>CM017197.1:37451563-37834063 GCA_004837865.1 Musa balbisiana
CCGGTATGGATAAGTAAATTTTGGTAAAGAAGAATTTCTATATCAATTCTTAACTTTGTTGAGTATGAATTGCTAACTAAAAATATAAGATACACCCGTTAATCTATTTTCGATGTAGGATTAAATCAGGTGTTACAAATATTCATTTTATTTAGCCAAGTGACCTTTAAATCTCATTGAACCATGTTCAAATTGAATTAAAAGAAAATTGAATTGGATCATACATGAGCGAAGATCAACAAGAACTACTTTATAATCCTAATAAAAATTGACATTCTTTCGAAAAAAGATGTATACATCCTATTAAGATTATGAACTTATATTTTGTCACTATTCTATAGATAATTTTGGAATATCCCTAGAGTCTTATTAAGATGTAAAAATCCTAATACGTTTTAAGTATAGGGCAAACTAATTATACTCCTAAACTTTGTATTTTGGGAGTTACAGCATGGGTTTGGTGGGAATGTGTATCAGAATTTTTTTTTCCTGAATTTCTCTAATTGTAAGCCTTGATTTAGTCATATTTTATTTAGGCATAGGAGAGACACACACACACACACACACACACACACACACACACACACACACACACACACACACACACACACACACACACACACACACACACACACACACACACACACACACACACACACACACACACACACACACACACACACACACACACACACACACACACACACACACACACACACACACACACACACACACACACACACACACACACACACACACACACACACACACACACACACACACACACACACACACACACACACACACACACACACACACACACACACACACACACACACACACACACACACACACACACACACACACACACACACACACACACACACACACACACACACACACACACACACACACACACACACACACACACACACACACACACACACACACACACACACACACACACACACACACACACACACACACACACACACACACACACACACACACACACACACACACACACACACACACACACACACACACATTGATGCTAAAATTCTGCTTATAAAAATCTTAGATTATCATCAGTCCCTCACACAGACAGACAGACACACACACCACACACTCTCTCTCTCTCTCTCTCTCTCTCTCTCTCTCTCTCTCTTCTCCTACCTCTTTAACCTATCATCTTTGAAGGTATGATTTTTCACTTTAAAAAAAAGGGTCATAATTGAATATGAAAATACTATTAAATATTGTCAATAGTAGGAAAATTCACGTTAAGTTTGAAAAGAATCCTTATATGAAAACTTTTTAGGTAATTTACAAGAAATAACAAATCTAATTAGAATGTTCACAGAGAAAGAACTCCTTAGACTTGACTTACTAGTCGGCCAACCAATCCATGATAACCCACCCCAGAGGAAAGAGTGAAATGTCAAGCACTCTGCGAGAACCACGTGCTCCACTCCTAAAGCCCCATCACCTTCTTTGTGTATAGGACTACTATTTCCTTAGAGAGACTAATCTGATGTGAAACCTTCATAAAGAAATAGATCCTTAGACTTGACTTACCGACCGGGCAGTCAATCCATGACAACCCCAGAGGAAAGAGTGAAATGTCAGGCACTTAGCAAGAAGCATGCACTCCACTCCTCGAGCCCAACTATCTTCTTTGCGTACAGAACTACTACTTCCTTAAAGGAGCACTAAACTACCGCTCTCTACTATATGTAATATAAACAACAAATTTAATAGATAGAATTGCTCCGAACTATAATCAAAGATTAGACAATGCTATTCCGACTAGAAGAGACTCGGAGTCGTAAAAGTATTTGTGAAAAGCTTTTCTCTCTAAAACATTATAATTTTATTGGATTTAATACAGAAATTCTACAACTTTAACTATAGATTAAGAGATGTTCACTACTTAAAATGCACCGCCATGGACTATCATTATGAAATCATTCCAACAAGGAACATCGTGATTACCAAAAACCCCTAATATATAAAAGAAGAAATGTGCATTTTTATAAATTTACTAGGAAGCGAACGAAGTGCTACTTACTACTACACGAGAAAGAGGCAATGTAAAAAAAGCAAAGAGGAAACATGGTTTTCTAGTTTCTACATTTATAGTGGCATATAGAACTCTTGGGTTCCAATAATCACATGATTATTACTGGACCAAGTGCAACTCCCACAGAGGCTACAAGCTCATTCAATCCAATCCCAGCTACCTATCAGTGTCTCATTCAATAAGCTCTATCGACTAAGATGCGATAGGCCAACTAGTATTCAGGAATATAGTATTTCTCTTTCTAGTTAGAGATTTAGGTTTCGATTTCTATTTTTATAAATTTATCCATTTTCTCATTGTTATGATGATTAATTAACCTTCATAGGTTTGTAAACCTAAATTAGCTTAAACGATTTATGTAATTTTTTTTTTTGTGATTTAGGATGATAGTCTTCGAAGCCTAGTTATCAGAACTCATATCAATCGACAACAAAGTTTGGTTCAATAAGTTACCGATCGAATTAATGGTTCGATCGTTTGATTTTTTTGTTTGACAAGTAAAAAAAATTATGGATTACACAGAAAAAGAAGTTATATCTAATTATACAAAGAAAGAGTGGGACTCCATATGAAGTGGATTCTCTCCAAGTTAGCAAGAAGGTTGGTTATTTGCATTGACGTTGCGTGGATAAAAAAATAATAATAAAAATATAAAAAAAAGGAGCTGTTACAAGTTTTTGGATACATCGATCAAAATTTTGATTTAATAAAAAATAATAAAATAAATTTAAATTTAATTCATTTTTCTTTCTTCTTCTCTTCTCTTTTTTTTTTTTTTTTTTCCTTTTCCTACTATTCTCCTCCTACCTTTTCTTTTCTTTTTTTTTCTTTTTTTTTTATTTCACCTCGCCTTCTTCTTGCTCTCCATTTCACTCTCCTATTTCTTCTTCACTTCTTACTCGGCTACGAGAGAACATCCACCGAACCACCCGCACGAGATAAGATCAAGAATAGGAAGATGATTTTTTTTTAAAAAAAAAATAATAATAAATAAAAAGAATAATAAATATTCCTAATCTATTCAATTTGATCTCAATAAATAATAAAGGGCATTGTTGACTTGTTAATAGGTTATGAAACCAGTCGAGCCCTAAAGCCGATGGATTCAAGAGCGGGAGAGGGTTCACAGTTTGAACCGGTCTGTCCAATTCGGTGCTAATCTATGCTTCCAAGGCCTTCTGACGACATGTAATGTGAGAGGCTGATGTGGCTGTACCAGGAAAAAGGCAACTGAACTAATTATAGCTCTACATTCTTGAATTTCCATTAGGAAACTGCAAATTTCATCAAACAGCCACATCAGCCTCAACAGGAGGAATTAAGGAATCCACTGTTTGATGAAATTTGTAGTTTCCTAATGGAAATTCAAGAATGTAGAGCTATAGTTATAAAGATACAAACTCAACAGGAGTAGTAATAGAAATAAGACTTGTAAGATTGGAAGTAGCTCATGAGTGATCACACCAAGATCAGCAGCATCTTAGACAAAGAAACTTCTGGCTTGAAAGCATCAACTTAAGGAAGAATTGAGGCAGTTGATTATCAACCCAAAGTACTTGACACTTGTTGACTATACAGAAAGAATTTATACTGGTCTCCACACACTATTTTACAAATTCTTTTGTATGGCTGTATAATATATGCCTATGTGGGATTATACAATTATAAATAGGACCATACATGGTTTTATTTATTTATTTTTTTACAAAGGATAAATGATAAAGGTAAGATTATAAGTCGATTTTACTATATGATAACATATTAATGCATTTATAATGTTGTAAAGTTACGACATGTGCTTATACAATCCTACCACCAAAATATTGAGCTGCCAGACATGATTGTATTGTTTCCCAATAAGTTTTTTACAAAAAGGAACAATAAGAATATGTATTTACTTATGTGGTTGTAAAAATATACGGTTTTAAAAATATATGATCCTAATTATATCATGTAAATTAGGATTGTAAATGATACTGACGTGATTTCGTGGTTTATGAATAAGGTTTCACTTCTGCATTCGTAATCTCACCATATGCTTGCACTACTTGGTTATGTGGTTTCCAATTTTCCCTAACACTGGTTCAATGACTAGATAAGTACAAGTTTTAATAAGGCCTTATATTATATTCATGTGGCTATCTAATAACTTCCACAACTACTCGCTAGTTGAATTTGGTAAAATGAGATTATTCAGAAAGACACAATGAATGTGAATGTTGAGATCATAGATTCAATTTCTAGTAGTAGAATCATAATCAGAAAAATTTTTATGTTGTTCTAGAAGAAATAAAACGAATATTTCTATGAGCTTCTAGGTATTTTATGATTCTTTCTCACATCAATTGCTAATTCTTTCTCATTTTTATTACTTTAGCAGAATTATTTGCAACTGCATATTTATGGTATATTTTGATGAATGGAAATATAATTGAAGTCCCTGTTGTTTGAATTGAAATATAGAGGTTATTTTTATCAATTGAATTACTAGTGACTAGTCACTAATCTTTGAAGCTTTATGTTAAGGCTATGTATAGAAAATGGGGATAATTACATATTACTCCTGTAGTTAACTATAATTACTATCTCGATCCTTATACTTTAAAAAATAGTATTGGAATTCCTATACTTACGAAAGTAAAACATTTCACTTCAATTCTCCTCACGTCACTAATTTTGTCGACGGAAAAAATCACACATGTTGTCATGTGCAAAAGGGTGCAAATGGAAAGGAAGGCTTTCACATGCTTTCCTCCCTACATTGGTGGGTGATGGGGAGAGCTGGTTCGACACCGTCATTGCAATTGTTGGTGGAGGCAACGATGGTGACGTGAGCTGCTACATCGCATCACTCTTGTAACATCTCTCATTTTTGAAAATTTTATAAGGGTCTATTTGTAATATAGGGATCTAAATATAAATATTATAAATATGATATGATTTGTGAAACATTCATATTAGGTTTAAAAAAAAAATGATGGACATATGTCACTAGCTAACCTAAGGTTGGTGTCACCTATGTTTATTTTAAGGATAACACATAGGCTTCTTTCATGCTTGTCATCTTGTAATCCTTAGATTAGCCAAATCTAATATATTAGAGGAGAAATTAAAGGTGGAAAACTTAACATCTGCAATCAACATGGGTTTGAGAAGAGAAGGGAAAATGAATTGAAGTAGAGGAAGAAAAAGCTTTGCTTTAGCTTAAGATTTTACATCAATTCCACACATTTGGGACTACTTAAATTTTTCTAAGGTAAGTGTTCTAAATCCTTCCAAATCTTAATATCTAATTTCATCTTAATTCTGAAAACTTTAGAAGATTTTGGCTTCATACTTGATATTTCTATCATTTGCGAATAAAACTATGAATATGAAATTTATCAAGATTTGACCTTTCTATATTATTCTTGCCATAACTTTCTACACAAATTCTTGATGTCGTAAAAACCAAATGCATCCAAAAATAAACTCATAGCTCTTTCTTTTGATACTAAGATTGATAAATTTGGAGTTTATTTATCTATGAAATCTATAAAATAGAGACTATCGATTTTGACCTTTTAGTACTCTCTTGTTTATAACTATTTGTTGAAAATTATGATTTATGTAAAACATCAGTTATTGGAAACTAGACTTATAAACCTTTCTGTCATATCTGATTTGAAGATTTGGAGCATAAATGCCTATTGATTCATCTGTTCTTATCAAATTCTATGAATTCTACAAAACAGAGATAATATTTTTTGACCTTTGGTTACTAAATGTTTATGACTCCTTGTTCAAAACTCCAATTCATACAAAACTTTATTTATCTAAAACTAGATTAATACATCTTTTGAATGATCCCTATTTTGTACAAATTGGAGCATAATTGGTTATCCAAATAAATCATGCAATGTGTCTCTCAAATTCTGCTAGAATCGAGCATGGATCGATTTTGCCTATTCTTGTTTTGTCTCTTTGAAAATTGATTTCAGCTAAAATCCTTACTTTAGTTTATCTTTACATTATTGTTTCAAATTTTTGTATCCTCATGTCCTATAAGTATTTCCATACCTGAATCTGTTATGTAAACTTTATGTTTGTATTACAATATTTCATATAGGCACATGCATTCCGTTATTCCGCATGTGTTTCTGATATGTGCCAACTTTATTATTCACCATGCCCTTTTGTACTCTGGTATTTGTAGGATTATTTGGATGTTTACTAGAAAATAGTAAAAGGATTATATGGACCATTGCCAGAAATGATAAAGGAATTATTTGGACCTTTGCTAGAAAGGGTAAAGGGTATATGCTTAAAGCTCACGATGCTCTGCCGGCCCTCTTTGGCTTCATCCAAACATGGATGGATGACGCTCCCAAACATGAGAGATTATGTTTGGGATCCCACTTCACCTTCTATATATTTGATATGATATCCAGAGTTTTGATTATGTGCTTCTATTTGTGCTTTGGATAAGAATGAAATGTATGCAACGTCAAATACGATATTTGAGCTTCTATTTCGTATTTGTTTTTTGATATATTCCGAAATGCTTCATATGCCATTGATATGGTTCGTAATATTTCATACACTATTGATATGCTCCGAAATGCTTCCTATGTTATTGATATACTCTGAAATTTTTCATATGCCATTGATATGTTCTGAAGCATTTCATACGTCATTGATATATTCCAAAATATTTCATTTATTATTGATATGCTCCAAAACATTTCATACACCCTTGATATGCTCTGAAATACTTCCTATGCCATTGATATCTCCGAAATGCTTCATATGTCATTAATATGCTCTGTAACATTTCATACGTCATTGATATGTTCCGAAATGTTTCATTTGTTATTGATATGCTCCGAAACATTTCATATGTCATTGATATATTCCGAAATATTTCATTTATTATTGATATGCTCTAAAACATTTCATACGCCCTTGATATACTCCGAACTACTTCATATACCATTGATATGCTATGAAATGTTTCATATGTCGTTAATATTCTTCGAAACATTTCATACGTCATTGATATGTTCTGAAATGTTTCATTTATTATTGATATGCTTTGAAACATTTCATACATCTTTGATATGCTCCGAAATGCTTCATATGCCATTGATATGCTTTGCAACATTTCATACGCCATTGATATGCTCTGAAATGCTTCCCATGCCATTGATATACTCCGAAATGCTTCATATGCCATCGATATGTTCTGAAGCATTCCATTCGCCATTGATGTATTCCGAAATGTTTCATTTGTTATTGATATACTCCGAAACATTTCATATGTCCTTGATATGTTCCGAAATATTTCATATGTTATTGATATGCTCCGTAACATTTCATACGCCATTGATATGCTCCGAAATGCTTCCTATGCCATTGATATACTCTAAAATGCTTCATATGCCATTGATACGTTTCGAAACATTTCATACACCATTTATATGTTTCAAAATGTTTCATCTACCATTGATATGCTCTGAAATGTTTCATATGCCATTGATATATTCCGAAACATTTCATACTCCATTGATATGCTTCGAAATATTTTATCCACCATTAATATGATCCAAAATGTTTCTTTTACAATTGATATGTTTCGAAACATTTTATATGCCATTGATATGCTTTAAAATGTTTCTTATGCTATTAATATATTCTGAAACATTTCATACGCCATTGATATGCTCCGAAATATTTCATCCACCATTGACATGATCTGAAATGTTTCTTTTGCCATTGATATGTTCCGAAATATTTCATACGCTATTGATATGCCCCGAAATGCTCCTTACATCAATGATTTGCTCCAATTAGTCTTTACTCCCTTGTTATGAACAAAACATGCTTCGAATGAAATGACATTGTAATTCTGCATTGGTTGAGTGGCTATCTATGAACTCTTGTCTCTTTGCCTTTTATTTGGTACCTTATTTGTTTTGAAAACTGTCCTCTTTCGCGATCCATGTTAGTCGCTTGCTGAGCTTTATATGCTCACTCCATTGCTATATAATTTTTTCAGGATAGCTTGTCACCGGCTAGAATGTTTAAATTGGGTTGAAGCTTTGGAAAGCTAGAAGACTTTGGGCAAACCTTTTGTGGATGATATATTTTTGTTGTATAAGTACACTTGATATCTAATAGAATGTTGATGGTAAATATAAACTTATGAGTTTTGTAAAAGTTTAAAGAACCTCTCATGTTTAGAATTTTGGAGTGATAAGTTTAATTTGTGTAATGATATGAACATGTGGTAAATATTGGTTTTTATGATTGTATAGAATACCATACTTGTGGATTTATGAGATGGTTATTGTCTTGGTGAGTTGGCTTCAGATTTTATGATTAATCGAGTGATGTGGTTTATGATTTTTAACTGCATAAGTTTTATGAATTATGGAATTATGGATGTGAATGACTTGAATGTTTTTCTTAATGTCCTCAAATATGTGTTTGGATCCTAGAATGGATTATTGTTGAATTTTAACATTATCGATTCGGGGGGCGTGATAACTCCACTTGGCGGTGGTCATGGTTGAGCTTGATGCAGTGATTATGTCCTCCTTGTCATCCTCGTCCAAGAGTAGTTGCCACTCGAGCTCTTACAATCGGTCCTACATTGCGGAGGACAACCTATTGTCGGACCCCAAGCCAATCGCTACCACTGTACTTGTCGATGAAGGCAATGGCGTTGACATGAGCTACTGCATCGTGTCGCTCCACTCAACAATGGTCACGGTCAAGCTTGACTCATTGACCATATCCCTCTTCGTCGTCCTCATCCAAGAGTAGCTGCCGCTCTAGCTCCTACAACCGGCCATACATTATAGAGGATAGCTTGTTGTCGAACCCCAAGCTAGTCACTGCCACTACAGCTACTGGCGGAGGCAATGGTGACGATGTGAGCTACTACATCGCATCGCTCCACTTGGTGATGGTTATGGCCGAACCTGACGTGCTGACCATGTCCTCATCATCCTTGTCGAAGAGTAGCTACCGCTCCAGCTCTTACAGACTGTCCTGCATCACATAGGACAACCTGTTGTCGACACCCAAGCCAACCGCTACCACTGCAGCTACCGACGGAGGCAACGGTGACGACGAGAGCTGTTGCATCACATCACTTCACTCGACGATGGTCACGACCAAGCCTGATGCGCTAACTGCATCCTCCTCGTCCAACAGTAACTATCACTCCAACTCTTGCAATTGGTCCTGCATCGCGGATGATGACTTATTGTGGGACCCCAAACTTAGACACCAATAAATTAGACAAAATTGAGGAGCCTGAAGACAGGTAACAGGAGGAGGGTGGAAGAAAGTGAAGGAGGCAAGAAGCATCCTCTATGGATCAAAGAAAGAGCACGTAATTGCATCTACCCTACTACTAATGGTGCTACTGTTGCAACCTCTCACTTTCCGTAAGCGATCGCTTCAAAATAGCATTGGGATCGGAGATTGCACACTGAAACGGCCGAGGAATCCCATCGCCATGTCCTAAGCTCTCTCTGCATAACAAAACACGTTAGCACAGAGAGACAAAAAAAAATACGAGAGAAATATAAAATTTAGCTTTATATGTGTGAAAGCCTCGACATTACGAATGAGAAATTTATATAAAATTAATAAATAATAAAATTATTTTTTTATCCACTTCATTTATGCTCTTTTATATGTGACAACATGTGCAATTTTTTTGGTTAATACAATTAACGACATGAGGAGAATTAGAATTAAATGTTTCAGGATCCCAATACTATTTTATTTTAATTTAGAAATCAGAATACTAATCATAGTTAATTGTAAGGGATAATATATAATTACCCCTATAAAATGGAATAGATGGTCAGACCACAAGGATTAACAAGTTTAACATGCCTAAGGCTGCTTCACATATCCTATGTTTTACATGAGAAAAATGTTATGGATGTTGCTTAGTGAACAACTTCACCGTCAGATTTTACTATGTACTTGAGTTCCACCTCTGCACCTATCCTCTTAGGCTTAGAATATCTTTGAAGACATATCAACCATGGTTTCACATCTCTTACATATAGATAACATACAATAACAGCTAGTTCAGTAACAATACAATTCTATTTTTTATTTCTGTTATTTTATTTAATAACACTATTCAGTATAAATTACAAAATATCTTATAATCATCAAAGCCCATTTCAACAAATAAAAAAGAAAAGAAAAAACTGATATTATACCAGTTGGATAGATTACCAAAACAAAACTAATATTGTAGAGGACCTGTGGCAGTTAGTTATATATACAAAATGCTAAAATGAACTGTGCAACCAGCAAGCTTCACAGTGAGATCAATGATTATACATTAATAATATTATGAGGAAACATCGTATGGGCGTGCACCAATTGAACATAATTGGAATATAGTTAGAAATTGTGAAACAAGAGCCTTTACCGTCTGAATCTCCTCCGCGCTTGTTATCAACACCTTTCAGGTCTGGTGTAAGCTGGTGGCAAGGAGGGACAATTCTCATTCATATGTGCATAAGGCTCAATGGTGTTGTATTTAGGCAACTCCATCCTATAGTACCCAAGTATCTGGCAAAAGGGAACTTTTTCTTCCAGTGCATTGCACCAGCTTGGTAATCGTGTCTGGTTATTCTCAAAGATGTTCAGCATGTATGCATCACGAATCTGTAGAAACAGAATCCAAAGTTATATAAGCTACAGCATGGTTAAGAAAAACGAACAAGGACATACAAATCTATTTATTATCATGCAAAGTCAAAAGTGTTTGGTTGTGGTGGACCAAATTGCAAAATATGGTGTAAACATACAGCATTTGAGTGAGCAAAGCAAAAGTACCAATTTATTTCGCCATGATGATCATTGCACTTACAGTGAATTCAGTAACTTGAATGGAGTTGGCGAGTGGGCCAAATATTCCAGCCTCTTTATATAGTTCCAGGACAAAAGCAACACAAGTTGTAGATTTTCCATCACTATAGATCCATTCATCTTGTTCCGGCATGGTTAGCAACTGGTCAAAGGTCATTCCCTGCCTCAGAGTCTCAACAATAATCTCATGCAAGTCCAAATCCTGATCACATGCAATTGCAAAACCACATAAGCAACTGAGGGAAGAAAACTCAGAGCCTTAAATTGGACTAGTGTGACCAACCATGAGTTTTCACTAATGGATGTACCATCCCATGTTACTGGTAAGTGGCATGCTAAGCTCATATCTTGGGCACATCATCAACCCATTACCTGCATAGGCAGATGCCTATGCCAGAGTGGTACCATGTGAATCTAAAAGGTGATCAACATGATGGCATGCAGTGAAGCAATATAAGTGACTAACTGCTACATGGTCACAAAGTTAATAAGATCATATAAAAGGTCTCCATCATATTCTTATAACATCTATTCAGGCTATATGGTCATTCCCAATACAAAAACTTACCAACTATGCTGAACTTGTCATTTCAATCTCAACAGAGTTATGTTTTAACTGATCATTTGAATTTTCAAGAAATACAAAACCAATTTGTGCAACAAAAATATCACAGTGAACATAACCTAAGCATTACATAAGCCACATTCATATTAAACTAAGCAACATCCATTTACCTAACAGTGCTGCAGCTTATGTCCAATAGGTTTCCAATTATGGTATCATCATCCCAGAAGTTATTCACTTATTCTGTTTAGAAACCTTGCTCACCATCTAATTATGAAGTATTCCTAGATGATCTAGGAGGTCCAATGGTGAATTAGGGATTCATTTGTAGTAGTTCAATGGTTGACTAATTGACATTCTGGTTAGTACCATCAAGAGACTCTTCAGTGGTCACCTAGTCACTCGAGCGATACAAGACAAGTCCAAGCACCTCAATGGGTTGTGCAAGAGGAGCCTAGGTAACACGTAAGTCGAGGTGCTGGGAATCTCAAGCACCTGCCTGGACTGACTTGGGCAACCCAACCCCCCCAATCTAGAAGGCAAAACAAAGGAAAGCAACGTGCCATGAGGGCAATGAGGGGCTTGCCTCCCTTTCCCCTCCAGTGTCGAAACCAAACCCAAATTACCCTTTTCTACCCTTCTCTCTCATACCGAATACCAACTTGATGCAGATCAAATACATTATGTCCTAGCAATTATACCAACTTTTTGCCATCTATTTTTCACCATTGGCTATGTCTCCTCTTTTTGTCAAATCTGTCTACTCTTCTCTCCCTTCTTTTTCCCTCCGCTGCTCTTTTCTTTCTAATGGAGAACCATCTAGATTTATAAAGAATTTCAGAAAAGTTTATTCTAGGCAAAGAAATCAACAAAAAGTTATCAATTAGTTGGCCTAGAATATCTAAAAGTTGTGTTATAAATTGAAGTCTTTTGGTCTTTCTAGGTACTCCTTTTGTATCAAGTGCACTTTTGTATTAAGTATACTCCTTTACTATTTAGGTATTCTGAAAGCCACATTCTAGAATTCTCAAAGGCATACATATTTCCTAGGAGATTATTCTTAGAAGTTATTGCCTACATTGATTGTATCAAAGCTCCTAAACCCCTATCAATATTGAGGCTTGTCAATGAATCAAACACTTCAGATTTGAATAAAAAAAATGCTTGCATCTTCTCTCTTCTATTCTCTTACACTCTTCTCTTGCTTTCTCTCTACTTCTCTCCTCTCTATTATGTTCTACATCAGTTTGGTGTAAGAGACATCAAGAAACCTTCCTGTACTCCATTGGGTTCCAACTAATAGCAAAAACTTCGATCAACACGCAAGGATCCTTGCACCTCCAATGTCAATACCTTGCGTGCCGAGTTAGACTTTGGGGCAACTGTCCCTACGAAATTTATGGACCACTTAACTCTTGGTCTCTGGTAATTTTTTTGAAAACTTCCCCCTCGTTTTTTTCTTTTTTTATTTATCACCCTCTCTCTCCCCTTTAGTGACAACTACAATACCACTAAATTTTAAACTCTTGAAAGTTATCAAAAAATAATAATAATAATTGAGAAAAAAAAAGTGAATCATTTGAAACATTGCATTTCTACATTGTGCATTGCAACAATTAACAACCTCATTACTAAAAGGCAAATTATCGATAGAATTAGATTCATGACTAAGGGAGGTAAAACCCAAACCAATCCTGATGAATCTCTAAACTAACAAAGCGAGGTAGACACCCTTAGAACCAAGCTAGCAAATTACGATACAATGCTGAACCAGTTATGTGACCAAATGACTCAAGTCCTAAGAGCTCTCCAACACCTTAAAAAACAACCCATGAATGAGGTTGATGAGTCGGTTACGCAACATGTCCATTCTTCACAATCCATAGGTTCATTTTAAGGAATTTTGCCTACTCCCCAAGCTTCACTTTAAACGAATCCTAGGTCTACCTATAAGGCACCTATTCACAATTATGCTCCAACAATTCCTGATGACCAAGCTTTTAACCTTAACGAAGAATTCCTAAAATCTACTAGAAATTCACAAACTCAAGTAATGGGCTAATAAGTTCGATTTACTAATAATCAGGAAGAAATGGCTAAAAGAGTCAAAGTAGATGTACCGGGCATTGATGACATGTTTGGCCCAAATGTGTTTGTTGACTGGTTAGATAACATGGAAGACTACTTTGAGTAGTATAGAACGATTGATATTGAACATGTACAATTTGCAAAAATGAAACTAGTAAGGTCCACTAGGAAATATTAGTAACATGTCCAACATAGCCTCGAGCACCGTCGAGAGCCTCCCATCACTCAATGGGAAGTCATGAAACAAAAACTTTAAGGAAAAATATTTGCCAACCTACTTTTAGTGCTAACTGATTGAACAATTGTTAAACCTTAAACAGTTGAATTTTAGCATGATAGAGTATTTAGCTCGATTTAAGAAACTTTTATCTAGGTGTGAAATAAAGGAGGATCAAATCATCACAGTCCGAAGACTTGTTAATAGGTTAAAGGTTTGACGTCCAACGGGAAGTCTCCCTTAGTTTCCTCGACACTATGGAGGAAGCTTCCTGATGAGCCCTTGAGATTGAGAAGTACATTAAACTTTATCCAATTTATCAAACATCTTCTCAATCTCTTGACAATAAAACAATTTCCTAATCTACCCCAAATAGTAGCTCTGTTAAGTCAAAAATCTCCACGATTAGCAACAATCTTGACCCAACCATAAATCGTCCAACTCAATCAACCACTGATTCTCAAACTAGTTCGTCTTCAATCCAATATCATTGTTGCCATAATAGAGGTCACATTGCCTCTCATTGTCCTCAATGTACCCTTACCTTAAAACAAGAGCCAAAAGATCAATTGAGGAAGTAGAGTAAGTAGTTGAACTCAAAACCTACTAAGGTGACAAAAATGAACTAGAAATTAACGATGCCATGTTAATGTTGTCTATATTATTCTCTTTATTGCTAGAGATTTCAATGAATGGAAGAGGACAAGTATCTTCCATACCTTTATCTGAAGTGAGGAAAGAACTTGCAAGTTATAGAAGGGGGTAGCACCATGAACGTGGTCTCAAAATCTGCTATCAAGAGACTAAACCTTAAGGTAAAATCATATCCAACCCTATTCAAAGAAACTTAGGTTGACAAAACCACTTTACTTATGATTGAGAGATGTTTGGTACCAATCAAAATAGGCAATTACCAAGATGAGATTTACTGTAACATCCTACTAATGGACGTTGCCCATATTCTTTTAGGTTGGTCTTGGTTGTATAACCTTAATGTTACCAATCATGGAAGAGAAAACACCTACACCTTTCTATACAAAGGCAAAAAAATAATCCTGCAACAAGCAAAACTATCAGAAAAGGACAAATCAGGAACTCCCAAGTTTTTGCCACTAGCCCCAACCACTACGGGACTCCACTTCCTAGATCCTTAATCTTTTGAAATAGAGAGCCTAGACAACAAATTTTGTGTGGCCATCATTATTAGAGGAATTCCTAACCTAAACTCCTGTGGTTAAACCCTTATTAGATGAATTCTCTGATGTCATACCCTCAAAATTACCTAGTGAGTTGCCACCCTAACGTGAAATCCAACATCTCATTGACCTTATCCTAAGATCGCAACTCCCAAATCTCTATGGATGAATCTTAAGGAGAGAGCCAAGTTAAATAAGCAAGTTAAAAAAACTCTTGGCCAAGGGATTTGTGTGACACAACCTCTGTCCTTGCGCTGTCCTTGTCTTGCTAACTCCTAAGAAAAATGGGTCATGGACGTTGTGCCAATAGTCGAGTGATTAACAAAATAATAATCAAATATTGCTTCCCGATTCCTTAACTTGAGGATAAGCTAGACCTTCTTGTTGGATCTAATTGGCTTCCGAAACTTGACCTAAGAAGCGAATACTACTAGATACGTATCAGACTTAGTGACGAATGGAAAACAACATTCAAAACTCAAGATGGCCTATACAAATGGTTTGTCATGCACTTTAGTCTATCTAATGCCCCAAGTACTTTTATGCGCTTCATGAACCAAGTTTTACAACCCTACATAGACAAATTTGTTATAGTCTACTTTGAGTTTTTGATGACATCTTGATCTTTAGTAAAGCCAAAGGTTCTTGCTACCCTTTAAGTTGCTAAGTTCTATGTCAATTTGAAAGTGTTTGTTCATGCAAACCCATGTCTTATTCCTCGGCTTCATTATTTCCGCCTACGGTATTGCCATTGATCTAAAAAGATCTATATCATTTTAAAGTGGCCTGAGTGAAAACCCTTTTTGAGGTTCAAAGTTTCCATAGATTAGTCTCTTTCTATAAGAGATTTATTAGAGTTTAGTTCTATAATGGCACTTGTCATTGATTGCTTAAAGAAGGGTGAGTTTTATTGGATCCTGGCTACTACCAAAGCCTTTGTTGACATCAAAATGAGAATGACCACTGCTCTTGTTCTTAGGTGTGGTATTAGAGCCTAGGTCATAAGTCCTATAGACTATTTGTATCTGTAAAAGCATGGGATGCACTACTCAACTATTATGTAAGTTTTAAGAACTAAGTTGCATTTATTTTCTTATTATTATGTGATGCTCTTATACTTGATAGCTAGGGTGTGAACAGTTTGAGATTAATCAAAAAGATATTATGAGAATTAGAGGACAAGCCAGTAGCTCTGATAATGTTCAAGAGGAGACTCCCGATGGTAGAGAGATATCTACACAGGGAAATTAAAGAGATATGGTGATTAATAGGCTAACAGAGTTTATAGAGAGATAATCTAAACAACTGGAGGACTTATTGGTCCAAGGACAGAAGGCGATGCCGGTAGCAGCTCAAGAACATGATGTTATAGAATTAGCAAGTGAGAGGGATTACCAATATTTGAAGGTGATACAAATCCACTAATGACCAAGGAGTGGATAAGAAATATTGAGGGAATCTTTGAGTATGCAAGGATTCCATATGAAGATAAAATTATTTGTGAAACTTATATGCTACGAAAAGATGCTCATCACCGGTGGGATGCAAGACGGGGAACTACAGATGCTGAACAAATGACCTGGGAAAGATTCAAGGAGATCTTTTATCAAATTTATTTTAGTGCAGCCCACCGATCAGCCAAAATGACATAATTTGTTAACCTCAAACAAGAAGGTCAGTCAGTGAGGGTCTAAGGAGTTATCTCAATTTGGACCCCACATGGTTAGCACTAATGCCTTGAGGGTGGGTCAATTTCTACAATGACTCAAGATAGAAATTTATCGGGATGTGAAGATGACGATGAATGCCCTAGATATTCCCTATTCCCAAGCAGCGAAAAAGGCCTTAGAGGCAAAGGAGGCTAAGCAAAGAATATTTAAAACCCAACAGATGTGCCGCAATCAAGATATGCCAAGGAAGGGTATTATTTTTTGTAATAGGCACCCATAACAGATTCTAGGTAATAAAATAAAATGACACCTAGGCCAAGGACAACAACATGGGCAACCCAAACACCCTACATAAGGAAATGTGGGTCAGACGTCTCAGTCTTCTTAGCCAACTCAAGCGCAAAGACCCACTTGTCCTGAATGTAGGAAGCATTATATAGGGGAATGCCTTAAAGGTAAAGGGCTATGTTTTTGGTGTGGAAATCCAGTACATTTAGCAAGGAACTACATAACAATCTCACTAGAACAGAAAAGAGTACTGGGTAGAGTCTATATGATGACCAAGACAAAAGCAAAGGTATCAGTAATCTCAGGTGAGATTTATTTATAGTATTTCCTTACATGCATTTAATTGATTCGGGCATCACACATTCTTTTGCATCCGTAGCTTGTGTAGAGAAACTAGGCAAATCATCTAAAGCACTGGATGTGATGTTTGTTTAGGGGATATAATGTATTCAGGTCAGGGTTTTGGGTCTTGTCCAATTCAGATTGTCAACAAAGAATTAATTACAGAAATGATAATATTGAACATACACGATTTTTATGTGATACTAGGCATGGATTCATTGTGTAAACATCATGCTTTCATTGATTATAACAAGAAGATGAAAGCATTTCCACCTCCAAGATCAACAAAGTTTATATTTACTAGTTCTAAAGAAAAGACATCAATCACTTTTATCTCGATAATGAAAGCAAGGAGACTTTTAAATGGTGGATGCACAAGATATCTGGCAAATGTGATTGACACTAGAGTGGAGCTAACATTCAAAGCAAAGGATGTGCTGGTTGTGAGCGAATTCCTTCAGGTGTTTCCAAAGGACCTCCCTAGATTATCACCGAATAGAAAGATTGAATTTGTCATAGACTTAATGTCGGGCACTGAACCTGTTTCCAAAGCACTTTATAGAATGGCTCTAGTAGAACTGAAGGAATTAAATATGCAATTATAAGAGCTCCTTGATAAAGGGTTCATTCGCCCTAGCTTTTCACTACGGGGAGCACTAGTCCTATTTGTAAAGAAAAAGAATAGGACAATACGATTGTGCATAGACCATAAGGAGTTGAATAGGGTGACTATTAAAATCAAATACCCATTTCCAAGAATTGATGACTTATTTGATTAATTGTAAGGTGCATCAGTATTTTTCAAAATTGATATGAGATTAGGGTATCATCAACTAAAAATCAAGTAGGTCATTCCTAAGATTGCTTTCAGGATCATATATAAGCACTTTCAATTTTTAGTGATGCCATTTAGTCTAACAAGTGTACCAATCACCTTCATGGGCTTAATGAACAGGGTATTCAAAGAATATCTAAATAGATTTATGATAGTTTTTATTAATGATATTTTGATATACTCACACTCTAAGGAGGAACATACAAAACATTTAAGAACAATCTTAAATATTTTGAAGTAAAAACAACTGCATGCAAAGTTTAAGAAGTATGAATTTTGGCTACAGAAAATAGCATTCCTTTGACATAACATATCCAAGGAAGGGATCTTAGTGGATCTAACTAAGGTAGAAGCAATTAGTAACTAGCCTAAGCGGACTACTATAATGGAGGTAATGAGTTTTCTTGGGATGGTAGGTTATTACATATGTTTTGTGTAAAGATTCTCTAAGATAGCATCACCTTTCACCCCATTAATAAGAAAAAATATTAAATTTGAATGGACTAAGGCTTGTAAAAATAGTTTCCAAGAACTGAAAAGGAGATTGACTTTAGCTCCAATTCTTGTAGTACCATCTGGATCAAGAGGGTTTATGGTGTATAGTGATACATCAAAAAATGATATAGGAAGTGTTTTGATGTAGAATGGTGGAGTTATAGCTTATGTCTTAAGACAACTAAAACACTATGAGAACTATCTAACCCATGATTTAAAATTGGCAATGGTGGTGTTTGCCCTAAAAATTTAGGCACATTATCTTGATAGGGAGAAATGTAAAATATACACAGATTATAAGAGTGTAAAATATTTCTTTACTAAAAAAGATCTAAATATGAGATAGAGGAGATGATTGGAGTTAATAAAAGATCATAATTATATGATCAATTACCATCCTACGAAAACGAATGTAGTTACTGATGCATTGAGTAGAATGTCAATCCATTTAGTTGCTTTATCAACGGTTCAAAGACCTCTATATTGAAATACAAAAATTTGAATCTGAGATGATCCTAAGTTTAAATGGGAGATTAGCAACGTTGTCACTACAACCAACCCTTCTGGGGAAAATTAAAGAGTTACAAGTTAACAACCCTTGTTTAAACCGATTGAAATCTAATATTGAGATAAAAAAAGAAAAGATTTTCCTATTGATGAAGGGGTAATCAAATTTCGAGATAGATTAAGTATACTAGAAGCATAAAGCATAAAATTTTAATATAGACACACTCATCTCTATACTCACTGCATCCTAGAACATCCAAACTGTACAAGGATCTAGAAGAGCACTATTGGTAGCCAAGAATGAAGAGGGATGCAATCTAATTTGTTGAGAAGTGTTTGACATGTTAACAAATTAAAATCGAATAACATAGGCCAATAGGTACCTTGAGACCATTATAAATACCCTCATGGAAAAAGGAAGAGGTTAGCATGGATTTTATTAGGAGTTGCCTGAGACCATAAGGGACATGAAGGAATTTAGGTCATTATGGATAGATTGACCAAAATAGCCCACTTGCTACCTATCCGTGCCAACTATTCAATGGATCAATATGCTCAATTATATACTTAGACGATAATTAGATTCCATGGTGTGTCGATGTCCATTGTGTTAGATAGAGACTCTAGATTCACATCAAGATTTTAGATAAGGCACTAGTGACAGAGTTAGCTTTTAGCACTGCTTTTTATCCTCAAACAGATGGTCAATTAGAAAGAATCATTCAGATATTAGAGGATATGCTAAGAGCATATGTCATATATTAGAATCGTAAAGACACTAAGAAGGGGGGGGGGGGGGGGGGGGGTCGGGTGAATTAGTGCTTTCGAAATGGAAAAATGATACGAAAATTCATTCAATGAAGCCGGTATTAGAAATGTGTTTAACTTAGAATATGAGTAAGTATAGCAAACAATTAAATCGGTAAGCAATAGCAATGAAGAGCATAAAAGGAAATGCACACCGAATTTATAGTGGTTCGGTTATCGCGACCTTCGTCCACTCCCGATTCCTTATCCATCGAGGCCATCGACTTTCACTAATGATCTTCTTTTCAACAGATAAAGATCAACTACCATTGTTACAACACTTTTCTCCTTTTCACAGGTTTAGAAGAGAACCTTTACAACTCTCTTTTATAAGTAATCCTCATAACTCTCTTAGAATGACTTAGAAGCTTAAAGAGAAAGGAACTCAACACTTTCAACAGAGATACGCACTTAGAATCACAAGTTTTTTGTGCTCTTTTCTTGCTATCTCAAGCAAGAATGAGTTGGGTATTTATAGGCTCCAAATGGCTTCAAAAATAGAGCCAAAAAGTCTCATCCCTGGGTTTTCGGGGTACTGGCGTTACTACCGCCAGTGTTGGGCGGTGGTACCGCCTGCCACACTAAGCACTGGCGATATCACCACCTGACATAGCCTAGAAGATTGTGTTCTGGCGGTACTACCGCTAGTCTGGGCGATACTACTGCTTGACACTAACGGTACCATCGTTGGATCTTCCGGAAATATACACTCCGTACTTTCCAGCTCATAGGCGATTCCACCACCTGGTTTGGTGGCGCCATCGCCAGACCCAAGTTCAGGTCATTGAATTGACCTTCCAATATGCTCAATTGATTTAGGCCCAATGGGCCCTCAATTAAGTTGGCATAATTACACCCAAGACCAACTCAATTAAAACCTAAACTACTTTGATCAAAATACAAATGATTACAATCATGAATCTTTTATTGTCCGGCATGTCATTGGTTCATCCGGCACTTTATCCAAACTTCTGGCGCGTCGTCCTTTCCTTCGGCATATTACCCGATCCATCGACATGTTAACCTTTGCAACATCCGATCTTGGCGCAATGCCCGATCTTTCTGGCCCGATGCCCGATCTTTCTGGCCCGATGCCCGATCTATAACATGATCCACTCCGACCCAATGTTTGATTCTCATGCTTCAATCGATTTGTCTTTCCATGATCGAAGTTAGTCTTGCATCACTTTTCTCAAACACTGATTAGTTCATAACTTCATCAATTGATTTTATCATCAAAATCCGGAATTCAACAATCTCCCCCTTTTTTATGATGAGAATCAATTGATGACAGAGTTTTAACTAAACTCTTATTGTCTATATACTATTTTGAAATATGGCAAACTCGAATTCAAAAAGAATGATAACCTTTTCACACGTCTTTGAATTTAAATCGAAACAATTTTAATCATAAATCATAATGATTATATGCAACACATCATATCAAAATAATCATTACTTCATATGCATATCATAATATCAGAGTAATCATTACATACATTAAAATTTCAATTCATAAGTTAAGATCTCATTGTATACATAATTTTAAATCATCAAGGTACATCATAACATGCATAATTCTAAAAGAAAAAAAATTTAAATCATTATAACTTTGGGCATAAATCAAGGTACATTATAACATGTATAATTCCAAAATATAAAAATTTCAAATCACCATAACTTCTCCCCCTTTGTCATTAACAAAAAGGAGAAAAGTGCAACTTTTTACTTCTCTTTGAAACATGCAAGCTAGCAAGTTTTTGTTTCTCTTTGAAATGTGTAAGTTAACAAGTTTTTGCTTCTCTTGAGATGTGCAAACTAGCAAGTTTTTTGCTTCTTTTTGAGATGTGCAAGCTAGCAAGATTTTGCTTCTCTTTGAAATGTTCAAACTAGCAAGTTTTTTGCTTCTCTTGAGGTATGCAAATTAACACTACTCTTTTTCCCCTTTGTCATTATCAAAAAAAGAAGGGAATGATACAATGGTGAAAAATTTACATCAATATTCCAATCATAACATTAAAAATATTAATATAAAAAATAAGTTCAAATCATGAAAGATCAAAGAAGTCATACGAAGTAAATCTCAAGTCATGAATATTGAAAAATCATGATTCATTTTGACAAATCTCTTCCTTTGTAAATAGCGAAAAGAAAGAATCATAGTAAACGATCTTGATTCAAAAGAAAACTCAAGTCATGAAAATCGAGAAATCAAGATAATAATCCATAAAAAATATATAAGAAGAATTCATGTGTTTGAAAAATTCAACATGCCTAATTCTCTTCTAATAAATTAAATTGTTCCTTATTCAATAGTTTAGTAAAAACAAGGATTGAAATATCGTACCGTATCAACGTTTTGACCTTCTCTCGGTATGGTACGATTTTGTATACCGAGCGATATACCGTTCAGTATACAGTTCGATATATATATATATATATATATATATATATATATATATATATATATATATATATATATATATATATATATATGTGTGTGTGTGTGTGTGTGTGTGTGTGTGTGTGTGTGTGTGTAATATATATATATATATATATAAAGTAAAAAAAAATTTTCGACGACGTCGCCTCTCTTCTCCCTAAGCGATGTCGCCTCTATATATATATATATAATCTTTTTATTTATATATATTATATTTAAAAAAAATTAAAAAAATGTGCAACGTTGTCGAGGCGAAGTTGCCTCTTTATATATATATATATATATATATATATATATATATATATATATATATATATATATATATATATATATATATATATATATATATATATATATATATATATATATATATATATATATATATTAAATAAAATAAAAAAAATACCGCCCGATAGCGAGTGGTCAGGGTACCGGTTTCCTATCGGACTGGTACGTACCACCCGTACCGAGGGTATCATTCAAAACTGTATACATTGAGTAAAAATATCTGTTAATTAATGTTTTGTGTCGATAAAATCTAAAAATATATCATGATTGTTAACATGATCCCTAATAAAATAATGTCTAATATCAATAAGTTTAGTTCTAGAGTTTTGAATGAGATTCTTTGTTAAACAAATTACACTAGTATTATCATATTTTATAGGGATATTTTTCAAGTAAAGTCCATAGTCTTCTAAAGTGTTTTCTATCTAAATTACTTGTGCAAAACATGCACCTGCTGCTACATATTTAGCCTCGATTGTAGATAATACAACATAATTTTATTTCTTAGAAGACAAAGAAACAAGTGCATGACCTAGAAGTTAGCATGTTCCAAAGGTATTTTTTCTATCTATTCTACATCCAGCAATGTCAGCATCAACATAAGTAATCAAATTAAAATTTTTAAATTTTGGATATCACAATCCTAGATTAGGAGTCCCTTTTAAGTATCTAAAAATCTTTTTAACTGCTTTATAATAAGATTGTTTAGGACTGGATTAAAATCTTGTACAAAGTCCAACACTAAATATTATATCAGGTCTAGTTAAAGTAAGATATAGTAAGTTACTTATCATTTCTCTGTAAGTTTTTTGATCAAAGCATTCTCTTTCATTATCCATATCTAATTTGGTAGAAGTGCTAATTGGTGTGTTAATGGCCTTAGCATTATCCAAGTAAAATCGTTTTAGTAGATTTAAAGTATACTTGGTTTGACTAACAAAAGTTCTATCACTTAATTGCTTAATTTGCAATCCTAAGAAAAATGTCAATTCACCCATTAAACTCATTTCAAATTCTTGACTTATACTTTTGGCAAATGATTCATACAAAGATTCACTTGTATAACCAAAAATAATATCGTCAACATAAATTTGAACAATAAGAAAATTATTTTGAAAATATTTAATAAATAATGTGGTATCGACCTTACCTTTCAAAAAATTATTCTTAATAAGAAATAAGCTCTCTCATACCAAGCCCTTGGAGTTTGCTTCAACACATAGAAAGCCTTAAATAACTTAAAAACATGGTTTGGAAAAAGAACATTCTCAAATCCAGGTGGTTACTCAACATAAATTTCTTTGGAAATAAAACCATTAAGAAAAGCACTTTTGATATCCATTTGAAATAAATTAAAATTATTATAACAAGAGCAAAGATTTCTTCATAGTCTATACCTTCTTCGTGGTTAAAACCTTTGACCACTAATTTGGCCTTGTTTCGAACCACGATACTAAGTTTATCTTGCTTATTCCTAAAAACTCATTTAGTGTCAATTACAAGATGATCACTAAGTGTAGGAACAAGTGTCAATACTTTATTTCTCTCATATTGATTTAATTCTTCATGCATTGCAAAAACCCATGAGTCATCTTTTAGAGCATTATCAATATATTTAGGTTCATTTGAGATAAAAAGGTAGCATTTGCACAAAAAATTTTAAATGAAAAACGAGTTTAAACACGTTTTGATGTATCTCTAATGATTAGCTTCTAAAGATGTGATTCTATATACTTCTATTCCTTGGGTAAGGATTCTTTAGAAGTAGATGCATCCAAGTTGCTTGGAAAAGGAGAATTCTCATTCAAATTCAATGTCTTAAAATCAAAATTATCATCAAAATCATTTTTCTTCAATTCGGGAGATTCATTAAAAACAATATGGATAGATTCCTCAATAACTAAAGTTTTTTTATTAAAAACTCGATAAGTTTTAGAAATAAAGAAATATCCAAGAAAAATGTCTTCAATAGATTTTGCATCAATTTTCCTAAGGCATTCTTTTCATTTAAAATAAAACATTTACAAACAAAAACTTTAAAATACGAAATGTTGGGTCTTTTATTATTCTACAATTCATAAGGAATTTTGGATAGTACTGATCTTATGAGAACCCTCTTCATGACATAGCATGCTATGTTAACAGCTTCAGCCCAAAAATATTTGGATAGGCTATGTTCATTAAGTATGGTTCTTGCCATCTCTTATAAGCTCCTATTTTTTCTCTCAATAATTCCATTTTGTTATGGATTTCTTGGAGTAGAAAAATTATGGTCATACACGTTTGAATCATAAAATTCTTGAATATCATGGTTTTTAAATTCACCACCATGATCAATATGAATAAAAGAAATCATAAAACCCTTTTCATTTTGAACTTGTTTATAAAACTTTGTAAAACATTTAAAATAATCGCTTCTATGTGACAAGAAGTATGTCCAAATATATCTACTATAATCATCAACGATTACAAAAGCATATTTACTACATCTTAGACTTATGATATTAATTGGTCTAAATAAATTTATATGAATTAATTGTAATAGTTTAGAAGTACTTACTTGATTTTTAGGTTTAAAGCTACTCTTTATTTGTTTACCTAGTTGGTATACATCACAAACTTTATCTTTGACAAATTTAATTTTAGGCATTCCTCTTACAAGTTCTTTAGTTGTAATTTGTGAAATCAATTTCATACTTGCATAACCTAATCTCCTATGCCAAAATCATACATCATCGTTTAAAACCGAAAAGTAAGTTTCATCACAAACATCATCAAGATTAATATTATACACATTATTAGTCATTAAGGCAATCATAGATTTAATTTTGTGTGGTATCTCTATAATGCAAGCATATCCCTTATCACACAAGTGACTAATGCTTAGTAAGTTATGTTTTAAATCATCTACTAATAAAACATCTTCAATTAAGAGGTTTGATTTGTTACCTATTTGCCAATAATTTTTCCTTTGTTGTTGTCTACGAAGGTAACATCTTTCGTCTTGGCTAGTGAGCTTAGAGAAATGTGTTAGACCTCCGACCATGTGTCTTGAACATCCACTATCAAGATATTATCTCTTACTCCTAGCTTTCGATTATAGACATATCTACACAAAAGGAGGGGTTTGCTTTAGGTACCCATTTAACTTTGGGTCCGTCATGATTAGATCTACCTATCTTGACTATTAGTATTGAGTCATTTATGATTCCTTTAGGATCCCAAACTAATTTATGTGAGTTATATTTTTTGAATGAACATTTATAAGCATAATGACCACATCAACCAGAAAAATTACATTTAACTTTAGGGGAAACATGTAATGTGGGTCTTTTAACAAATATAGTTAGCTTTTGTTGAGTGTTACTACTCACAAAGCTGATTCCTTCCTTTCTATATGCATAACCTTTATTAGCAAAAATCATGTTTAATGATTTATTTTTAATTTTAAAATTTTCTAATGTTTGTTGTAATAACACATTTTTCTTTTTGACTGAGTCTAACTCTTCACATTTAGTGCAAGAAGTTAACATGCAATTGTTATACTCATTTTTCAATTTATCAAATTAACTAGAGAGAAATATGATCTTTTTTAGCAATTTATATTTCATACCAACTAATTTAAATTCATCATATAAATCATGAAACGCATCAAGTAATTCATCATAAGATAAAGAGGTTTAAGTTGAGTCACATACCTTGTCGTTAAGAGCCATCAAAGAGTAGTTCGCCACCTCATCTTCATTGGTTTGCTTTTCGTTTTCTGATGCATTTGATTCATCCCAAGTCGCCTTGAGTGCTTTCTTCTTCTTTTGTGCTAACAGTTTCTTCTTCAGTTGTGGATACTTATTTTTGAAGTGCCCCGGCTTCTTGTATTCATACCAGATAATTGTATTCTTTTTTAGTTTGTTTTTATTATTAGAGTCTTGTTTTACAAGATTTGTTTTATTCCTTTTTATGAACTTTTTAGATTTTCTTGTAAGGAGTGTCAAGTCATCATCATCACTTGAACTTTCGCTTGAGTGGTCTTCTTTAGTTCTAAGTGCAATATCCTTCCTGTTCTTTGGAAGGTTATGTTCATCATGTGCCTTGCAAGTCATTTCATAGGTCATTAATGATCCTATAAGTTCTTCAAGAAGAAAGTTATTCAAGTCCTTTGCTTCTTGAATTGTAGTTACCTTTGGATCTTAACTTTTTGAAAGGATCTTAGAATTTATTAACAAGTTTAAGATTGGTAAAACATTTACCAAGAGCCTTGAAACCATTGTCAACATCCGTAAAACTAGTTTACATGTTATCAATGGTTTCTCTTGGCTTCATTCTAAGTAATTCATAACTATGCACCAAGAGATTAATCTTAGATTCTTTAACTCTACTTATGCCTTCATGAGTAACTTCAAGTGTGTGTCAAATATCATGTGTAGTTTCACATATAGAAACACGATTAAACTCATTTTTATCTAAAACACAAAACAAACCATTCATAACTGCAGCATTTAATGAAAACATTTTCTTCTCTAGATCATTCCATTAATTTATTGGTCTAGAGGATTTTTGAAAATCACATTCAACGATATTCCATAAATCAAAATCTATAGAAATAAAAAAAATCTGCATTTGTGTCTTCTGATACGTATAGTCCATCCCATTAAACATAGGAAGACGAGTGATAAAGTGATCCTCTTGATTATTAGAAAAAACCATTTAATCTCCCTTTAATATTAAACCAACTAAGAGAACCAGGCTTTGATACCAACTGTTAGGATCGTAAAGGCACTAAGAGGGGGCGGTGAATTAATGCTTTCGAAATGGATAACCGATACGAAAATTCATTAGATGAAACTTGTATCGGAAATGTGTTTACCATAAAATATGAGTAAGTGAAGTAAGCAATTAAATCAGTAACCAATAGCAATAAAAAGCATAAAAAGAAATGCACACCAAATTTATAGTAGTTTGATCGTCGTGACCTATGTCCACTCTCGATTCCTACTCCGTCGAGACCACCGACTTTCACTAATGATCTTTTTTTCAATGGGCGAAGATCAACCATCCTTGTTACAAATCTTTTCTCCTTTTCATAGGTTTAGGAGAGAACCTTTATAACTCTCTTTTACAAGTAATCCTCACAACTCCCTTAAAATGACTTAGAAGCTTAAGGAGAAAAGAACTCAACACTTTCAACAAAGTTTACACACTTAGAATCACAAGTTTTTCGTGCTCTTTTCTTGCTATCTCAAGCAAGAATAAGTGGGGTATTTATAGGCCTCAAATGACTTCAAAAATAGAGTCAAAAAGTCTTATCCCCGGGTTTTCGAGGTACTAGCGGTACTACCACCAGTGCTGGGTGGTGGTACCGCCTGACACAACCTTGAAGATTGTGTTCTAACGATACTATCGCCAATCTAGGCATTACTCTCGCCTGACATTGGTAGTATCATCGCTAGGTCTTCCAGAAACGTACACTTTATACTTTCCAACTCACAAACAGTTCCATCACCTGGTTTGGCGGTGCCACCGCCTGACCCAAGTTCAGGTCATTGAATTGGCCTTCCAATAGGCCTAATTCAACCCTAATTCAGGCCCAATGGGCCCTTAATTAAGTTGGCATAGTTACATCGAAAACTAACTCAATTAAAACCTAAACTACTTCAATCAAGACACAAATGATTATAATTATGAATCCTTTGTTGTCTGGCATATCATTGGTTCATCTGGCACTTCGTCCGAACTTCCAGTGTGTCGTCCTTTCCTTCGGCGTACTGCCCGATCCATCGACATGTTGACCTTCGCAACATCTAATCTTGGCACAATATCCGATCCTTCCGGTCCGATACCCGATCATTAGTTTATAACTTCATCAATTGATTTCATTATCAAAATCCGAGATTCAACATCACGAACTTTAAAAGATTATGGAGCAAATATTTACCTTTGATAAAGTTTGCATATAATAACAGTTACCAAGCAATCATTAAGATGACACCATTTGAAGCACTATATGATAGAAAGTACAGATCACCTATTCATGGGGATGAGGGACAAAAAAATATTTAGGGCTAGATTTGGTGAGAAAAACAACAAAGGTAGTACAAACGATTCGCCAAAGGATGAAGGCAGCATAAAATATGTAGAAATGCTATGCCAATAATAGGAGACCTTTAAAATTTGAAATAAGCGATAAAGTATTCAATGGCACCAATGGAAGAAGTTATGAGGTTTGGGAAGAAAGGCAAACTAAGTCCTCGATATATAGGATCAAATAAAATTCTTGATAAAATTGGTGATATGGCCTACAAACTAACCTTACCTCCTACATTAACAAAGGTATATAATGTATTCCATGCATCAATGATGAGGAAGTATATTTCAGATCCTTCTCATGTCCTAGAAGAGCAACCAATAGAATTGGATAAAAATTTAACGTACGAAGAATGGGCTTTACAGATTCTTGATAGAAAGGAGAAAGAACTTCGTAATAAGAAAATCGCTTTAGTCAAAGTGCTATGAAGGAATCAAGCAATGGAGGAAGGTAACTTGGGAAAGAAAAGAAGAAATACGAGAGAAATATCCGGAGCCATTCAAGTAAGGATACTAAAACCTCACCCAAGTGATTGGGTAGGGAAGCAAGCACGTGCAAGTTTATACTAGCACAGATATGGACGATGACCTATGGGCATTTTGTGTATAAATTTTAGATTTGTTATGTTTATGTTTTCCTTTGTTTAGATAGTATAAGTATGTATAGGAGAAATTCTATCATTTTGTTTAATAAGTTAGCAAGTTTTAATTTTAAGATTGCCTATTTTCTGTTGCATTCCTATTGATAGCAGTAATGAAAGTTGAAAATATGACATCCTACTTTACTCATGCATGTAGGGTATGGGTGGAACTAGAAGTAGGGTGTTACATTAGATACTCTGACTTTAATAAACCCTTTGAGGTCACTTGTGTTGCCTCTAGTATAGACATAGGAGAAATTCTAAGTCAAGAGGGTCAGCCTATTGCCTTTTTTAATGAGAAACTCAATGATGCAAAACAATATTATTCTACCTACGACAGATTTCTACGCGATTGTATAATGCCTTTAGTATTGGCGATATTACCTTCTGTCGCAAGAGTGTCTTGTTGTCTGAGCACCAAGCCCTAAGGTAGTTAAAGGCCTAAAAGAAGTTAAATGCCCAAAATGCCAAGTGGGTCGAGTTTCTCAACGAGTTCTCTTTTGTAATTAAGCATTATTCTAGCACTCAAAACATGCTGCTAATGACTTTAGTAGAATTTCTATAATCCTATCTACCATGAGTGTCAAGGTAATATGATTTGAGCGATTAAAGGAAAAGTATATCCAACATCCAAACTTTAGTCACATCTATCAAAAAGTCCAAAATAAAAATTGTCATAAACATATAGACTTTATTCTTAAGGATGATTACCTTTTTCGATCCACTAGATTGTGTATTCCCCGATCCTTCCTTCGAGACTTGTTAGGAAATGGATGTGAGTGGATTAGTAGGTCACCTAGGTTGAGAAAAAACCATTGCATTAATTGATGATAGATTTTACTGGTCATCTTTAAAGCGAAATGTTGCTCAAGTAGTGTCACAACATTGTGCTTGTCAAATTACCAAAATCAGCAAACCCAATACTGGCCTATACACTCCATTACCCATTCCATACTCCCTATGGCAAGATGTGAGTTTAAATTTTGTCCTTGAACTTCCCAAAATAGCCTATGGCCATGACTCTACTCTAGTTATTGTTTATCGATTTTAAAAAATGGTCCACTTTATCCTATGTAACAAGATCAATAATGCCTCATATATTGCTAAATTGTTCTTTCGAAAAGTGGTTAAATGACATGGTTTGCCCTCAACCATAGTGTCCGATAAGGAGGTGAAATTTGTTAGCTACTTTTGAAGAACTTTATGGAAACTGTTTGGCACAAAATTGAAGTCTCTTTAACCTTTCACCCCCAGACTAATGGTCAAACTAAGGTTGTTAATCGTTCCTTGGGAAATCTTCTCAGATGTTTTATTGGGGAGAAACCGAGAAACTAAGACTTAACCTTACCTACAATGGAGTTTACATAGTCAGTCAATCGCGCCAACGAAAAAAATCCCATTTGAAGTTGTCCTCGGCTATACTCCTCGCACACCTATTGACCTTACACCCCTTCCACTTGATTATCGTGCGTCAGAACAAGCCTACACCATCGCTCAACATATCCATGATTTACATGCTGAGATTCGATATAAAATTGCCCTAAGTGGAAAGTTACAAACTTGCTGCTAATGCACATCATAGGAGTCTAGAGTTTCAAGTTGGTAATTATGTCTTGGTTCACATTCGTACTGAGAGATTCTCTAAATACTCATTCAAGAATTGGCATGCCCAAGCCATTAGTCCTTTCCCTATTATCCAAAAGCTCGGATATAATACATATATGCTTAATTTGCCTTCCAACTTAAATGTTAGTCTAGCCTTCAATATTTAGGATTTAACTCCATATCATGGTACTTTTAAGCCTCTTTCTCTGTCAACCAGTGTTCCTGCAAGTGACAATCCACCCAAAGCACCGACTCTCCCACAACACAAGGTTGACATAGAGGCCGTTCTTGATGACCACATTGTTACATCTGCTACTAGCATCACTCAACACTTCCTTATCAAGTGATATGATCGTCTAGCTTCTGATGCCACTTAGATTATTTTAGAGGAACTTCATGACTATGCACCATAATTATTGGACCAGGTGCTTGTAAATCACTTTCCATGATCAAGTTCTTTTCCACTGAGGAAGAATGATGGAGAAGAACAATCTAGCTTTATAAAGGATTTTAGAAAAGTTTTATTCTACGCAAAGAAATAAACAAAAAGTCATCAATTAGTTGGCTTAGAATATCTAAAAGTTGTGTTGAAAATTAGTCTTTTGGTCTTTCTGGTGCTAACCTAGGGACTCTTTTTGTATTAAGTACACTATTGTATTAACTATTAAGTACACTTCTTTATTATTTAGGTATCCTAAATGCCACATTTTGGAATTCTAAAAGGCATACATGTTTTCTTGGAGATTATTCTTAAGAATCATTGCCTACATTGATTGTATCAAAGCTTCTGAACCCCTGTAAATAGTGGGATTTGTCAATGAATCAAACACTTCATATTTCAATGAAAAAAGGCTTGCATCCTCTCTCTACTAGTCTCTTACACTCTTCTCTTATTATCTTGCTCTCTTGCTTTCTCTCTACTTCTCTCTTCTGTTTATTATGTTCTACATCACTTCCTCTCTCTCTTCTCAACATAAATGCTTCATAGTCACCTTTTCTCTTCTTTCTTCCCTCTTGTCTGTACATTGCCAGCCCTTCTCATAGTTGCCACTCTCTCTATTAGATTGGGATTTGACGAGGTCTATTTTGCAATTTCATATCGAATTTTAATTTAAATCTGATCAAGGGTATTTTGGTAAATTAATTTTTGAAGGTCAAGTAGCTGAGATGAGAATGTCAAGATAAATGTGTGGTGTTACTAGGAAAGATAGGATAAGAAATACTTTTATTCGTAAACAACTAGGTATTGTTTCGATAGAGGATAAGATGAGAGAAAATTGTTTAAGATAGTATTTTTATGTGCTTAAGAGACCATCAAATGTGATAGTTAGAAGAGGTGAAACGATTAACGTTAGTGGTACAAGAAGAGGTAGAGGAAGACGTAAAAAAATTTAATAAAAACTATAAATAAATATTTAAGTACTCTAAACTAAACTAAACAAATAGTTTTTTACATATTTTAATGGCAACAAAAGATCCATGTAACCAATCTCAAATAGTTGGAACTTACGACTTTGTTGTTATTGTTGAAGTAGTCCTATTAACCTATTAATCAGATTAGGAATAGAGTTTGATCAAACCTGAGTGTTAGATGCTTTAGATAATTTTTCTAAGTGGATTGGGAGTAGAATATGTTACATGTGAAGAGTCTTTATTAAATTGGGACTTAGAATCTTGATTTTGGTAGGAATAGGCCTTTTGATCCAATTTAAGAATTGTCTGACATCCATCATAAAGTTTCCATCACCCCCTCCTCCCAAACCATTGAAGGGAATGAGACCGACAATAGGGGAGTAGAAAATAATGGTCACAACACCTAAAGGGAGACTAATAGGTATCCTCTCTTCTATTTATCTACTTTTCTATGGAATTTTTTATATATTACATGATTAATCTGTATAGAGATGCTTCGATACTTATTTTTGGTCTTTCATTTGATTATTTTTCTTCTTCCGATGTCATTTATGATTTCTTTTGAACCCTTACTCCTTTGACCAATAATCTTTTACATGTTGCAGTTGATGAAATATTACTTATTCATGCAAAGTGAAAATTTGTTGGAAGTATCATAACAATCATTTGATACATGATCATTTTTACATGAGAATGCGAAGTGATAATATATGATGTTTGTAAAACATGTTAACTTATACACATATGGATGATTCATGTTGGCCTATTTATGGATAAGAAGGGCCAATACTAGTTGACAATTCCCAAAAGGGATTGATGATAATTAGACATGACGTAGATGGTGAGGAGACATGTTTCACTGTCGGGGGGGAGGCGGGGGTGGAGAACCACTCCGTTCCAATGATGTTTGGGAGTGCAATATGGAATGATCTCTCACATATTAAGATGGTTGTTTCATCTCAAGTAATTGGACAAGGCCTATAAGAAGTCAAACCCACTATTGAGTGTTTTTTCACATGTTGATCCTGTCATAAATGTATGATTTTGTTTGAATTTATTCAAGTTGTTATCTTATTTTAATTATTGTTGTCATTGTTCTTGTTATAACTTCTTACATGATACATTGAAATTTTGATTTTTTTTAATTCTTATCAATCCTTACTAGGCATTTGTGCTTGCTAAACTTACCACTACATATTATTAAGGTATATGATTCCAAGCTAGCATCGTAGAGGAAATAATGGTAGGAAGATGGTTTGAGGTGAAAATAGAGCTATATAGCTAATTATTGTAACACATGTGTAGAATATTTGATAAGTTGTACTGAGAAAAAAAAGACACAAACAAGAGCTTTACACTATTCCCTCCCTCTTCAATCCTCTGTCCTTGTAGCCAGCACCTGCTGTCGCCATCCTTTTTCCCCTCTCTATTCTTCCCTTCTTTACTCCTCTCCTCTACAAGTATCATATCCTCCCCTCCCTCTTCCCACTTCTCGCTCCCCACACCCCCTCTCCTCTCTTCATTGCCCTTTAGTATTGCTCTCCCTCTTCAATCTTCTCTTCCCTCCGCCTTCTCTCTCCTCTTCCTATGGCCAGCACCTTTTGCCACTACTATCTTCCCTCTCTCTTCTCTCTCATCCTTTCTTCTTAGCCATCAAACATTGTTGTTTATATCATTCCCTTCCTCTTCCTGCTCCCCTCCCTCCTCCCTCTTCCCTCTTCTCCCTTTACTACCCTTAACTACCACCCTCCCACCTCCATCATCAAGAACACATTAAAAAGGATGATGAATAGGTTGCTAAACTCACAATATGGACCATAGGATCATGTGATCTTACAGCACAGATCAGGCCTGGCAAGTTGGGTTGGATGTTGTTAATATAAAAGGGGTGGAATAGACCCGACTCACAAGTCGACTCTATAAGGTTCACCAACTTCAAAATTATACTTCAGTTTCATTCATTATACACTAATAGAAGGTTCTTTTCCAATTTCAACCTCCCACAAAATGTTAAATCTTCTAGTCAAAATCGAATTTCACTTTAAATGACAGAATTACTCAAAAATTTTGTGGCCATCACAGAAGACCAAATTACCAGTGATATTTCAATGGTTCATAACCATATTCTCTAGAAAAAAGATTAGGCTTCTTTTGCAGCAAGAGAAACAAAAACAGGCATATGATATCCCATGGTTACTGACAATTTGGTATAGAACTGCTCAAATTGATCAAATTGCATAATGATCTATTTGCTAAAAGAAAATGAGGAAGGATCTCTTTGACAGTTTGGACATGTGGTACACATACAATTCCAAAGAGACAACTAAAATAATACTGAGATCTTAATCTTAAATGTAAATCATGCATAAATTAGATAGGCCATCTACCTTCTGTAACTTTTTAACTTTTAATTTATTCTGATATACTTATGTAATTCATAATACACATTCATGTGGAAACTGTCTTAAAAGCATATAACTAACAAGAAGAAATTTCACTGCCCTACATGTACCTCAGTCCCAAGTCGCTTGTTGAGGGCTTCATTCCACATATTAGCAGCATAACTAGGTTGCAACCTAGTCCACATAGACATTACAGATATTACCTGGAACATGAACCATTAAAGGCACAATTTTTATATGTATTGGCAAACAAAAAGAAACAAGAAGCAAGAAAAAGAAATAAAGATGTTTCAATATTTAGGAAGAAAGCTAGAATGATTAACCAACAATTCTTTATCCAATTCCCAACAATGGTTTATGTGTATTATAACTAGAAGCTTCCTAATCCTTGATCCTAAAACCATTCAATTTACATCTCCATACTTCTAAAACCCCATCCAGTTTATCTTTAGACCACTATACCCCTTTTTTCTTAACTTTCCAAAACAAATCAGAGCAATTCCCAGAGTCTTAGTAGAAATTTGACATACAGGGCCCATGTTGCCTGGATTCAGATGAAAAGCCACAAGTGCAACACAAATCATAGCATCTAACATCTAATTCAAGATACTGAAATAAGACAAAGAGATCCAAACTTTAGATATGGGTATGAAGATATAGGTCCACATTAAAAAAAGAAAACTAAAAATGTATATTTAAGATACGTGTAGATACAATCTGCAACAATCATATATTTCAATAGTTCAACTTCTATACTCTTATATATCTAATAAATATGGATGTCAGATATTCTTTAGAATCTTTACTATCCCTTGTAATTATTCCAAATATATTGTGCAAGATTGATACCAAGATTGCTCTTGGCTAGGGACAATATTATGGGATTGATAAGATCATTAGATTGAATTAGTGAAATTAGAGCATATGAAAATCACATAAAAATTAAAAACAATAAAAATCTTGTCACAAAAAATGAAATTGAAACATAAAAGATAATTTTTCAGGGTGAATTCCAGGGAACAACCCTCTATTTGAGTTTTTCCTTAGAGGAAGTGCCTGTTTTCATATTTCCCAAGGGGTGCCCCCACCTTTTCATAATTTTCGAAATACTCTGACATGACACAATAGCAACTCCCCTTTTGGTGGACTAGTTGATGTCGGACAACCCTAGGGGAATGCTTAATATATGAGAGAATTGGGTGGGGGTGGGTAATAAATTTAAAAAGGACTAAAACACAGACAGAGGAAACAAAAAAATTTTCAAAAATATTAATTGAAGCAATAAAGGACAAGTGCTGGAATTCAACACATACTAAGATGGTTAAGGAGGTGGGCTTCAAGACATCCTTCTAACCAACGAGGGAGTTAAAAGGCACATGGGGGAGTAAGAGGTCGATCTACAGGTCTTCATTACGAGTTGGCTTCCGAGAGGATTAGAGAGGAAAGGAACACACGGATAGTCTTGCATTCACTCCAAATCCTCCTACTCACATTGGGGGAGAACTATGGCCTCACACCACTCACACAATTTACAAACAATAATATTATTATTCATTTAAAGAATGATGATCATATTACAATTCTTGGCCTCTTTATATAGGCTACAGATACAAAAAAAATGGAGGTATATAACAAGGAAGAAAATTAAATTGCACCAAAATGATTCAATCCATTGAATCCTATCATCTTTTGAGAATATCAGCTTCCAGAATTGTGTTGTAAAATAATTTTCCTTCTTTGTGCACGATAGTTTTCCTTTCTTGTGAAATGATGATTCTATAATATAATATTTCTTCTTTGTACATGATGTTCTTCCTACAAGATGATGATTCTGTAAAATAATCTTCTTGTTTTGTGCATGATGCTTTTCCATTTTTGTAAGATGATGATTCTTGCAATCTTCTTTTTTATTTATTTCCTTCCTTCTTCTTCATTGGTAATCTTATTAAATAAGATCATGATTGCATATGATGATGCCATGTGGAAACCCGAATCTGTCAATTGAACCTAAGCTTGAGTTAACCATCAATCCAAAGTCAATTGGTCCAGCCTTTTTTCTTTCCACGTTTGTGAAATGTGACTTGATTTCCTCCATCAACTCTCCCTAGCTTGAAAGTATTCACTTCTCTGATGAAGTGATGAGGTATTACTGATCGTAAAGTTTAGGGTTGAGTTGTTGGAGTTCTTCGTTTGTGATCCATGTGGAGTCTAAACCCGATTGTCCTTTCCATTTGATAAGTAATCTCTGATATCCTCTATTACGAGTCCAGACATGTTGTTTTTCCAAGATATCTTCTATTTCCTCTTTTCTCCTCTAATAGCTGGGGTATAGGTGGGGAAGGCATTATAGGTTGTGGAGTTGACAACACAAAAGGTTGGGTATTTTGGAGGCGAGGTGTAGCGTTTTGTGGTTCATTATAAGGTGTCAAATCCTCAATATTGATAACTCAGATAATGCCAAGATATGGTGGAACGTAAAGTTCATAGACATTTAAGCTAATTTTTGTAAGATTTTATAAGCACCAAAGTTTTTTGGCATAAGGCTCTTTTGGTATTCCTCACAAAAACCTCTCAGGTTGAACTCTCATTGTTACCAGATCTCCCTTCTTGAATTCTTGTGACCTGCAATAAACGTCTAGAGTAGACTTCTCCTTTCTTGAATTTAGGTATTAGTCTTGGAGGACTCAGCAGGTTCATTAGGTCTAGCTTTTGAAGGAATAAGAATAAGATCAATAGATTTTCAAGGTTGATGTCCAAAGACGACTTCAAAAGGGCAAAGGCTAGTAGACCTATTATATATACTGTTATATGCAAACTCAGCAAAAAAGAGTACTCGGTCCCAAATGAACAGATGATCAACAACTAGACATTATAGAAGGTTACCTAGACTCCTATTAACTACCTCAGCTTGCCTGTTAGTTGGAGGTTGATATGTTGAAGAGAACTGTAACTTTGTGTTCAAAATTTTCCATGTGAGGCATCAATAGTAATCTTACATGGCATAAAGTTTGCCATCTTGCTAAATGGATCCACCACAACAAAAATGGAATCATAGCCCCTTAGGATTCACGGTAACCATGGACAAAATTCATATTAAGGTCTTCCCAAGGGGAATGAGATACAAGCAAAGGTGTATATAGTCCTATGTTATGTCTTCTTCCTTTAGTCGATTGGCAAGTACAACACTGAGAAATGATGTGAGCCACATCTCTCTTGAAGCTAGGATAGGATAACCTGTCATAAACCATGATAATGGTTTTATCTTAACCAAAATGACCTGTAACCCCTCCAACATGCATTTCCCAAATAATGAACTGAACCATTGGGAATACACAAAAGAACACTCTTAAATAAGAATCTATCATAGAAGATAAAATGTATGTTGTCTAATCTTGACCCTTCTAATAATGTTGTAGAGATCTTTTTAAAATAAGGAGAAGACATATAGTCATCTCGTATGTGTTCAAATCCTATCACTTCAGTGGTCATAGAGTGCCAAACAAGTGCCATTTGACTTGGTGCATCAATAGCTTTGTTTTTAACCCCTAGTTGGTGCTGAGACAAATGTATATTCTTAAAGGAACTCAACCCACTTAATGTGTCATGAATCCTAATTTTTTTTTGTGATTGAATGTATCATAGGGCTTGGTGGTCTGAATATATGATGAATTCATTTGAAAACAAGTAATGTCGCCAAGCTTGGACATCCACATAAAACTCCTTATTATAGGTAGAATATTTTTGTCAGGCCTCATTTAATTTCTTGCTAAAAAATGTAATAGAATGACCTTCTTGACTAAACACTCCATCTATTCCTACCCAAAGGCATGACAAGCAAACTCAGAGATTTCAGAAAATCTGAAAGTTGCATAATAGGTGCTTGTGTCATTCTTTTTTTTTTTTTAATCTTATCAAAGGAGGCAGCTTTGGTCCATTTAAATTCACCCTTCTTCATGCAATTTATAAAGTCTAGAAAAATGACATGTGATTGTAGAAATGAACATTTCTTCAAGTTGATATAGAGTTTTTCCTTACCAAGGGCCTTTAGAACTCAACGAAGGTGAAGATGTTCATCCTTGGCTTTACTATAGATGAGAATGTCATCAAAATAGATGATAAGAAAATGGCCAATGAAAAGATGGAGAACTTGTGTAACCCTCATAAAAGTGCTAAATGCATTTGAAAGATCAAAATGCAAGACTAAACATTAAAAAAAACCATAGTTCACTGTGTCAACCTGTACCAGGCAGTACATATCGATCTGATAGGGGACCAAAACACAGATTGCCCTATAACGAACGGTCCATAACAGGGATATCGCCTGATATGGGGTCTGTACCGATTGAAACGGTTGAAATCCAACCGTTACCGACCTGTACTGGTCAGTAACAATCGGATTTCGATCGATACTAATCAATGGCAAGGATTTGTTGAATTCAAATGATCCATTTAACTGTTTGAACCAAATCTAAGAGTTTTAAAATCTTTTCTACCCCCTCAGTCTCTCCTCTTTCACTCGCTCTAACTTATCTACTCCCTCGATCACTTTCTCAGTCACATATTTTTTTCACTCTCTTATTTGCACTCTTTTGAACTCCACAAAGTTACGATTTGTGAATTAGATCAAGCTTGGGAGGCTAATTAGAGAGGATTAACACCTAAGTTAGAGAAAGAACTCTCCAATCAAAAGTAGGTTTTTTTTCTCAATTTTGATGGCTTATAAGATGATTAAGCCTATTCTATATTCACAATGTATAATAAGTTATTTAAGGTCTTTATGATAGTAGAATAGTATTAATTAGGGAATAATTAAGGCTTTTAATGTTATGATTAGCAAGGTTTATAATTTTAAACCGTACCAGATTTTCGGGCTCAGTTCGATATGGTATGGTATGATATAAGTATAATGAGCGGTACATTTCAGTATATATATATATATATATATATATAATAAAAAAAAACCATAGTTCACTGTGTCAACCTGTACCAGGCAGTACATATCGATCTGATAGGGGACCAAAACACAGATTGCCCTATAACGAACGGTCCATAACAGGGATATCGCCTGATATGGGGTCTGTACCGATTGAAACGGTTGAAATCCAACCGTTACCGACCTGTACTGGTCAGTAACAATCGGATTTCGATCGATACTAATCAATGGCAAGGATTTGTTGAATTCAAATGATCCATTTAACTGTTTGAACCAAATCTAAGAGTTTTAAAATCTTTTCTACCCCCTCAGTCTCTCCTCTTTCACTCGCTCTAACTTATCTACTCCCTCGATCACTTTCTCAGTCACATATTTTTTTCACTCTCTTATTTGCACTCTTTTGAACTCCACAAAGTTACGACCTGTACTGGTCAGTAACAATCGGATTTCGATCGATACTAATCAATGGCAAGGATTTGTTGAATTCAAATGATCCATTTAACTGTTTGAACCAAATCTAAGAGTTTTAAAATCGCGATTTGTGAATTAGATCAAGCTTGGGAGGCTAATTAGAGAGGATTAACACCTAAGTTAGAGAAAGAACTCTCCAATCAAAAGTAGGTTTTTTTTTCTCAATTTTGATGGCTTATAAGATGATTAAGCCTATTCTATATTCACAATGTATAATAAGTTATTTAAGGTCTTTATGATAGTAGAATAGTATTAATTAGGGAATAATTAAGGCTTTTAATGTTATGATTAGCAAGGTTTATAATTTTAAACCGTACCAGATTTTCGGGCTCAGTTCGATATGGTATGGTATGATATAAGTATAATGAGCGGTACATTTCAGTATATATATATATATATATATATATATAAAAAAAACGATGACTCTACCTGCGTGAGGAGGAGGTTCTTTCCTTCTCCGCACGGAAAAAAAAAATCGAGAAAGGCGACGTGGCGATCCCCACGCAAAAAAAAAAGAAAGGGAAAGGCAAGGACGTTGCTCGGTTTCCCTGCGCAAAAGGCGATGTCGCCTCGGTTTCCCCACGCAAAAAAGAAAGAAAGGGGAAAGGTGACGTCGCCAAGGCGACATCGCTCGGTTTCCCCATGAAAAAAAAAAAGAAAGGGAAAGGCATCGCCTCACTCAGTTTCTTCTACTGGGAAGAAGAAATCACTTCTTCCCATGACGTTGCCGAGGCTTCGTCATTGCATCGAATCTCTAGGTTTTCCTTTTTCTTCTTTCTCTTCTTTCTTCAACGTCACCAACCGATTTAGGAACGGAAACAGCCGCAATCGATGCTACCGCCCAGTGGAGGACAGTACGTGTACCGGTCTGCTGACGAACCGATATTATTCGAAATTAAAAACCTTGATGAGTAGTGTGTTTAATACTGATTTTTTCAAAATTAGACACTTAATGGGTCAAATCTTTATATTACATACATATTAAGATGATTTATATGTTTATGATGGTATAATAGGTTTAATTATGATTTAATTAAGTTTTTTTAATATAATGATTAGTGGTTTTAATGATGATTTAATCAAAATTTGACCAATATTGGGTTAATTCAATGTCTTTAATACCTATCAGGATGTTTGACATATTTATAGTTGTTAAAGAGGACTAATTAGGAATTAATTAATTATGTTAATGTTGTGATTAGTATATTGATCCATATTGGGTCAATTAAACATTGTTAATGTCTATTAGAGTGTTTTGGGCTAATTAGGGTTTAATTAAGTTTTTTAATATAATGATTAGTGGTTTTAATGATGATTTAATCAAAATTTGACCAATATTGGGTTAATTCAATGTCTTTAATACCTATCAGGATGTTTGACATATTTATAATGGTAAAATAGGGCTAATTAGGGTTTAATTAAGTTTTTTAATATAATGATTAGTGGTTTTAATGATGATTTAATCAAAATTTGACCAATATTGGGTTAATTCAATGTCTTTAATACCTATCAGGATGTTTGACATATTTATAATGGTAAAATAGGGCTAATTAGGGTTTAATTAAGTTTTTTAATATAATGATTAGTGGTTTTAATGATGATTTAATCAAAATTTGACCAATATTGGGTTAATTCAATGTCTTTAATACCTATCAGGATGTTTGACATATTTATAGTTGTTAAAGAGGACTAATTAGGAATTAATTAATTATGTTAATGTTGTGATTAGTATATTTGATCCATATTGGGTCAATTAAACATTGTTAATGTCTATTAGAGTGTTTGACATGTTTATAGTGGTGAAAGAGAAATAATTAGGAATTAATGTTAATAGTGGGATTAGTGCATTTAATGATGATTTCATCGTAATTTGATTTATATTGGATCAAATTTACATATTTACTGTCTCTCAAGATGTTTGACATATTTATAATGGTAAAATAGGGCTAATTAGGGTTTAATTAAGTTTTTTAATACTGTAATTTAAATTAGTGTATTTAATGATAAATTTATCGTTATTTGACTAGGTCAATTTTATGTATTTAATAATTATTAGAGTGTTTACATGTGTAGTGTGGTAAAAGAGGGCTAGTTAGGGAGTAATTAGTGTTTTTAACAAGGTTCGCCTTACCAATCTGAACTGATGCATCGGCCGACCAACGGTACGGTATGTACCGCTCTATACCAACGTACCGTGTGTAAGTATGATGGGGTGTATGGCATGGAAAAATGACCAAAAAAAGCTCCAAAAATTCCTAAAAAATAGAAAAAAAGTTAGACTATGAATTTTAAGTTGGAAATAAATATAAATTTACTATAAGTTTAACAAAAATAATCTAAATTAGTAAAAAATAATGGCATATATCTTTTTTGGGCTTTGAGGAGTAACTTTGTGATACATTCCAGACCATCCTTCCATTGATATTTAATTATCTATAAAGAAATGATTTAAATTTTTAAATTATTTGTTAAACAATAAAAAATTTAAGATTAAAATGAATCAAGTAATCGATCGATGGATATACTTGGTTCTACTACCAAAAAGAATAATAGGACTTCACTGGCGATGGATCGAGGTCCTCGATTCTATAAATTTGTATATCAATTTGATATGTTTGTCGAACACAATCCAGAAATTGATCCCACAACACAATATACTGATACAACCTACCAAGGTATGCAATTTCGTACCATACCGGAATTTCAACGTTCGCTCGATACGGTACGAAACTATATACTAAGCGGTATACCGTTCAATATACCACTCGATATATATATATATATATATATATATATATATATATATATATATATATATATATATATATATAATTCGACGACGTCGCCTCTCTTCTCCCAAGCGGGGGGACGTCGCCTCGTTTATATATGTATAAATAAATTAATAAATATATATTTATATATAATAGATTATATATATTTATATATATATTTTTTATACAAGGCAACATCGCATCGCCTCGACGACGTCGCCTTTTCCTTCTCCTACACGGGGTGACATCGCAGAGGTGACGCGACGTCACCTCACATATATATATATATATATATATATATATATATATATATATATATATATATATATATATATATATATATATATAATATTTTTATAAAAGGCGACGCCACCTTTTCCTTCTCCCACGTAGGGCAACACGACGTCGCCTCGTTTATATATATATATATATATATCGTTCCGTCCGGTAACGGGCGGTCCGTGTATCGGTAAGTTGACGAACCGGTACGTACCGAGCGGTATTATTCGAAATTGCATACTTTGCAACCTACGCCATTAGTACATCAATGTAGTGATGGTTAATCATCGTGAAACATGTCCGAAGTGGCTCTTGAGGCAAGTACGATTGTGGCATGTCTTGATGCAAAGCGTGGAGAATATCGAAACTTCTACTTTCGCCACTAATCTATTGATCCATATCATAAGATCAATCACCATATTACTACTCGAAGAAGAATGGCCAACTATTACATCAAGCTCCATGATCTGAACCTTGAGTGGCATACATAAATTACTACTCCTTGGTCTATGCACCATCCTCAAACAGTGTAATTGAGACACTCTGACTCCCCAGCATAGCCACCATCGGTTAAGACACTACTGTCCACATCGTCGCCATGTCTCCGAACTGAACGGGTTGCTGAATACAATTGAGAAGTTGTCTACATACCATTGATTAGAGAGTTCTTCCTCTAAATTAGGTATTAATCCTCCCTAATTAGCCTCCTAAGTTTGATTCAATTCACAAATTATAATTTGTGAAGTTTTAACAGAGTGTAAATGTGAGAATAAGAGAAAGAAGTGATTGAGAAAGAGATTGAGAGTATAAGAGTATGAGAAAGTGAAAGGGGGTGAAAGAGGGGAGGAAATATTTAAAAACCTTTTCAAATAGATCTGATCGTTAGAAAGGGTCAAATCTAAGTCGTCCATCGATAATGATCGGATTTCAACTATTACTATAGTGCTTGAGTCTCATGTACATAGAATTACAACTAGCATAACAACGGAAATAAAAATAATTATATATGTTACCCTCACTTAGTGATATGATTTATAATATCTATGCTTCATAAATATAATAAATGATATACTTATATTTTTTAGGTTTTAAAATTAAAGTACATGCTTTCCAATATATGTTATTCACAATGTTCTACGAAAGTTAGTTAAGCATACATAAGCATTAATGTCTACTTTAAGCATATTTTGTAGCAAAAACGCATGATCCTTCGGCACAACAAGCCAAAGTGCATTAGCGGACTTGAATACAAGGTTAAGTTATGATAATAAGTATGTATATAGTGACTAGAAGTGACGATTGAATTTTAATCAACCTTAAGTGAATCTCAAAGCTTGAATAAGTTTGACTATTGTTAGGAAAAAAGGTCATTAACGTCTTTGACAGCACAATGTGACCCTGATCCATATAGGTGTTGTCTGAAGTGGAGAGCACCTTCTCCTGAATCGTTACCTGCAAAAAGACCGAAGTTGAGAGGCGCTTCTTGAGCCGATCCCTCTGATACTTAAGTTAATACCGAGGTCTACTTCTTTAGCTCTTGGTCCCCATATCCAAAGTTGAGGGTGCATTTTTATACCTGACCTTGAGAAGATAGAATATCCCATAAAGAATTTGTAGGGAGGTAATTTATAATCAACCCGAGCTGCCCCCTAAACTGCCGAGAATTTCTTATGAATATTCTGCGGGGGAGGCAGTTCGTAACCATCGACTCCCGAGAATATTCTTGCGAATATTCTATAAGGTAGACAGTTCCTAATCGTTCCGAGCTACCCTATGCACTCCTACGAATATTCTTGTGAATATTCCATAAGGGAGGCAGTTTGGTAACCAACCTGAGCTAACCCCTAGATTCCTGAGAATATTCTTATGAATATTCTGCAGGGAAAATAGTTCGACAACTGACCCGAGTTATCTTTTAGATTCCTATCCACGCAAGCAAGCAAGTGTCGAGTTGTTTGGGCCTTTTTCCTCCCACGGGCCTTACGTGGCATTAGCGTGGCGAGAGATGGCTAGTTGATTGTATATTCCCTATCATTTGTCACCTCCAAAGGCATGCTTCGGGGCTCTTGGGTTCGAAGTGTGTCGTTTAGTTTTTTTCGGCACGAGAGCATTTGGGATCTCATCCTGCAGGTCGGGTTTTTACAAATTAAGCGTCTTGGGTATATTAGGCCTTGCATCTCTGTCGTGGCAGATTTTGTTTGGCGCGGGTCAAATTTTTATCGACTTATATACCTCAAGCACCGTTTGGCCCGATCCTCCACCGTAGCGGGTTTCTCTTTACGCGGGTCAGGTCTTCTTAACTCACGCATTTCGAGCACATTTTGCCTTGTGCCTCCGCTGTAATGGATTTCGCTTGGTACGAGTTGGATTTTAATTTACTCATGCACCTCAGGCACCATTTAGCCTGATTCTCTTTACGTGGATTTTTCTTAACTCATGTGCAGATTTCTCTTACGTGGGTCAGGTCTTTCCGACTCATGCGTCTTGGACGCATTGTCTTGTGCCTCCGCCGTAGCAAATATTCTAGTGCAAATCGGGTCTTCCCGACTCGCGTCTCTTCAAAGTTGTCCCGAGGGGACATTAGCCTCAATTGCGAAGGGTGGCTCTATTGCAAGAAGGGGAGAGTCTGCTTTCCCTAATCAACATCTGTAGTGGGAGGAACGAGAGCATATCTTCTTCACATCCTCCACAATTGACGCCTTAATAATGCAGGAGAGAGAGACGCTCGAGTGGCATCCCTAGGACATGATCCCGAAGGGACACTTATGTCAATCATTCCTCTATTAGCGCTTCAGCAATGGAGAGAAGGAAATTTCCTCATATCTTCCTCGATTAATATCTCAACAGCGGGGGAGAGAGGGAGATTTCCTTATATATTCCTTAATTGATGCCTCAGCAATAGGGGAGTGTCCCTTCGATATGGTCCCGAAGGGACACTTGTGCCAGTCGCAAAGAAGAGGAGAGAGGTTGTCCCGTCTATAAACCTCCCATGGTCCGTTTAGTGAGGTTCATTCCATTGCTTGAGCCCTAACATTTTAGAAGCTTCCTTCTAAGCTCTAGTTCCGAAATACGAGTCAATCCTTAGGTCATCCACCATCCGACTTTTGCACGTCAGGTCAGGACATCTCTCCCCTCTCGCACAAGTTCTTCCTAGTCCACCGACCGCCAGTCTGTCACGGACAAAATTGTAAACGGGGTGTTCGATGTAATGCTTATGTATGTCTGTCTTTCGATTTTGTTTATGCTTTGCAGCATATGAAGGGTTGGCAGTAGGCTTAGCAGCCTCATTTTCTTTGGTTTTAGTGGTCGTCTTAGGCTTGCAAACAAAGGTTGTGTCATGTAAACACTTGTGGGGATTTCGATCTGTAATGGACCATTTTGGACCCTTTGTTATACAATCGTTCAGAGCTTATAAAGTCTATTTGTAATCTGCATTAGCTATGAAGTGTTTACTAAAATGATTGCTTGTGGATCCCGAGTGAGACGCTTTCTCTAACCCATTTTCTCTTTTGTAAGTCCTAAGGGACCATAGGAGGTTTCGGAGAGGCTGACCTTTGCGAACGGACACGTAAGGGTGCCGCACGACTTAGGCAAAACCAGCTAAGTGCGTGACATATGGTATCAGAGCGGGACAAGCACTCATAGAAACACTTGGCATGCAAACATGTGGGACCTAACGGGGCTGCGTTGAGGGCAGCCAACACGTGCAACCATTTGGGGGAAACGAGTATGGAGATGTAGAGAAAATGTGTCGCTCAGAGAAGCGAGTATCTAAAATTGGGATTTAAAAGAATGGCCAACCCTTCACGCAAAAGGCACCACGAGGACAAGCAAGCTTAAAAGAATGTGTAGTGCACAAAGGTTAGGATGGTGGAGTTCGAGCTACGGCTAGACGTTAGCAACCATACTTAATGGTGGTAAGGCAAGCGAGGCGCTTGGTAAAGGACGAGACCATGCAAGGTGGAATAGGTTATTCACTGACCAAAAGAGTTGTGCAAAGCTCACAGAGGTGAGGATAGTTTCACTGACCAAAAGAGTTGTGCAAAGCTCACAGAGGTGAGGGGAATTACTAACTCGAAGAATTCGATACTCATGCAAGGGCTTGTATGCGGACGATAGAATGTTCGTGGCCATCCCAAGACGGTCGAAACTTGACGCCATGGAGCATTGAAACTTTCTCTTCAGCATGAGAAGGATATGTCCGTAGGAGGCTGAAGTGTGCAACGAGTTCAGCATGTTGCTAAGCCTTGAGAGATGTAGCAGGGGCTATATTGGCAAGGAGTCCCAATCTAGCAAGTGCATTTACGGGGTCAAAACAATGCATAATTTGTTCAACAAAGCGGAGTAGTCCAAGGGAGTGGTGGTCTCCGAAACTTCTAGAGGGAAGGATGTGAAGAGAGAAGTTGCTCCAACGAGACAGATACCTTAGAGGGATAAATCTTAGGAGAAACATGTGCAACGGACCGCACATATTAAAGAGAAGTACCTCAAGAGAACAACCCCACAAAGCTCAACGGACCGAGCGAGTGGTGAGGAGTCATCACATGATCTCGCATGAGGTAATGCATTGGTAGATGCTTTGTGAGATCAAGTGGGAGAGTGACCCAAGGCAACACAAAATGAAGGCACACTTGGAGCCGATACGGAGATCGAACTCAATGGAGGGCTGACCCGTGGAATGGTAGGCATGAGGACCACCACCAACTAAATGCAAATCGAGGAGCGGAGCAACTTGGGTGTAACTTGGCGAAATACCCAAGCCGCACGAAGAGAGCCAGCATAGAAGATGGAACATGGAGCGAAGGCACAGAGCTTTCCTTGGACAGAGATCAAAGACCTGAACTCTTGCAAAGGAAAGAGCAGGATCATGTCGTTTCATGGGTCTTTCATTCTGATGGAGCGGACTCATCCTGTATAGTGCCAAAGACGAAGGGAGCTTCAAGGCACATGTACCTTATCTCGAAGAAGCATTTAACGGAGGAACCAAGACGATTCAACTTGCGGAGGCGAAGTTGGTTCAGAAGGCCTTGGCACGGGGCAAGAGGATGCGGAGGTGGGTACACTTGAAGAATACACCATAGTGTTATCATTCGAGTCACCATGAAGGAAGTGGTGTGTAGCGGAGACTATGCTGGTAGGGGTAGAGGACCAGGATCCAGACAATGGTGCACCAATTTCAGCGAAGTCGGTAAAGTTCGGAAGCTACTAGGTGACAGATTGTCCTAGAGGTATGTTTCGTCTGGGTGTGACCCAAGAGCAAATGGAGAAAGATTGATTGCCAAAGAAGCAAACACAATCGAAGGTGGAAGAGGCCCTGCAATATGTTAGCAGAGGCCACACATGGAGGGATCACAATTCGAGTTCATCCCACAAGGATCAAAATGTAATGGAGATGTCACCAGGAGGCAACATGATGCAGCGGATCGTGATGAAACAGTTCATGGCAATACGATACACACGAATCTAATCCCGCGAGGGCCTAGATCATACAAAGGTATGATCGGAGCTATTGGGAGCTCCACTTCGGTGAACAACACGATGGCATGAAAGGCTATGGATTTAAGGAGTGACTGTCATGGTATCGCAGATGCGAGTCTTTCGTATATGCATCGAATTTTGTATCGATTAAAAGCCTTGGTCATCGGCATATGGGGACTGTGTACCACCGAGAGAGTATACCGAATACATGTACCAGTGAATCTCATAGAAGGGACTTGATCATACAGAGGTATGATCAGAGCAACTGGAGAGTTAGACTACTCCAAAGCTCATATTCGCTTAAGGGAGCCCTGCAAATCAAAGGACAAAGCCGAGTAAGCGAACGTTGCTACCAAGGAAGTTAAGGAGAACGGAATTGGTGCAAACCCTGCAACATGATGGCAGAGGCCATACATAGCAATTGCAGTCTATCTTTCCACCGACCAAGGGGAACTGTTTGAAGAACATAGAGATGTTGAAGCAGAGGGTCGAAAGGGGCGAGGAAGCGACGACAAGTCTAAAGGGACTTAGCTACCCAAAACAAAACATTGGTTAAAATGAAGGTGGACTCGGAGGAGTGTCATAGTGCCACAGAGGCAGATCTACCGATCGCAAAGAAAGGGATGCTGATGCGAGGCGATGGATAGTAGGGCCATGGGCATGGTAACGCCATGGTACCGTAGAAGCGGGACTTCCGTGAAGTCATTAATCCCTTGCTCTCATAGAGGAGGAGCGCTTTGTGGTGAAAAAGGCCAAGGAGGTGGCAAATACGGAGGCAAACTCCAAGTACCGAGACAAGGCTAAAGGGCAGAGTCCAAGGAACTTCATAAGACTAGTGTCAACGAGTTTCTCATCAAGATAGCCGAAAGTGGAGGACTTTGAGTCGATGCAAGAGTGCACGACCAAGGAACGAAGTAAGCAGTACGCGGTGATGTACTTTGCTACTCAGTGGAGTAGGTGGCAAAGATAATGGAGAAGACGGTACAATCCCAGAGGCGACCAAAACTATTAGAGACTTGCTCCAAGTTGGGGTGAAAACTTCTTGCATTCCAGAAGTTCAATGGCATTGAGAAGATGAATCACAGTAGCTAACTCAACGCAAGAAGTGCAAACACTTCGAGAGCTTCAAAAGTGTGAGCAAAGAGCAGGCGAAGGCTAGTAACCAGCTCGATGCATGGAATACAACCCTCAAGGAGGCAGGCGAAGTCAAGTAACCTTTGTCTTCTCAACTCTTAAGAGAATGGGCGAAACCGAGTACCCCAATTCTCTTATATATCCAGCAGAGGAGCTCTGCACATGTTCAAAGACCCTTCGAAGAAACCAAATGAAAGACAATAGTTGTCAAATCCTCACTAATGGTGATCAATGCTACTAAGAGTAGATTATCTGCTTCATTTCCTAACAGAATGCCAATTGAAAGCAAAAGTGATGCGAACCTACTTGGAAGTGACAACTAAGTGAAAGAAGAGTCGATGGGTAAATTTTGTAGAGGAAGGACCCAAAAACTTTAAAAGTTTGCGAAACGATGCTCATTAAAGCTCCAACAAGCATCCACCCAATTCAAGCGACATGAGGCATTTGAGAGACTGACGCATACTAAGGATGGTCTTTTCCTTCATCTGAAGGTTCCGCAGGAACCAATAGTGATCAACACAACTCAGCCAACCCCACACTAAAGTTAGAGTCATTGGCGAGTTGAAGCAGCATGGCGGATTAAAAGTTCAACTACTCAATAACAGCAGCGGAGAGCAGTTGGGAGCCAACAGGCACATTGCAGCTGGAGCACAAGATTAAAGACTCAACAAAGGCGAGGAGTTGCAGCGTCAACAAAGGCTTCGACAAGGACGTTGAAGGAATAAGTGGGGAAGAATGTCACGGACAAAATTGTAAACGAAGTGTTCGATGTAATGCTTATGTATGTCCGTGATAGAACCCTTGCAGATTCTAAGCTTGGGGTTGATCTCTTTAGGGGATCGGCCTCCTTGGAACTCTATAGGGTTCCTTCCTCCAAATTGCTACTCAAAGGCTGCAGAAAAGATTCATCTATTGCTTATCAAAAGATGATGAATATATGGTTATTTATAGGGTTTCTAAACCCTAACTCCTAATAGGACTCCTACTCAATTAAGACTCCGACTCAAGACTCCTATTCTTTTACAACTTCTAATTCTTCTCTAAGAAATAACCACCAAACCCTAACCGGCCTCTTTACCTCTTTAATCTTTAATAGGGGTCGGCTTAGGTAGGTTTTACATAAATGCCCTTCTCAATTAGGACTCTCTTAGCTAAAGTCCTAACAGACGCCCTCTTCAAATCAGCCTTGTCCTCGAGACTGACAATCCATGAATTCTAGGAATTTGATCTTCAAGTCGTCATAGTTCTCCTAAGTGGCACCTTCTGTTGGTAAGTTCGCCCACTGTATTAGCACTTCAGCAGTGGGTTATCGTCGTCGAGTCACGATCCATCGATCAATAATGGCACTCGACTGGGTATGGAGTTCTCCTTGGGTAGTCATATTTGGTGGATCCTTTCGAGTCCCAATTGTAATGAGCCACGAAGCTTGGTGCTTCCTCCAATTTTTTTATGATCTTACTGGTCTCCGGATCTTCCTGTCATTTCCTCTTAATATCCTTAGGGAAGTTGCTAGTCGAAAGTGAAATGAACGAAAATTTAGCTTGCTTGGATAGCCGTGAAAGCGCATCTGCAACAACATTCTCTTTCCCCTTTTTGTAAGTTATTTCATAATCATATCCAAGAAGCTTTGTTACCCATTTTTGTTGCTCGGGGAAAGATATCTTCTGCTCCAAGAAATATTTTAGGCTTTTATGGTCCGTCTTGATTTGAAAGCGTCGCCCGATCAAGTATGATCTCCATTTGGCCACCGCATGCTTAATCGCGAGCATCTCCTTGTCATAAATAGTCATTTTGAGATGGGAAGGAGATAATGCCTTACTGGTATAAGCGAGGGGGCGACCATCTTACATTAGTACAACACCAATTCCAACTCCGGAGGCATCGGCTTCAATAACGAAAGTCTTGCCGAAGTCAAGTAGCGCTAGTACGGGCATTGCCGTCATTGTGGCTTTAAGTTTGTCGAAGGCAGTGGTGGCTTTGTCCAACCATTCGAAAGCATCTTTTTTCAGCAAGTAAGTGGTGTACTGATCTTTCTATAGTTTTTCATGAACTTGCGGTAGTAGCCTATTAAACCGAGAAAGCCACGTAGCAATTTTGTGTTCCTCAAGGTCGGCCAGTTCTGCATTGCCCCAATTTTGGATGGGTCCACTGCCACACCTTCCTCTGACATAATATGCCCAAGATATTCCACCTTCTGTTGAAGAAAGCAAAAATTCATAGTGGTAATTGTGTGTTCAAAAGGTGGTTTTCGGTATGTCTTCTTCGCACACTCATATTTGATGATACTCGGATCAAAGGTCCAACTTTGTGAAGATTTGTAATCCCTTTCATCTAGTAATTCATTTACTTTTGGAATAGGGTATTTGTCCTTGACGGTTATGCCGTTGAGAGCTCGGTAATCAATGCACATTTGTCATGTTCCATCCTTTTGTACGAAGAGCACCGGTGAAGAGTAGGGGCTGCAACTTGGCCGAATAACTCCTGTTTCGAGCATCTCTTTTATAGTCCTTTTTATTTCATCCTTCTATAGATATGAATGTTGATATGGCCGAGTATTTGCTGGAGGTTTGCCCAGAAGAATCGGTATACAATGATCATGCCGACGGGTAAGAGGTAGGTTGCGCGGTTCGTCAAATATATCTGAAAATTCAGCAAGCAAAGGAAGTAGGTTTGGATCTTCAAATTCTATTGGCTCTCCCTTAGTTTGCTGCTCAAGTTGTACCAAAAAGCCGCTGCATGCTTTATGCAAAACCTTCTCCATTTGTTGTGTGCAAATCGTCGTTACGTCGCCCCCACGTTTCCCGTATAATATCACATGTTTCCCTTTACTGTAAAATCTCATAATTAGTTTCGCAAGGTTCCAGGAAACATCACCTAATTTCATCAGCCATTCGATGCCGAGCACGGCCTCATAATCATCAAGAAGGAGGAAGAAATATGCAGTTATCTCTTGGTCCTACAGTAACAGTTTCACCTGCGGACATCTTTGGTCGTACTTTAGGATTGTTCCGTCGGTGACCTTTACGTCGAACTTGCTGCAACCTTCGATGTGTAGTGCCATCCGAGCAGCAACCTTATTATTTAGGAAGTTATTAGTGCTGCTCGTGTCGATGAGAACAGTGTTGCTGCAACTTTGTTGTTTGAGAATGCCTCCAACTTTCATCGTTTGTGGGTTTGAGTAGCCAGCTAGTGCGTGTACCGTAACGTCGGTTGGTTGTGGCTCTTCTTCCACATCTTCTTCTTCATGTTCAAGGCTCTCTTCTGGATGTTCAATAACCTCTTCTTCTACTGGTTCAATCATAAGAATTGTGTGTAACCACATCAGAAGTATGTAAAAATTCTTATGTTTTTCACTTAACCTAATGCATGTCAAATGACTTTTTCTTTATAGGAGACAAATGCAAACTTGGATGAAGTTGTAGCTCTTGCAAAGGACCTGACTGTAGCTCTTGCAAAGGAACTTCAGGTGATAATACTGCATTATCATTTGTACACATCATAAAACATCAGTGACACTTCTAAAATGGAGAAATTTGATTTATTTTTTAATAACACTTATTATGGAAATAAACCAGAATAATGTTATTAATCTATCTGCGATAAACGAAATATGTTTTACAGGAGGGGACTAAAATCAAACTATTGTGGGGTACAGCTCAGCTTTTCTTTCATCCACGCTACATGCATGGAGCTGCTACTAGGTATTCCTTTTTTAGAATAACAATTTGTATTCTCTCTTAAAGGTGATTGTTACTTAAACAAGTTTCACTTTGGTTTTGCAGCTCAGAGGTTGGAGTTTATGCTTATGCAGCTGCTCAAGTCAAGAAGGCCATGGAGGTGAGATTTTTGGATAGATGATAAGCCTTTAGTTTTGAATGTCTGCTAAATTTGTGTTTATAATTGCAGGTGACACATTATCTAGGAGGAGAGAACTATGTTTTTTGGGGTGGGCGTGAAGGGTAACAATCTCTTCTAAACACTGATATGCAAAGAGAGCTTGATCACTTGGTATGAATTGGTACCTATATTAATAATTTAACCTGCTCTAGGATAGTCTTTCTTCTAACAGCATTTTTTTTCTAACATCTGTTCTGATACAAAAAATACTTTTAAGAATTCATAATTCTAAAGGCATTCAGCTCTCTATGCATCTTGTTTCTTAATTTTACATATAAAAATAAGGTTCTCTTTTTCAAGCAGGATTTCTTAAAGCTGCTGCTGATTATAAAAAGAAGATTGGGTTCAATGGTACTGTTTGTCTTTCTATCTCTCAGTCCATGTTCACTAACATAAGTCCATTGAACAGCTAGTCCCATTAGCTGACAAATATTATTCTCAGAAATGGATTTTGCATATTTTCTTGTAAAGTTGATTACTAAATAATATCTTCCTCTTTTCATTTACTTCAGTTCATCTGCATGAACAACTAAATCTAATTGTGTTCTTTGCATGCTTATTCATATTATTTGCTTGCATTTATTAAATCACTTGCTAGAGAATTTTGAGCATTTGAAGTTGTAAAATATAATCATGATTTTTTGTGCTATGTTCCAGGAACTCTTTTAATAGAACCTAAGCCGCAAGAACCAACAAAACACCAATATGTATAGCAGTATGGTATCATTTAATGTTCATTAGGTTCTATCTATTCTAATATGATTTTTGTTACATCAGATATGACTGGGATGCTGCAACTGCCTATGCTTTTCTTGAAAAGTATGGCCTTTTAGGTACTTTGCTGGCCCAGCGATGCTCGCGGCTCCACTCCTCGTCGCGGTGCCAACATAACTCCTTCGTAGATCGCTCTCGAAGCTCTTCTCTTGTCATCATTTTTGGTGCAGGGACTCAGTTGATAGTAGGGGGGCTGAGGGCTTCTGCATTGCAGGTCGAGAAGCGATCCTAGTCCTCCGAGCTTCATGGTTCAATCGCTCCTCTTGATGTCATGTGAAAGAGATGGCTGCCATAAGCGTATACGGTTGTCGTGCTTTAACTTCTCCCCGGATCTCCGGCTTCAAGCCCTCAATGAAGGTCCCCAATAGCTGTTTTTGAGACCAATCACGAGTTTGATTAGATAACCTTTCAAACTCCTTTGAATTGTCGCCATGGGAGGACTCCATGAGTATATTTAAACTAGTCAAACTACTGTATAGCATCCCCTTCAAGATGTATAGCCGCAATTTCCACCATAGATGCGTCCGCGGTTTTGTGGTACCGAAAATATCGCTCCGCGCGTGAGATCCAACCAATCGGGTCTCCTTCTTCCCATCTAAGGAAGTCCACCCTCATGCGTGGATAGTTGGGGTCGATCATAGAGCCTCCCCTTTCTTGGAAGTAATCTCTTCGGGTTTTGTGCGATTGGTTAGGCTAGGGTCATTCAGATTGAGAGAGAAAGAGTTCTCCGGGTGAATCCGATTAGAGCGAGACTCGAGTAGAAACCGTATAGGTCTAACAGCACCATGCCTGGTATACGGTCTTTAGAATATTAGATGGATGAGGGACTATAGGTATACGGTAACTGAAGACAGGTCCAATGGATTGGATTCCCCTATATCGTCTAGGGACTGCAGCGTAGTGACTTAGTACGTCCGCGGTCGATAAGTCAAGTGAATTATTATGGAGATAATAATTCACTGAACCAAAAGGAGTTATGACATGTATAACTCACAACCAGCTCGATATTGGGCTTAGAGGGTCACACACATATGATAGGCGTTGCGATGAGTAGAGGTTCAAATATGAGATATCCGTCGGAGCCCCTATCTTATTGGATATCCAATAAGCCCCTAAATTATTGGATCCTATAGATGAGATCCAATAATAGCCAATGAGAGATTATTGGATAAAGATCCACTAATCTAAGAGGCTTAGGTAGTTAGATGGAGATCCAATACCCAATAGGGCAGGATCCACTAAGGTTAAGTTGACAGGGGACCTCTATAAATAGGAGAGAACTAATGGTTCATAGGCTAGAGTCTTTTTGGGTTACCTCTCCTATTTTCCTCCCCCTCTCCACCTTAGATAGCAGGCCTGGAGACTAGAGGAGCATCGTCGCAACCCTGCTCTGTGGATCACCGCTAGAGAGGAGGACGCTTGACCTCCTTTACCCTCTCCTAGAGATCTGCGGGGATTCAGGAATATTTGATCTCCCTAGGTAACACAATCTTTCATATACACAATTTTCTATTTTGCGAATTTTGCGCACCAATCTTCGCACGATGACGAACACATCTTTGGGAAATTCGGGATTTTATTTTTATGTTCTTCCGCTGCGCATGAGATGTCGCCCCTTAGATTTCCCTACATTAGGTGTGCAACTGCTCGAGTGTCATTGACTAGGTCGAGTCCGGCTCGAAGTCCTGCCTCGGAGGCTTCCTTATCGAAGTTCTTGACATGAGGTGTCAGGAAGACTATCTCGAGTGACGGGATCACCTCGGTACTGAAAGCTAGGGTGAATAGTGATTCTCCCGACCCGATCTTAGGTGTTGTCCGAGAAGCCCATAGGATGCTCGGCAACTCATCTACCCAGGTACCCTTTAATCCGACAACTCACTTTTTGAGACCTTTAAGGATGGCACGATTGGTGACCTCAGCAAGACCGTTAGTTTGGGGGTGAGCCACCAAACTGAATCTTAACAATATCTTATAAGATTAGCAAAACTCCCTAAATTTCGAGGAGTTCATTTGATTTTAAAGTGAATTGTTGGAAAATTAATGGTTGAATCTAGATAAATTTTCAGTTTAAGTAAAGTTTATTTATGAGGACTTTTATCAAACTATTTCTATGGATTATTACAATGAATTATTATCAATTGACAAGTCAAGAGGTAAGGTTCTTAATTAACATATCTTAGGACCCTATGCTCCCAATTTCAGAGGTGTCTCACTCCTTAGCACACTCGATCATTAAGGAACATGATCTTTCATTGGCATCATCATTTTTTAGTTCAATTAAGTAAGTATAAGTTTAATCACTACAAAAATAGTGATCGTATGCATTATCGTATGCATGATTTATTTTGAAAAATATATTTCAAATGGTATGATCGTCATGAGCTGATCATGAGCTAAATATAAATGTATGTATTTTGTAAATATAAAACTATATGAATACGATAAAAATATCTTGTAATCATACATATATAATTACGTGTGGTATATGAGTGCACGTATGTATTATGACGTGCGATGTGGGAGTGCACGTATATATTGTAACATGAGGTGTGGGAGTGTATGTATTTATTATAGTATGCAATGTGGAAGGGAACATATATATTATGATGTGCATAGTGGGAATACATGTATCTATTATGACGTGCAGTATGGAAGTGCACGTATATATTATGACATGCAATGTGAGAGTGCATGTATATATTATGACGTGCGGTGTGGGAGTGCATGTATATATTATGATGATGTGCTGTCACGAACGATTGTCGCGCACCCGCAATATCTTCACTTAACAAATCGTTCATCGCTTTTGCATGCTTTTACAGATGCTTGGCAACATGTTTTGCCTTGGTTTTATGTTTTTTCTTGAAAAATGTAAGCAAGAACAGTTCGTAATGCTACAGTGCGACCGCTCACCCCACCAGACAAAACTACCCCAAAATGGCTTCGTTTTCGCTTGCCACGACCTGTTTTCTACAAACGGCAACCACACGCGAAACATCAACGATATCAGACCCATGGAACCCCCCGGGTGGCACAGGGGTGGATTAGGCTTCGAAGTAGTGTTGAGCGTTGATCGGTATACACAAGTTCGCACGTTAACTTGACGGGAACTTGTCATTACGCCCAACACCCGGTGAGCAGTTGTTTGTGGATTTGCGACTGTTTGTTTTGCCTTCTAAAGTCCTTGTTTTCTCCTTCCTCTCTTTTCTCTCTTGCACTCAAAGTGTTTGCGGAATTGCTTATAAAACTTCCTTTTTTGTAAAACGGCAGGACTTGTTCGCCGCTCGTTTTCAAACTAATCAACTTGCTCTTTTTACAGGTTCTATAGGACCTAAGCGAGGTTGCAAATTAGCTAACCCTTAACGGATGCATATCGCAGTGTGCAACATGACTTAAGTAATCCCAACTAAGTCCAAGAAATTGGCACAAAGTTGCTTAACGACTTAGGCAACTCCAGCTAAGTCTGTGATTTTGCTGCAATGGCGCCTCACGACTTAGGCAATTTCAGCTAAGTCCGTGACGATGCGATGTGAGAGGACATGTATATGTTATGATATGAGGTGTACAAGTACATGAATAGCTATGTTTCCTACATGTGCATATAAGCATTTCATGTTTCCTACATGTGCATATAAGCATTTCAAGTTATTTAGACATAGAATTTATGCCTTTATTTTACACATCCTATGTATAGGGTTAAATGTCTTATGCTAATTATTTGAAACATTATATAAATGACATGATGCTGCTTATCTGATTAAAGCTATAAAGGCTTATACTTACTGAGTGATTATTCATTATAGGCCCTATTTGCATATAAGGATACTAGCACCACACCCAAGTGATCGAGGAGGGAAACAAGCACGTGCAGGCCCATGCCAACCCAGATATAGACGATGACTTATAGACATTGTATGTATATAAATTTTGGACATGTTATGTTTGGATTTTCCTTTTTGGTTAAATGTTAAAATTTATACAACTGTCAAAATCATATGTATAGGAGAAACTCTGTCGTTTTGTTTAGTACATTAAAATATTTTAATTCTAAGATTGCATACCTTCCGCTACATTCATATCAATAGTAGTATAAGGATATAAAAATGTGGCATCCTGCCTTAGTCATGGTTGTAAGGTATAGATGGAACTAGGAGTAGGGTGTTTACATATTGCCACTACTTATCCATTGAACGCCATGTCATGCTGCCTCTCTTCGCATTTCAAGTTATTTAGACATAGAATTTTATGCCTTTCTTTTACACATCCTATGTATAGGGTTAAATGTCTTATGCTAATTATTTTGAAACATTATATAACTGAATGATGCATGCTTATCTGATTAAAGCTATAAAGGCTCTATACTACTGAGTGATTATTCATTATAGGCCCTATTTTGCATATAAGGATACTAGCAACCACACCCAAGTGATCGAGGAGGGAAACAAGCACGTGCAGGCCCATGCAACCCAAGTATAGACGATTGACTCTCTAGACATTGTATGTATATAATTTTGGACATGTTATGTTTGGATTTTCCTTTTGGTAAATGTTAAAATTTTATACAACTGTCAAAATCATTATGTTAGGAGAAACTCTGTCGTTTGTTTAAATAAGTACAGGGTATGGTAGCTCCTCCACCTCCTCCACTATTACCTCATTTACCTCCTCAACCTTGTCCTCTTCCTCTCTTTCTCTCTTTGCTAGTCTGACATATCGATAAATACTAATATACATTAACACGATACATGTACAATACTAGTAGGGTACCAATTGAGATCAATATTGTTGGTATGGTACCCGACAAACATATTCATCTATGTTTTAAAGGAACTTTGAAAACCACGAACTAAATTATTTTTCAGGTTGACAATATCGATCAATACTAATCTATATTAACACGATACATGTTCAATACTAGTGGGGCACCAATTGGGATCAGTATGGTTGGTATGATACCCGACAGACATATCCATCCATGTTTTAAAGGAACTCTGAAAACCATGAACTAAATTATTTTTCAGGTTGAGCATATCTTTTCAAAATCAACCAATAACATGAACAAAATCATCAGAGCTAAAGTTGAATCAACATGATTTAAATTTATTATTAAAAAATTTCTGTATTTTCTTTTTTTTTCTCTTTTTCTCCTCTTCTCTTTTGTTCTATTAAAAGGCAAGTTTATTATTAAAGTTTCAAATGTCGTAGATAAAAATGTCATTGAAATCACTTAGTAAACTAGATACTCTCAAGTCATGGTGGCAGATTTGCCATTCCCCTACCCAAAAGAATTGAAAAACTACTGTGAAATGGGCAATGGTGTCAGATATGCTCCTTATATCCTTTTTTCTTCTCCATCATTTTGTTACAATGCATAATACTATTTCATGGTCCGTAACAACAACTCCATGGTAATGGAGGGCATGCAACAAGGTGACAAGTACAGCTTTTTGTGTGCATAATGCTACATGGTCCTGTGTCAACAATTCCATAAGAATGGAGACATGCAAAAAGGTAACAAATAACTGCTAACCCTTATAAGAGTAAAAACATGTGTTGTTACCAAGCCTTCATGATCCATTTGTGAAAAATTAATATTAGAGTGCAGTAATATGAAACATAAAACAACTAAAGAAAGAAAGTAAAAGAATCAAATATTTTGTATGAATCATCACATAAGATCATACCAAATTAGCATCAAGAGGAGGCGGATAATTTTCAGCAACAGTATCAATCCAGCTAAATATCATATTGTGATACCCATAGGGCTTTCCAGACATGCTCCGAGCATAATCCCATGCTGCTGTTTCATTGAATATTGCATGCAAATCTTGATGTAAAGGCAGCAGAGCTATATGAGGGCTAGAATTATCCTTCAATGCCAAATCCCACCACTCATCCCATGGAATTACCACAATGATCTCCTCTCCCTGTCATGATACCATAAACTTAACTGGAGACCTATGCACATTAATGATTGACTGATCGTTTTGGAAACTGCCAGAGTTAAGACAACTGTATGCTACATAACAATGTCAGGGAAAAGTTTAAAGTAGGATATGACTAAACTTGAACACATTAAGTATCTCTTTTACTCTATAATCAAAATGTTAGAAACATATTTATCCAAAGAATAAAGAATTAAAGTGTGTTCTATTAAGTACCTTGTCATTTTCATGTCCAGATTCTCCAACCCAAAGATTACCCATGGCATCCTTTAAGCAAACTGCTGTATGCCCAGCGAATGCACCGGTCACCCATTTTTCTAATGTCTCAAAACCACCCCAACGACCACGTATCTTTGATACTGCTAGGAAGTCACCAGAATGAACATCTTCCACTCTAATTGTAGCCTGATGAGGTTGAGAACGCCTCTGAAAAGTGGCATCCATATGCTTCTCTAAAAATGCTATATTTGCATTCTGACCCCAGCCAGTGTTCGAAAAAAGAGGTAAAACATCAATCAGAGAGAGCAAAGTTCCAAGCATCCCTGACGGCATGAGAAATACAGAAATACCATGTTGTTTTACCTGAAAATTGTTAAGATACAGTTATAAATTTTCTCAGAAAGAAGGAAACAAAACAAACAATAAATCAAAATATACATATTCCATTTCTGCTGGCTCTTCCCATGACGTTATCACTAGTGTGTGTTCTCGAGCAGAGAAGTAGTAATCCCACATTATCCTGTATGGTGTTGCAAATACATAGAGATCCATACATGTCCAGCTATGTGCTGCATCCGTCTGCAAAAGAAGAGGCACGAAAATTAACATCTACAAGGGACACTCTCAAAGAAGGTACTGTAGCAAAACCAATAACGTTAATGTATGGCATTCAAAGAGTTTCGTGTTCACAGCATAAACTCATTTAATTTAAAAATTGTATTGGTATCTCTAGAAAACTTATAGCCACTCTAAATGCTTAATTAATCCATAGACAAATGAAATTAAATAATAAATTAGTTTTTTGAAACTATAGTTTTAAGGGATTTACTATGGATATCCATCCCTATAGGAAAATCTATAGTGAAAAAGATTAGGCAATAATAACTAAGTGTATTACCTAAGAGAAGTACATAAATCACAAACCACTGTTTTCATGGGGCCATTCAAATTCAAGGACAAGATTCCAGCTTCACAATCATCATTGGTTCAGAATTGCCAGACTGTTCTTAAGAATGTCACGCAATCTGCATTAAAATTAACTAAAAACACAAGGTTCCAAAATTGAAAATTGTACATCCAAAGATGATACTATTCATTGATATACACTTAAATCCTTGATAGTTCTTTTTTGTGAACATCAATGCCACTCTCTACAGTCTTTACATGCAAAGCAATTGATCTAAAGAGAAACAATCTCACATGGAAATAAGTCAAAGCTTTTTCAGACATTCAAGAATCAACTCAAAGATAGCTAAATTTTGAGCATTAACTATAACTTTTTATACTTCATAAACCATCATTTCTGTGGGTCTTATCTAATGTTTAGATATTAGTGCTTAAAAGAAAGGGATATATAACACATAGAGTCCATGCTCTGTTATCTTTCCATTTTGAAGCTCAAGATATCTTTTCAAATATTTGATAACCACAGAGTCAATTTTCTCAAATTACAAGTATAAAAATTAAAAATTAAAACCACTCAACCAGAAACCTCTAACATTTATTATTTAACTCTGCCATAAAATAACTGAAGTCTACTTGCCCATCTAAGATTTACAAATATCCAATCAACTAAGATCCAACTTCAGAGGCATTCCATGAATGAAATTCCTATCAGATAATACTGCATTTCAAGCAGGTAGAACTGTGCTCATCATTTCCTTCTGGAGATGAACTCTTGTGTTCCATTCTCTCCTACACCAAGTTAAAAGTCCTCGAACCAGAAAAACCTTCTCCATACTGGATCAGGCCTGCTCCTCTCAACTCAAACCAAGGACTGTGAGCTATATCAGAGCTAAAGCATATCAGGTCTCTACCAAAAGCATTTCGCCTCCACAAGTGGTCAGCCTGGGTGGTTTTAGGCAGAATTGACCCATAGGGATCTAGCGCTAAGTTGAACTGGGGTTTAATCATAAGAAAAAGGCAATAATGGAATAGAAGTGGATAACATGAAAAGGATAACAAAAGGTGGAAATTTTGCTGTCTCCTTTTACAAACTTGAAAGAAAAAGAAAATTTGTAAGGTGTAATTTTTGAGAATAAAAGGTCATAAGCAAAGCAAAAGCTTTAATATAATAAACCATATAGATGAGACTTTTGTGAATCTCTGAAGCTTGTTGGCTGATTCTATTTTTTCCTGACCTCCTGATTCCTCCAAACTATGGTAATAATATAGAAAAGCAGCCTTGAGTTGTCATATAACTACTTCATGACATAAAGGCAGCTGCTATGAGAAAAAGCAATACAAATTCATGATCCATATGCTTGATCAGTCATTCATCTGAACCAGGGAACTTAGGAATGACAATGGATTTTAGGCTCAAAAGGCAACTCGATTTATTTCAGCCATGTAAAAAATCCATCAAAACTAGGTTCTCAAATGAATTTAGGTCTTGCAATTGAAAAAAAATCAGTATCAGGATTTCATCATCAGGCTCACATCATAAATCCAATTGGTGGTCATATATATTATATATAGGATATTATATTTTATCTGATGAACAATCAACAATATTAGCACATATGTTAATTTATGTCCATTTAGTGTGTTTATCTAGAAACTTTAGTTGTTTTGATGACTTAGTGATTAAATACAAACTAGTTTTGTTGCTACTCTTATGGAACTAATGTTTGATGATGCACATTGTGAACTTTGTAATAGGAAACACACAATCCAACTCGTTCATACTAGTCAGTTCAATAGGTAGTTGGGAAGACTTGTGTTGGGATCAGTCTTACTGGGTTCAAGATGGGACAGCTTTGGAAAACATCTCATACTTTGTAAATGAGTTTGCGACATATATGGGTGGAATCAAACCGTTGTCACTCCATAAGAGTAATACTTAGCTATCATAGAAGCTGCAAATAAGATCCAAACAAAACTTTTCTTTAAAGACATATTAATCATTAGATGGAAGATATATAAATTTATTGGGAATTTATTTGCCAACGGCCACCTGTAAGAGTAATGTAAGATGATACAGCAACAACTTCACAATGTCCGTACATGTACTTGACTGTAACGAGACTTGATGATCGGATGTTCTTATTAACCAAGAATCTGATTCAATTGCTAGCAAAAGAATGAAGTAACAGGAATTTGCCTTAAGATGTAGGATCCCGCCACTGAGGCTGCTCTCGTTGCCGCCTCCACTGACATGCTCGGTGAAGTCAAGCCGTGCTTCATTCTCGAAGAAGCAGGCGCCCTTCCAACCGACGGTTCCGGCATCGGGGACAACAGATCCGACAAAGGACGGTAGGAGATCGACAGCGCTGTGGAGGTTGTTCATGACCGGCCAGGAAATCTGGTGGGGAAGGATGGGGAGCACGTCCTTGACGCGGAAGGGAACTTTGAGGGCGGCAGCAACTGAGTCGGCCAGCCCGAACCCTAGCGCTAACCCTAGCCATAGGAGCAGCCAGAGGGATCGAACGCCCCCGGTGGAGGAGACGGTCGCCGCCATGGGAGGAGAGGGTTTGCCTCAGGGATCTGCTGTCTTCCTTTCCGCCGTGGAATTTCCACCAAGGGGAATTATAGTGAGCAAAATATGGAGACCGTTTGATCGACGATGGGCAGTACCCTACGGTCATTACGTTAGGGAGGCAGTTGAGCCACGGAGACATGACGAAGTTAGTTTTTTAAATGTGTGTCTGTTACATAACATCACGATGATATCATCTTTGAAAAGGTCTGCTTTATGAAAATAGAAAAAAATAAAAAAAGTCGTTTAAACTCATTAAGGTAGCCAAAAAATTGTTTTACATAATTATCCTTCCAAAGCTTCTATATAACATATTTGCCCCTCAACATTTTAATATCCCAAAAAGTCTTTTTTCTTTTAAGTACATATAGACTTTTTCGTCAATGAAAAGTTTTTGGACGAATTCCTTGATTTTTTTTTTATTCAAAAGATTTTTTTTTTTCAAATGATGTTCTTGTTTCGAATAACGTAGAAAATATCTCTTACCCAACTAATAAATGCACTTGTCCAAGTGGATGGATTGGCCTTAACCATAGCATAGTTTTATATATAACGTGAGTGAACTCATTATAGTGTTTAAGGTTAAGAGTCTATTTGAATGATTTATAGTGGTTTTTAAGTAAGTTTTATGGTATTTTTATTATAATGATCAAAATACTATAACATATTATAATTTTTTTGTTTTTATTTAGGTACATTATTTAAAATTATTATAAATACTATTTGAATCTTAGTATGCAAATTATTTTTAGTGTGTTAGGATTTTATTTGGCTTATAGTGTTTCCATATAACGTTTTAGTATTTTTGTTGAGATGTTGAAAATATTATAAAAATTATTCCAACATCGGTTTTAATATCATATTATTCTTATTTGCTCGTCGTTGTGGGTACACCATTATAATACTGAATTTTTGTATTTAAAGTTGATTTGGTTGAGTTTAGGAGTTTATATGGGACATTAATATATTTTCGAGTAGATTTTATAATATTGTTTATTAATGATCAAAATATTATAACAAACCAATTTTGGATCCTCATTTGAGTGATCAAACTGTTATGCTGATCAAGGACGATCAAGTAGAAGTTGGAACCAAACTCCATTTTGTCATGCCCCCCAAATTTATGAGGTATGATTTTATCTTAATTGATAATATGAAAATTTGAGAATATTCAATGTTATCACATTCGATAATTCTATATTCATAAAACTATGTAATTTAATATCAATAGCATATGAAATATTTCGGAGCATATCAATAGCATATGAAACATTTCAGAGAATATCAATAGCATATGAAATATTTCGGAGCATATCAATAATAAATGAAATATTTCGGAGCATATCAATGACATATGAAATATTTTGGAGCATATCAATGACATATGAAATATTTTGGAGCATATCAATAGCATATGAAACATTTCAGAGAATATCAATAGCATATGAAACATTTCAGAGAATATCAATAGCATATGAAATATTTTGGAGCATATCAATAGCATATGAAATATTTCGGAACATATCAATGATATATGATATTTTTCGGAGCATATCAATGACATATGAAATATTTTGGAGCATATCAATAGCATATGAAATATTTTGGAGCATATCAATGACATATGAAATATTTTGGAGCATATCAATGACATATGAAATATTTCAGAGCATATCAATAGCATATGAAATATTTCGGAGCATATCAATAGCATATGAAATATTTTGGAGCATATCAATGACATATGAAATATTTTGGAGCATATCAATAGCATATGAAATATTTCGGAGCATATCAATGACATATGAAATATTTTGGAGCATATCAATGACATATGAAATATTTCAGAGCATATCAATGACATATGAAATATTTTGGAGCATATCAATGACATATGAAATATTTTGGAGCATATCAATGACATATGAAATATTTCAGAGCATATCAATAGCATATGAAATATTTTGGAGCATATCAATGACATATGAAATATTTTGGAGCATATCAATGACATATGAAATATTTCAGAGCATATCAATAGCATATGAAACATTTCAGAGAATATCAATAGCATATGAAATATTTTGGAGCATATCAATGACATATGAAATATTTCAGAGCATATCAATGACATATGAAATATTTCGGAGCATATCAATGACATATGAAATATTTTGGAGCATATCAATGACATATGAAATATTTCAGAGCATATCAATGACATATGAAATATTTCAGAGCATATCAATGACATATGAAATATTTTGGAGCATATCAATGACATATGAAATATTTTGGAGCATATCAATGACATATGAAATATTTCGGAGCATATCAATAGCATATGAAATATTTTGGAGCATATCAATGACATATGAAATATTTCGGAGCATATCAATAGCATATGAAATATTTCAGAGCATATCAATAGCATATGAAATATTTCAGAGCATATCAATGACATATGAAATATTTTGGAGCATATCAATAGCATATGAAACATTTCAGAGAATATCAATAGCATATGAAACATTTCAGAGAATATCAATAGCATATGAAACATTTCAGAGAATATCAATAGCATATGAAACATTTCAGAGAATATCAATAGCATATGAAATATTTCAGAGCATATCAATGACATATGAAATATTTTGGAGCATATCAATAGCATATGAAATATTTCGGAGCATATCAATAGCATATGAAACATTTCAGAGAATATCAATAGCATATGAAACATTTCAGAGAATATCAATAGCATATGAAATATTTCAGAGCATATCAATGACATATGAAATATTTCAGAGCATATCAATGACATATGAAATATTTCGGAGCATATCAATGACATATGAAATATTTCAGAGCATATCAATGACATATGAAATATTTTGGAGCATATCAATAGCATATGAAATGTTTCAAAACATATCAACTACTAAAAATTTGTCTCAAAATCTTCTAGTTTTTCATTGCTTTAGTCTAATTTTAGCATTTTAGTGAGCAACAAGCTATCATGAAAAAATTTATATAGCAATAGAGTGAGCATATCAATAGCATATGAAATATTTCAGAGCATATCAATGACATATGAAATATTTCGGAACATATCAATGATATATGATATTTTTCGGAGCATATCAATGACATATGAAATATTTCAGAGCATATCAATAGCATATGAAACATTTCAGAGAATATCAATAGCATATGAAACATTTCAGAGAATATCAATAGCATATGAAATATTTCGGAACATATCAATGATATATGATATTTTTCGGAGCATATCAATGACATATGAAATATTTTGGAGCATATCAATAGCATATGAAATATTTTGGAGCATATCATTGATGTAAGGAATATTTCAGGGTATATCAATGGTGTATGAAATGTTTCCGAGTATATCAATAGCATATGAAATATTTTGGAGCATATCAATGACATATGAAATATTTTGGAGCATATCAATAGCATATGAAACATTTCAGAGAATATCAATAGCATATGAAATATTTCGGAACATATCAATGATATATGAAACATTTCAGAGCATATCAATGACATATGAAATATTTTGGAGCATATCAATGACATATGAAATATTTCGGAGCATATCAATGACATATGAAATATTTTGGAGCATATCAATAGCATATGAAATATTTTGGAGCATATCATTGATGTAAGGAATATTTCAGGGTATATCAATGGTGTATGAAATGTTTCCGAGTATATCAATAGCATATGAAATGTTTCCGAGTATATCAATAGCATATGAAACATTTCAGAGCATATCAATAATAAATGAAATATTTCGGAACATATCAATGATATATGATATTTTTCGGAGCATATCAATGACATATGAAATATTTTGGAGCATATTAATGATGTATGAAATATTTCAGAGCATATCAATGGCATATGAAATATTTTGGAGCATATCAATGGAGGATGAAATGTTTCCGAGTATATCAATAGCATATGAAACATTTCGAAGTATATCAATGGTGTATGAAATGTTTCAAAATATATCAATGGCATATGAAATATTTCGGAGCATATCAATAGCATATGAAATATTTTGGAGCATATCAATGACATATGAAATATTTTGGAGCATATCAATAGCATATGAAACATTTCAGAGAATATCAATAGCATATGAAACATTTCAGAGAATATCAATAGCATATGAAATATTTTGGAGCATATCAATAATAAATGAAATATTTCAGAGCATATCAATGACATATGAAATATTTCAGAGCATATCAATAGCATATGAAATATTTCAGAGCATATCAATGGCGTATGAAATGTTTCGAAGCATATCAATGGCATATGAAATATTTCGGAGCATATCAATGGCGTATGAAATGTTTCCGAGTATATCAATAGCATATGAAATATTTTGGAGCATATTAATGATGTATGAAATATTTCGGAACATATCAATGACATATGAAATATTTCGGAGCATATCAATGGCATATGAAATATTTTGGAGCATATCAATGACATATGAAATATTTCAGAGCATATCAATGGCATATGAAATATTTTGGAGCATATCAATAGCATATGAAATATTTCAGAGCATATCAATGGCATATGAAATATTTTGGAGCATATCAATGGCATATGAAATATTTTGGAGCATATCAATGGCATATGAAATATTTTGGAGCATATCAATAGCATATGAAATAGAACATAAAATAAAACAAAGCTCAAATGTCACATTTGATATTTGTATTCATTTCATTCTTATCAAAGCATATATAAAAGCAAGTAACTAAAGCTTTGGATATCATATTAAATATATTAAAGGTGAAGTAGGATTCCAAATCTAATATTCCACGTTTCGGAATGTGAAGTAGGATCCATAATTATAATATCTCACGTTTGAGAATGTCATCTATCCACATTCTCAATGAAGTCAGAGGGGTGCCGATAGAGCAATCACGGGCTCTACACCTTTACATTGTTTTGACAAAGGTCTAGGCGTAACCCTTTACCATTTCTAGTAAAGATTCATAAATCCCTTAAATACCAGAGTATAAAGGGCATTGTTAACAATAAAATTAGCACAGAAAAGAAACATATAGGAACAAACGAAGCATATGTATATACGAAACATTACGATATAACAAAACGTTTACATAATATTTATTATGTTATATAGAATATTTGAAGGATAAGAGTATACAAGATTTTAAAGCAATAATATAAAGCTTAATTGAATTAAAGATTTTAGTCAAAATTAATTTTCAAAAGAGATGAAATAAGAATAGGCAAAATCGATAAAAATTCGATTCTAGCAGAATTTAAGAGGCATGTTTCATAAACTATTTGAATCACCAATTATGCTCCAATTTGCACAAACTATATGTCATTTGAAAGATGTTTTAATTTAGTTTTAGATAAATTAAGTTTTTATATAAATTATAGTTTTTAATAAGGAGTTATAAATAGTTTACTAACCAAAGATCAGAGAATATTATTTCTATTTTGCAGAATTCATAGAGTTGATTGAAACAAATACTTCAATAGGCATTTTTGCTCCAAATCTTTCAAATCACTATACACAAAAAGATTTATAAGTCTAGTTTCTAATAAATTATATTTTGTATAAATCAAAGTTTCTAACAAAAAGTCATAAGTAAAAGAGTACTAAAAGGTCAGAACCAACAATCTCTATTTTATAGATTTCATAAGGTTAGTTGAAATAATAGTTTGAATACGTAATTAGACTCTAAATTTATTAATCTTATTATTAAAAGAAATATTATGAGTCTATTTTTAGATGAATTTAGTTTTTTCTAAATTAAAGATCGGTACAGAAAGTTATGGCTAGAACAATGCAAAATGGTCAATTCTCGAAAAATTTTATATTCACAATTTTATTCCCAAACGATAGAAATATCATGTACGAATCCAATATCTTCCAAATTTTTTAGAATTAAGATAAAATTAGAGATCAAGATTATTATGAAATGAGATTAGAATACTTGCCTTAGAAAATTTTGATTCCCAAATGTGAGGGAATTGATGCAAAACCTCAAGCCAAAGCAAAGCTTTTCCTTCTTCTATTTCAACTCCTCTTCCCTTCTTTTCTCAAGCCTAGGCTAGTTGTAGCTCAAGTATTCCTTCTTTGTTAAGTTTTCCTTTAGTTTCTCCTCTAATTACTTAAGTTTGGCTAACACAAAAGTTGTAAGGTGGTAAGCATGCATAAAAGAAACTTATGTGTCATTCATAGAATAAACATATGAATTACTATAATTCATATTTAGGTCCCTAGTAATAAACTTTTAATATAAAATTATTTGATATAAAAGAATTATTAAATAATTTTTATATTTACAAATGGGTCCTTACATTACAAACAAGTCTTTATAAAATTTTTAAAAATGAGGGATGTTACATTTTTCTCTCTTTAAAAGAAAATTTTAGTCCTCTAAATTTGTTATACCTCTTTGGAAAAAAAGATAAAGATAAACTTTCTTCATTCCTCAAGCAGATTAAACATAGATCTTGTAGTTGTCCTTCTTTAATTTATTGAATGAGATCATATTGTACTTGGATGGAGGCCATCAATATCATTGAGTCTTGCCCTTTTCTTATAATATTCAAATCATAATTTTCTTCTAATAAATTCCATTGCTTCACAGTCAGAGTCTCCATAAAACTTGTAGAAAGTACATTAACTACAACATTAGCTTTACCCGGATGATAATGGATGGTACAATCATAATCCTTTAGAAGTTCTATCTATTTCCATTGCCTCATGTTTAACTTTCTTTAAGTAAAAATATACTTTAAACTCTTGTGATCAGTAAAGATTTCAAATGTCTGCCTATACAAGTAATGCCTCGAAACCTTTAGAGCAAAAATAATTATTGCCAATTCCAAATCATGAGTTGAATAATTTAATTCATAACTCTTTAGTTGTCTAGAAGGATAAGCAATTACTTTCCCTCTTTACTGCTAGTCATAGGTGCCCTACAAGCCAATCACGTGAGTGATAGCACGTGTGACATGACACACATTCTTTTTTACTTATTATATTTTAGTATTTTATCACTTTATATTACTTGTTACATATATGCATATATATTATGATGTTCGTGAATTTGTGCAATAGGAATCGGATCGTGATAAGATCACGATAATGAGACTGATTCACCTTTAAATACAGATCCTAAATAATTATGGTCATAGGTTACTCGAGAGGGACATAGAGATAACCGGATAGACTAGTGAGCTATATACTCGTCCATATAATGGATACAGTTGGTCTCATAGCTTCTTGTGTGACGACACTAGGGATACAGTACAGGTGCTCATTGGAGAATGAGTTCACTGATTGATCTGCTTACAGAATGCTGGATGGTTGATGATGCCTTATTGTCAGACAGTGATTCCGTAATCCGAGTGGTGTATCTAGTCCTTAGACTTGAGACACCAAGGATGTCTTGTATGAGTACTCCACTCTTCGATACTTGACTTATAGGTCTGGAGGTTCCGAATCTAGCACAACCGGTCATTGGAAGTGGTAGCCAACCTTACGAGTGCTATTGAGTATTGATAGAGGATCATCCGCTTGCGGTGTCATAAGAAGAATATCCCATATGTTTTTGCTTAGACAAATCCCTAGCTAGGGTCATTCAGATTGAGAGAGAAAGAGTTCTTCAGGAGAATCCGATTAGAGCGAGACTCGAATAGAAATTGTATGGGTTTGACAGCACCATGCACGGTATAAGGTCTTTGGGATATTAGTTGGATGAGGGATTATAGGTACATGGTACCTAAGGACAAACAAGTCCAATGAATTGGATTCCCCTGTATCGTCTAGGGATTGCGGCATAGTGGCCTAGTACATTCACAGTCGATGAGTCGAGTGAATTATTATAGAGATAATAATTCACTGAGTCAGTAAGAGTTCTGACACGTATGACTCACGGTCAGCTTGATATTGAGCTTAGAAGGTCACACACATATGGTAGGCATTGCGATGAGTAAATGTTCGGATATGAGATATCCGTCGGAGCTTCTATCTTATTGGATATCCAATATGCCCATAAATTATTGGATCCTATGGATGAGATCCAATAAGAGCCAATAAGAGATTGTTGGATAAAGATCCACTAATATAAGAGGCTTGGGTAGTTGGATGGAGATCCAATACCCAATAGGGCTGGATCCATTCGGGTTGTTGATAGGAAACCTCTATAAATAGAAGGGAATTAATGGTTCATAGGCTAGAGCTTTTTGGTTGCCTCTCATATTCTCCTCCCCCTCTCCTCCTCAAAGTAGCCCTGTTGTGTGGATCACCGCTAGAGAGGAGGGCGCTTGACCTCCTTCACCCTCTCCGAGAGATCTGTAGGGATTTAGGGATATACGATCTCCCTAGATAACACAATATATATTATACGCAGTTTTAAGTTTCATGGATTTTTGTGCACTAATCTTCATACGACGACGAACACATATTTGAAAATTTGGGGATTTTATTTTGTTTATTCTTCTGTTGCACATGTAATGTCGCCCCCAAGATTTCCCAACAATGGTATCAGAGCCAGCTTGTTCGTGTGAAAGATTGGTTTTGAACTACGTGTGTTGTATTTTGGATAAACATTGAACGTCAAAACATTGACGCAAAAGCGAGAAAGGGCAATAACTGTTGCTGTCCTCGCAGATGGCAGTGCTGCCATCTACGTGCAGTAGGCTTACTACCGACGGCCGGCAGCCTGTGAGGGCCGGCAACCCGCTGGCACAGCCATTGGCAGCTCGCAGGGTGCAGCGATGCGAGGCAGCGGTGCCTATGGTCGTTGCACCCGCGAGGTGCAACAACACGGGGCAGTGGCGCCTACGACCGTTGCGTCGCGAGATGAGGCACCGCAGGGCAGCGATGCTTTCAATTGTTGCGCCCGTAGGCAGAATCGCCTATAGGGGCAGCCACCCGGTGGGGCAGCACCGCCTACGGGCACTACCCCGCGGGGAAAACCGCCCGCAAGGGCGCCCAGTTGTGGGGGCGGCGCCCCTCGTCGCACAGGCCACCGCCAGTTGGGTGGCAGCGGTCGCAGCTAGTAAGGGAAGGGGAGAAAGGGGTTTAGGGTTTTTTGGGTAAAATCCAGATTTGCCCCTTAGAATTTTAGTAATTCTAGGTCCTGTCCTTTGTCCAAATTATAAAAATACCCCTTAGAATTAAGAAAATTCCATGCATATACCTAATTTCAGATAATAATAATTAATTAAAATATTTAATTGATTATTATTTTTATTATTATCTAGTAGTCTGACATTATGATGATTTATACATGCAATGTATGATATGTGGATGGATAATTATTCACCGTGTGATGTGTGTACTTATGATTATTATTATTAGGGCTTATGAGTCTCCATTTTATTTTTCATTTATCGTCGGGCCTGTGTGCCTATGATTAAGTTGTAATCACATGAGAATGTTGGGAAATCTTGGGGGCGACATCACATACGTAGCGGAAGATCAAGAAAAACAAAATCCCCAATTTCCCAAAAGGATGTTCATCGTCGTGTGAAGATTGGTGCGCATAAATCCACGAAACAAACTGTGTAAAAGATAAATTGTGTTACCTAGGGAGATCGTATATCTCTGTTTCCTTGCAGATCTCTAAGAGAGAATGAAGGAGGTCAAGCGTCCTCCTCTCTAGCGGTGATCCACATAGTAGGACTATGATGATGCTCCTCAAAAACTCCAGGCCTACTCTAAGGTGGAGAGGGGGAGGAGAATAGGAGAGGCAAGCAAAGGCTCTAGCCTATGAGGCTCTGAATCTCTCCTATTTATAGAGGCCCCCTGTCAAACCCTAATGGATCCTCCCCTAATGGGTATTGGATATGCATCCAATTATCCAAGCCTTTTAGATTAGTGGATTAATATCCAATAATCTCTCATGGGCTTTTATTGGATCTCGTCCATGGGATCCAATAATTCAAGGGCTTATTGGATATCCAATAAGATAGGGGCTCCGGCGGATATCTCATATCCGAACCTCTACTCATCGTAATGCCTACCATATGTGTGTGACCCTCTAGGCTCAATATCGAGCTGGTCGTGAGTCATAGCTGTCAGAACTCCTTCTGGCTCAATGAATTATTATGTCTATAATAATTCACTCGACTCATCGACTATGGACGTATTAAGCCACTACGCCGTAGCCCCTAGACGATATAGGGGAATCCAATCCATTGGACCTGTCTGTCCTCAGTTACCGTGTACCCATAGTCTCTCATCCATCTAATATCCCAGAGACCGTATATCGGGCATGGTGCTGTCAGACCCATATGATTTCTACTCGAGTCTCGCTCTAATTGGATTCTCCGGGAGAACTCTTTCTCTCTCAACCCGAATGACCCTGGCTAGGGATTTGTCTGAGCAAGAACATATGAGATATTCCTCTCATGACACCGAGAGTGAATGATCCTCTATCGACACTCAATAGCCCTCGTAAGGTCGACTGCCACTCCCAATAACCAGCTGTACTAGATCTAGGACAACCAAACCTATAAGTCTGGTATCAAAGAGTGGAGCACTCATACAGGACTTCCTTGGTGTCTCAAGTCTAAGGACCAGATACACCACTAGGACTACGGAATCGCTATTTGACAATAAGGCATCATCAACCATCCAGTATTCCGTAAGCGGATCAATCAGTGAACTCATTCTCCAATGAGTACCTGTACTGTATCCCTAGTGTCCCCACACGAGCAACTATGAGACCAACTGCATCCATCATATGGACGGGTATACAGCACACTAGTCTGTCCGGTTATTACGATGTCCCTCTTGAGTAACCTATGACCGAGATTATTTAGGATCTGTGTTTAAAGGTGAATCGGTCTAATTATCGTGATCTTATCACGATCCGATTCTCATTGCACAGATCCAAGGACATCACAATATATACATGCAATAGCCAATATATAAAGTGATAAATGCCAAAATATAAGAAGCAAAAAAGATTCTGTGTCAAGTCACACGTGCCGTCACTCACGTGATTGGCTTGCTGGGCACCTATGACGAGCAATCTCCCACTTGACCTAAAGCCAATCACCTATGTGTCTGATCCCCATCAGACCCCTGTGACGCTCAAGGATAATTTGAGACAATAGCTTTGTCAATGGATCTGCAATGTTGTCTTCGGATGGAACTCTTTCCACTACTACATCTTCTTGGGTCATGATCTCTCTAATAAGCTAGAACCTCCTCAGAACACTTCTGATAAGACCTGGGTTCCCTTATTTGAGTAATCGCCCCATTGTTGTCGCAATATAAGGAAATCGGCTCCTCGCTATCTGGCACGACTCCCAAATCTGTGATGAACTTCTTCATCTAGACTTCCTCTTTTGCTGCATCTGCTGCAGCAATGTATTCCGCCTCTGTGGTTGAGTCAGCAGTAGTATCTTGCTTGGAACTCTTCCAGCATATTGCTCCTCCATTCAAGGTGTATACATATTTTTTTTTTTTTTTTTTTTTTTTTTTTTTTTTTTTTTTTTTTTTTTTTTTTTTTTTTTTTTTTTTTTTTTTTTTTTTTTTTTTTTTTTTTTTTTTTTTTTTTTTTTTTTTTTTTTTTTTTTTTTTTTTTTTTTTTTTTTTTTTTTTTTTTTTTTTTTTTTTTTTTTTTTTTTTTTTTTTTTTTTTTTTTTTTTTTTTTTTTTTTTTTTTTTTTTTTTTTTTTTTTTTTTTTTTTTTTTTTTTTTTTTTTTTTTTTTTTTTTTTTTTTTTTTTTTTTTTTTTTTTTTTTTTTTTTTTTTTTTTTTTTTTTTTTTTTTTTTTTTTTTTTTTTTTTTTTTTTTTTTTTTTTTTTTTTTTTTTTTTTTTTTTTTTTTTTTTTTTTTTTTTTTTTTTTTTTTTTTTTTTTTTTTTTTTTTTTTTTTTTTTTTTTTTTTTTTTTTTTTTTTTTTTTTTTTTTTTTTTTTTTTTTTTTTTTTTTTTTTTTTTTTTTTTTTTTTTTTTTTTTTTTTTTTTTTTTTTTTTTTTTTTTTTTTTTTTTTTTTTTTTTTTTTTTTTTTTTTTTTTTTTTTTTTTTTTTTTTTTTTTTTTTTTTTTTTTTTTTTTTTTTTTTTTTTTTTTTTTTTTTTTTTTTTTTTTTTTTTTTTTTTTTTTTTTTTTTTTTTTTTTTTTTTTTTTTTTTTTTTTTTTTTTTTTTTTTTTTTTTTTTTTTTTTTTTTTTTTTTTTTTTTTTTTTTTTTTTTTTTTTTTTTTTTTTTTTTTTTTTTTTTTTTTTTTTTTTTTTTTTTTTTTTTTTTTTTTTTTTTTTTTTTTTTTTTTTTTTTTTTTTTTTTTTTTTTTTTTTTTTTTTTTTTTTTTTTTTTTTTTTTTTTTTTTTTTTTTTTTTTTTTTTTTTTTTTTTTTTTTTTTTTTTTTTTTTTTTTTTTTTTTTTTTTTTTTTTTTTTTTTTTTTTTTTTTTTTTTTTTTTTTTTTTTTTTTTTTTTTTTTTTTTTTTTTTTTTTTTTTTTTTTTTTTTTTTTTTTTTTTTTTTTTTTTTTTTTTTTTTTTTTTTTTTTTTTTTTTTTTTTTTTTTTTTTTTTTTTTTTTTTTTTTTTTTTTTTTTTTTTTTTTTTTTTTTTTTTTTTTTTTTTTTTTTTTTTTTTTTTTTTTTTTTTTTTTTTTTTTTTTTTTTTTTTTTTTTTTTTTTTTTTTTTTTTTTTTTTTTTTTTTTTTTTTTTTTTTTTTTTTTTTTTTTTTTTTTTTTTTTTTTTTTTTTTTTTTTTTTTTTTTTTTTTTTTTTTTTTTTTTTTTTTTTTTTTTTTTTTTTTTTTTTTTTTTTTTTTTTTTTTTTTTTTTTTTTTTTTTTTTTTTTTTTTTTTTTTTTTTTTTTTTTTTTTTTTTTTTTTTTTTTTTTTTTTTTTTTTTTTTTTTTTTTTTTTTTTTTTTTTTTTTTTTTTTTTTTTTTTTTTTTTTTTTTTTTTTTTTTTTTTTTTTTTTTTTTTTTTTTTTTTTTTTTTTTTTTTAAGGTGTATACATATCCTGAATTTGACTTGCTATCATCGATATCAGACTAAAAACTTGAGTCTGTGTAGCCTTCAACCTTGAGGCTACTACCTCTATATACTAGTAAAGATCCTTAGTCATTCTCAAGTACTTAAGGATACACTTTACTACTTTCCAATGCTCCAAGCTTGGATCCGCCTGATACCTGCTCGTGACACTCAGAGCATGCGCTATATCAGGCCTAGTACATAGCATGGCATACATGATAGACCCTATCGCCGAGGCATAAGGTATCATATCCATGTTCGCCCTTTCTTTTGGAGTCTTTGGGGACACACTCTTAGAAAGCGATATCCCATGCCTCATCGGTATGAGACCTCTCTTCGAATTTTTCATACCAAATCTTTTGACAATGGTTTCTATATACCTGGATTGGGACAAGCTAAGCATCCTCTTGGATCTATCTCTATAGATCCGAATCCCCAAGATATAGGATGCTTCCCTTAAGTTCTTCATGGAGAAGTATCTAGATAACCAAGCCTTCACTGTGGATAGCATTCCTACGTCATTCCCAATGATCAGGATGTCATCCACATATAACACTAAAAAGGTGATAGCGCTCCCACTTACCTTCCTGTACACACAATGCTCATCTTCGTTCTTAACGAAGTTATAAGATCTGATTGCCTCATCAAATCTTATGTTCTAACTTCGGGAAGCTTTCTTTAGTCCATAAATGGATCTAAGCAACCTGCACACCTTATCTAGGTAGTCCTTGGACACGAATCCCTCAGGTTGTATCATATACACCTCCTCATCGAGGTTCCCATTGAGGAATGCAGTTTTCACATCCATCTGTCAAATCTCATAATCATAGTGTGCTGCAATAGCCAATAGAATTCGGATGGATTTTAGCATTGCTACGGGTGAGAAGGTTTCGTCATAGTCAACATCTTGCCTTTGACGATACCCCTTAGCCACTAGCCATGCTTTATAGGTCTCTACCTTTTCTTCTACTCCGATCTTTTTCTTAAAGATCCACTTGCAACCGATGGGTACAATACCTTCGGGCGCATTAACAAGGGACCAAACCTTGTTGGAGTACATAGAATCTATCTCAGAATTCATGGCTTCTTGCCACTTCCTGGTGTCTATACTCATAATAGTTTCCTCGTAGGTCTGAGGATCAATATCCTCAATATCTTCACCTCTAATATGTCCCAAATATCTCTCAAGAGGATGGGATACTCTACCGGACCTACGTAAAGTTAGAACTTGTGTGTTAGGTATCTGAACAGACTCGGGCTGTAGAGTGGTGCTTGAGCTTGGTTCTCCAACCTCGCTTAACTCTATTATGCTCCCACTATCTCCGCCAAGAATGTGTTCCTTCTCAAGGAACAGTGCTCTTTTGGCTACAAAGACCTTTTGGTCCTCGAGATGATAGAAATAATACCCACAAGTTTCCTTGGGGTATCCCACGAACTTGCACCGCTCTGTCTGCGATTCTAACTTATCGGGGTTGTGTCTTTTAACGTAGGAAGGGCAACCCCAAATCTTAATAACTTTAAGATCGGACTTCTTCGCTTTCCATATCTCATATGGTGTAGACACTACTGACTTAGTTGGAACTCTATTCAGAAGATAAGTTGCGGTCTCTAGGACATATCCCCAGAATGAGATGGGTAGGTCAGCGAAACTCATCATGAATTGTACCATGTCTAACAGCGTACGATTTCTCCTTTCAGACACATCATTGAGCTGAGGTGTATAATGAGGTGTCCATTGGGATAATATTCCATAGTCCTTGAGGAACTGAGTAAATGTGAAATATGGATAACCACTGAAGATTATGTAAGGGCGCCTCTTTGTTTAGTATCCCCACGGAAAATGGCCGCCATTGCCGTCGATATGGATTTAGTATCTTCCATTCTATGCTTTGGCTGCGGACTATCCTCTCATTTGTCAAATCTTCCTCGAGCTCTCTTCTCTGAGTGGCACAAAAACCAATTCAAGGAAAGAGAGGCATTCCCCTTTCTTAACGGGGGCAGGCGCCCTATCGACTTGTTCGTTATATAGATTATGGTATAGCATTTGTGCTGCAAGATGTATATATTCGCTGCATTTGTGAAAATCGTATGGATACCGAGCCTCTACAGCCGCCATAGCAATATCAGTCCTATCAATATGGATTTTTTTGACTATTATCGCTGCTTTATCACCAGTTGACAGGAGCCCTTCAATGGAATCTCTGATTGCCTCGCCACGCTTTATTTGTTGCTGTGTTAATCTATCTGCTGGTACTTGGAACTCCATTTCGGCTTGCGTCTCATTGTATTTGAGCTCTATTTGCTTTGCCATTTCCCATGTTGCATTTTTCTGACGTAGCCTCCGTAACATACATCCATATAGGGTAGCAATGAGTCTTTCGCTTTGTAGTTTAGGAATGTTCGAATTTAATCTTAAGCGCATAAATAGCTCATGAAAAGGCCCTCGTACGCGGATGCTTAGTGGCGGCGAATTAATTATGGTTATATTACTGGCACATTGTTCTTTTTATAAAAGATCCTGCCATACTTTGAATCTAACCGACACTTTTTCCCATCTAAAACTCGAAGGAGTGTATTATTCTCAGCTGCCATTGCTTCTTGCCTCAAAAACACTGTTGTGTTCCTGTCTTCCGCTATGTTAAACTCATCAAAAACCCAAAGATCGTAGTTGTCGTGAGCGCCGGTGAAGTCATTCTTGCGTGCACAAGCATAGTAGATATTCCAGACTGAACCCAACATTTCAAGGCATCATATAACTCTTTGTTGAAAACTTTGATTTATGTGAAATATGGATAACCACTGAAGATTATGTAAGGGCGCCTCTTTGTTTAGTATCCCCACGGAAAATGGCCGCCATTGCCGTCGATATGGATTTAGTATCTTCCATTCTATGCTTTGGCTGCGGACTATCCTCTCATTTGTCAAATCTTCCTCGAGCTCTCTTCTCTGAGTGGCACAAAAACCAATTCAAGGAAAGAGAGGCATTCCCCTTTCTTAACGGGGGCAGGCGCCCTATCGACTTGTTCGTTATATAGATTATGGTATAGCATTTGTGCTGCAAGATGTATATATTCGCTGCATTTGTGAAAATCGTATGGATACCGAGCCTCTACAGCCGCCATAGCAATATCAGTCCTATCAATATGGATTTTTTTGACTATTATCGCTGCTTTATCACCAGTTGACAGGAGCCCTTCAATGGAATCTCTGATTGCCTCGCCACGCTTTATTTGTTGCTGTGTTAATCTATCTGCTGGTACTTGGAACTCCATTTCGGCTTGCGTCTCATTGTATTTGAGCTCTATTTGCTTTGCCATTTCCCATGTTGCATTTTTCTGACGTAGCCTCCGTAACATACATCCATATAGGGTAGCAATGAGTCTTTCGCTTTGTAGTTTAGGAATGTTCGAATTTAATCTTAAGCGCATAAATAGCTCATGAAAAGGCCCTCGTACGCGGATGCTTAGTGGCGGCGAATTAATTATGGTTATATTACTGGCACATTGTTCTTTTTATAAAAGATCCTGCCATACTTTGAATCTAACCGACACTTTTTCCCATCTAAAACTCGAAGGAGTGTATTATTCTCAGCTGCCATTGCTTCTTGCCTCAAAAACACTGTTGTGTTCCTGTCTTCCGCTATGTTAAACTCATCAAAAACCCAAAGATCGTAGTTGTCGTGAGCGCCGGTGAAGTCATTCTTGCGTGCACAAGCATAGTAGATATTCCAGACTGAACCCAACATTTCAAGGCATCATATAACTCTTTGTTGAAAACTTTGATTTATGTGAAATATGATTTATTGGAAACTAGACTCATAAAACTTTCTGTGATTATCTGATTTGAAAGATTTGGAGCATAAATGCCTATTGAACCATCTATTCTAATCAATTCTATGAATTCTGCAAAATAGAGATAATATTCTTTGACCTTTGTTTACTAAATTATTTATGACTTCTTTTTGGAAACTCCTATTCTTACAAAACTTAAGTTATTTAAACTAAATTGATACATATTTTGAATGACCCCTATTTTGTGTAATTTGAAGTATAATTGGTTATCCAAATAATTCATGCAACGTGCCTCTCAAATTTTGTCAGAAATCGAGCTTTGATCGATTTCGCCTATTCTTGTTTCATCTCTTTAGAAATTGATTTTAGCTAAAATCCTTACTTTAGTTCAACTTTATATTATTACTTCAAATTTTTATTTACTCTTGTCTTACAAATATTTTTATACCTGAATCTGTTATGTAAAATTCATGTTTGTATCGTAATGTTTCATATTGGCATATGCATTATGTTGTTTCGCATGTATTTCCGATATGTACCAACTTTATTATTCACAATGCCCTTTTGTACTTTAGTATTTGTGGATTATTTAGACCTTGGCTAGTAATAGGAAAGAGATTATATGGACCTTTGCAAAAAATGGTAAAGGGATTATCTGGGCCTTTGCCAGAAATGGTAAAGGGTATATGCTTAGAGCCCGCAATGCTCTACCGGCCCCCTCTAGTTTCATCCAAACGTGGATGGATGACACTTCTAGATGTGAGAGATTATATTTGGGATCCTACTTCACCTTCTATCTATTTGACATAATATCCAAAGCTTTGGTTATATGCTTCTATGTGTACTTTGGATAAGAATGAAATGTATGCAATGTCAAATGCGATGTTTGAGCTTCTGTTTTGTATTTATTCTTTAATATATTCTAAAATACTTCTTATGCTTCCAAAATATTTCATATGTCATTGATATGCTCCAAAATGTTTCAAATGCCATTGATATGTTCTAAAGCATTTCATCTACCATTGATATGTTCCGAAATATTTCATCTACCATTGATAAGTTCTGAAATGTTTCATATGCCATTGATATATTCTTAAACATTTCATACATCCTTGATATGCTTCGAAATGCTTTATATGCCATTTATATGCTCTGTAATATTTTATACACCATTGATATGCTTCGAAATGCTTCCTATGCTATTGATATACTCCGAAATGCTTCATATGCCATTGATATATTTCAAAGCATTTCATCCGCTATTGATATATTCCAAAATGTTTCATTTGCTATTGATATGCTCTGAAATACTTTATATGCCATTGATATGCGCCGTAACATTTCTTACGTCATTGATATGTTCCAAAATATTTCATTTATTATTGATATGCTCCAAAATATTTCATACGTCCTTGATATGCTCCAAAATGCTTCATATACCATTAATATGTTTCGTAACATTCATACGCCATTGATATACTCCGACATTCTTCCTATGCCATTGATATACTTCGAAATGCTTCATATGCTATTGATATGTTCTGAAGTATTTTATCCGCTATTGATATATTCCGAAATGTTTCATTCACCATTGATATGCTCCAAAATGCTTTATATTCCATTGATATATTCCGAAACATTTCATATGCCATTGATATGTTCCGTAATGTTTCATCCGCTATTGATATGTTCTGAAATATTTCATCCGCCATTGATATACCCCAAAATGCTCCTTACGTTAATGATTTGCTCCAATTAGTCTTTACTCCTTTGTTATGAATAAAACATGCTTCAAATGAAATGACATTGTAATTCTGCATTCGTTGAGTGGCTATCTATGAACTCTTGTATCCCTCCCTTGTATTTGGTACCTTATTTGTTTGAAACTATCTTCTTTCACCATGGATATGTTAGTCACTTGCTGAGCTATATGTGCTCACCCCGTTGCTATATAAATTTTTCAGGATAGCTTATCACTCGCTAGAATATTTAAATTGGGCTGAGGCTATGGAAAACTAGAAGACTTTGGGCAAACCTTTTGTGAATGATATATTTTTATTGTACAAGTACAATTGGTGTCTAATGGAATATTGATGGTAAATATGAACTTATGAGTTTTGTAAAAGTTTAAAGAATCTCTTATGTTTAGGATTTTGGAGTGTTAAGTAAATTTGTGTAATGATATGAACACGTGGGAAACATTGGTTTTTGTGATTGTATAGAATACCACACTTGTGGATTTATAAGGTGGTTATTGTTTGGGTGAGTTGGTTTTAGATTTTACGATTCATAAAGTAATGTGATATATGATTTTAAACTGCACAGGTCATATGAATTATGGAATTATAGATGTGACTTGAATGTTTTTCTCAGTATTCTCAAATGTGTGTTTGGATCCTGGAATGAGTTATGTTTGAATTTTAATATTATCGATTCGGGGGGTTTGACGGAGATTGTATTAGAGCATGATTTGAGGATCACTGAGATATTTGAGATGTTTGATATACAAAATATATTAAGGTTTAGTAAACTATAGTGATCGATGAGAAATTACTTTGATGTCTTTTAGGAATCTAAGATGTCGATAACATCTAGTCCTCTTGCTTATAATAGACTAGGAATTGAGTGAGATAAAAGTATTGATCGGGGACATCAAATTATAATAGACTAGGAATGAGATAATTTAAGGAGCTTAGTGTTAGGATCAAGAGTAGGGTCGACACTAAGAGGGGGGGGTGAATTAGTGGAGCGATAAGATAACGATGGTTTAAAAACTTTCATACGATAAAACCATTTCTGACATAAAATCGATTTCCGAAACTTAACTTTGAAACACGTTCATAAATGAATAGAAGGCAGTAAGCTATTGAAAACGTTTGCAGTAAAGATAAACAATAGAGAGTAAATGCAAACCAGAGAAGACGACAGTTTATAGTGGTTTGGTCAATCGTGACTTACATCCACTCCTCCGATTCCTCTTCCGTCGAGGCCACCGGCATCCACTAAAGGTCTTCCTTCAATAAGCGAAGACCAACTCCTTCTTACACCCCTCTTCTCCTTTTACCGGGTTTAGGAGATAACCCTTATTGTTGAATCTCGGATTTTGATGATGAAATCAATTGATGGGTTAATTAATCTAATCTATATTATTGAGTTAAGTGTGCAGGATTAACTATGATAGCTTGAAGACATAAAACAAGTCTATCAGAGTCAAGTTTGATGGGTGTTCAAGAGTCCGCCAAGAGTCCGAAGATTCGTCGGAAGTGCTACTGGAACCAACCGAGAAGAAATCGGGGACTTGCCGAAGTTTTCAGAAATCCGCCGGAAAGATCGTCGGAGGTTCGTGGAGATCATTGAGAATGTCCGGTTACTTGCCAAAGACTCATTGAACTCGCCACAAGATCGGGAGCCTACTAGGAGTCCGCCGGAAGAAATCTGAGGGTGTATCGGAAGTCCACCGAAAGTTCGCCAGAAGGAACCTCGACATTGCCGGTTAAAACCCTGCTTAGGACTATGTATTTATTTTGTAGTTTACATGTAATTAGGGTTGGGATTAAGAGTTAATCCTATAACATGGTTAGGGGCCAATTGGGCCCTAATATGAACTGGTTTGGGCCAAATTTGGAGCCCAACCAGTGACCCGTAAGGACGGGCGGTGGCACCACCCAGAACCCGATGGATCAGGTGATGGTACCATCGAACTAGGTGGTGGCATCACCCAGCACCCGAAAGGTCGGGTAGTGGCACCGCCCAGAACCCGAGAGTTCTGGCAATGGCACCGCCAGTACACTGTCAGTATCAGACATTGATAGGCGATGGCACCGCCAACATCGGGAAACCCAAAAGAATTCAAATTTAGAGCCCAAATTTGAATCCTTTTGGGGCCTATAAATACCCCTCATTTCTCAGCAAAGAAGATAACCTTTTTGAGAAGTAAGAGATTGAGATAAAGCCTTAGCAAAGTCTTTAGCAAGTCGTTTTCAATAACTTAAGTGTTCACCTCTCTCTTTCTCTTTGAAAATTTGTAAGAGTGTGAACCACTTGTAAAAGGTTGTAAGAAGGGTATTTGTCCTTCCCTTTAAAAGTGATTTGTTACTAGAAGTTGGAAGCCTCATCGAAGAAGGCTTCGCAAGTGGATGTAGGTCATTTGACCAAACTACTTTAAATTGGTGTGTTCCTTGAATGTGTGAGTGTTTACCTTTCTGAAATCGTTATTTACATAGTAGCAAGCTTTCAGTTTTCATCTTCTAACTTTACTCAAGCTACTCTTGCCAAGTTATTCATTCTCGAATCGAAATCTCTACGCATTTATGAAATCGTTTTCAAACTTACAAGTTTTAATCTGCTACACTAATTCACCAACCCCTCTTAGTGCTGCTCCGATCCTAACAATTGGTATCAGAGCTAGGCTCACTCTCATATTTGGTTTAATACCCAAGAGAGATGGCTTACTCCGACATGCATGAGGGTCATTCTATTACACGTCTGTCTATGTTTAATTGGTCGGATTACACGTATTGGAAGACTCGAATGAGGATTTTCCTCATTTCCATGGATTTCGAGCTTTGGACTATTGTCGAAAATGGATTTCAAAAATCTTATCTTCTGATGAGCGAATGGGATGAATCAGAGAAGAAGGCTTTTGCTTTAAATGCAAAGTCTATGAATGCCTTGTTTTGTGCATTAGACAAAAATGAATTTAATCGTGTTTCAATTTTTTAATCGTGTTTCAATTTGTGATTCGGCTTTTGATATTTGGAGAACTCTTGAGGTCACTCATGAAGGTACTAGCCGAGTGAAAGAATCTAAAATCAACATTCTTGTGCACTCTTATGAACTTTTCCGAATGAAACTAAGTGATTCCATCGGAGACATATACAACCGTTTCACGGATGTCATCAATGGACTCAAAGCTCTTAGTGAAGGTTTTTCTAACTTTGAACTAGTAATTAAAATTTTAAGATCCCTTCTAAAGAGTTGGGATCCAAAAGTTACGGCCATTCAAGAGGCCAAGGACCTTAAAACATTTCCTCTCGAAGAACTTATTGGGTCTCTAATGACCTATGAAATGACGTGACATGCTCATGAAGAGCTCGAGAAACCCCCTTCTAAAGAACAGGAAGGATATGACACTTAGAACACAAGAAGACCACTTGAAAGGAACATCAAGTGATGAGGACAGTGACAATGACATTGCACTTTTAACTTGAAAATTTAAAAAATTTATAAGAAAGAACAAATTTAAGAATAACACCAAAAACAAACATGAACATAAAAAGGACCAAGTAATATGCTACGAATGCAAGAAGCCGGGGCACTTCAAAAATAAATGCCCCCAAGCCAAGAAGAAGCAATCGAAGAAGAAGAAATCTTTAAAGGCAACTTGGGACGACTCAAGTGATTCCGAGAATGAAGAAGCTAGGAATAAAGTGGAGGCAAACTTCGTGCTAATGGCTTTAGGAGAAGAGGTATGTGATTTAATTAATGAAGATATATCTTTCGATGAACTTTCTATCACTTTTCACGAATTATTTGATGATTATAGAACTATTAGTAAGAAGTTCAATCTATTAAAGAAAGAGCATGCCTTACTACAAAATAAGCTTGATAGTCTTCAAACTCCTCCATACTCTAAGTGTGAATACTTAGAAGCAATAAAAAATGATAATTTACTACTTAAAGAGACATTAAACAAGTTTAAGGTCGGTAACAAAGGCTTGGACATGATCCTTGCAAACAAGGGTCACGTCGCAAATAGAAGTGAAATTGGTTTTGTGAGAGAATCTCACCAAAATGCTACCACCTTCATTAAAGAACCCACATTACATGTTTCACCTCATTTGAAATTCAACTTTTGTTGTAAATCCGGACATGTTGTTTACAAATGTCCATTTAAGAAAATTAGTCCACATAAGTTGATATGGGTTCCTAAAGGAACTATAAATAATTCAATGATGAATGACAAAATTAGTAGATCAATGTTTAAGGCACCCAAAATCAAATGGGTACCTAAAAACCATCCTCTTTTGTAGATAAACTCACAAGCTAGGAGCAAGAGATGGTATCTTGATAGTGGATGCTCAAGGCACATGACCGGAGATCCATCTCATTTCTCTATGCTCACTAGTAAAGAAGAAGGGTATGTCACCTTCGGAGACAACAACAAAGGTAAAATCATTGGCAAGGGAACCATAGGTAACAAATTAAGTTTTTCAATTGATGATGTGTTGCTAGTTGATGGATTAAAACATAATCTCTTAAGCATTAGTCAATTATGCGATAAAGGTTACATTGTTAAATTTGAATCTAATGTGTGCATTATTGAAAACCAAACAATGACATATCAATGATTGCCTTAAAACAAAATAATGTCTACACCATCAACCTTGATGAACTTAGTAATGAAATGTGCTTGTCCACTTTAAATGATGATGCTTGGCTTTGGCATAGGAGATTAGGCTATGCAAGTATGAAACTAAAATCTAAGATTTCATCTATAGAGTTAGTACGAGGAATTCCCAATATGAAGTTTGTTAAGGACAAAGTGTGTGATGCTTGTCAACTAGGAAAACAAATAAAAACTAGTTTCAAACCAAAAAATCAAATTAGCACAACTAGACCATTTCAATTGATTCATTTGGACTTATTTGGACCAATTGACACAACGAGTCTAGGAGGAAGCAAATATGCTTTCGTAATTATTGATGACTATAGTAAATACACTTAGACCTATTTCTTGACTCACAAAAGTGATTGTTTCAAATGTTTCTCTAAATTTTGTAAACTTACTCAAAACGAAAAAGGCTTCATGATTTTATTAATTCGGAGTGATCACGGTGGTGAATTTCAAAACCATGACTTCCAAAGTTTTTGTGAATCCAATGGATATAACCATAACTTCTCCACTCTGAGAAATCCTCAACAAAATGGGGTAGTTGAAAGAAAAAATAGAAATTTACAAGAAATAGCAAGAACCATGTTAAATGAATATAGTCTACCTAAATAGGGCTCTAATAAGACCATCTCTATCAAAAACTCCATTTTATTGGTTTCAAATGCTTTATTTTAAATGAAAAGGATGCCTTAGAAAAATTTGATGCTAAATCCGATGAAGGCATCTTTCTTGGTTACTCTTCCGTTTCTAAGGCTTTTCATGTTTTTAACAAAAGAACCTTAGTTATAGAAGAGTCTATTCATATAGTTTTCAATGAAATTTTTGAGTTAAATAAAAATGATTTTGATGATGATCTTGGTTTTGATAATTTGAATTTAAATGAATCCCCTCCTCAAACTAGCAACTTGGATGTATCTTCTTCCTTACGTAAGGAATGGAAGTATGTGGATGCTCATCTAAAGGAGCTAATTCTAGGAGATACATCAAAAGGGGTTCAAACTCGTTCTTCCTTCAAGAATTTTTGTGCTAATGTGACCTTCCTTTCTCAAATTAAACCTAAATGCATTGACGAGGCTTTGAAAGATGATTCATGGGTCATTGCAATGCAAGAGGAATTGAACCAATTTGAGAGGAATGAGGTATGGAAGCTTGTTCCTAGACCTAGTAACCATTTAGTCATTGGTACTAAATGGGCCTTTCGAAATAAGCAAGACGAATGCGGTATTGTTGTTAGAAATAAGGCTAGACTAGTGGCCAAAGGTTTCAACCAAGAAGAAGGTATCGACTACGAAGAAACCTTCGCTCCTGTGGCAAGATTAGAAGCCATTAGGATGCTCCTTACCTATGCAAGTAGTAATGATTTTAAACTATTTCAAATGGATGTCAAAAGTGCATTCTTGAATGGTTTTATTTCCGAAGAAGTATATGTCGAACAACCTCTCGGATTTGAAAATTCTCTTCTTCCTAATCATGTATTCAAATTGACTAAGGCTCTCTATGGCTTGAAACAAGCTCCTAGAGCTTGGTATGAAAGGCTTAGTTCCTTTCTTATTTTAAATAATTTTACCAAAGGCAAAGTTGATACTACATTGTTTATTAAACATCTTGAAAACAATTTTCTTATTATATAAATTTATGTTGACGATATTATTTTTGGCTCTTCGGATGAATCACTATGTGAATTATTTGCCAAGTGTATGAGTCATGAATTTGAAATGAGCCTAATGGGAGAATTAACCTTCTTTTTAGGATTACAAATTAAATAACTTAGTGATGATATATTTCTTAATCAATCTAAATATACATTAGAATTATTGAAACAATTTAACATGGATGGTTCAAAAGTGATAAATACTCCTATGAGTACTTCGACTAAGTTAGATATGGATGAAAATGGTGAAAAGTTTGATAAAAAAACGTATAGGGGAATGATAGGTAGTCTACTTTACCTCACTGCGACTAGACTAGATATCATATTTAGTGTAGGACTTTGTACTAGGTTTCAATCTAATCCTAAATTATCTCATCTTAAGAGTGTTAAAAGAATTTTTAGATATCTTAAAGGAACTCTCAATTTAGGATTGTGGTATCCGAAATCTGATAAATTCAATTTAATAGCTTATGTAGATGCCAACTTTGGCGGATATAGGATAGATAGAAAAAGTACATCTGGAACATGCCAATTTCTGGGTCATGCACTTATTTCTTGGACTTCCAAGAAACAAAATTCAGTTGCACTATCTACGGTAGAAGCCTAATATATTGCTGTAAGTGCATGCTGTGCATAAGTTGTTTAGATGAAGAATACATTAGAAGACTATGGAATTCACTTGAAGAACATTCCCTTAAAATGTGATAATTCAAGTATCATATGTCTTACCAAAAATCTAATTCAACACTCTAGAACTAAGCATATCAACGTTAGACATCATTTCATACGTGATCATGTCCTTAACAATAATATCATTCTAGAGTTTATTGACACAAAGAATCAATTAGTAGACATTTTTACAAAAGCCTTAAATGAAGACCAATTTGACTTCATTAGAAGGGAACTAGGCATGTTAAATTGTTCTTGAAAATAAGCTTGATTATGTGTCTTTTCCGAAAGTTTTTTCATCCTCTTTTCACTTTTTGTGGATTTGATTTCTTCCTACTTTTTCGATTCTAAATAACATTTTAAAGAACAATCCAAGATCCTATCTTGAATCACACACATCTGAAAACAAAAAGGGAGGAAAGAAATTTCTTTTCTTTGGCACGCCAACGGTGGCACCACCAGAACCGACGGTAGCACCGCCTGAGCGCTCGGTCGCCAGGCGGTGGCACTGCTCGGATTGGCAGTGGCACCGCCCGAGAACTTCCTTATAAGAGAAAGAGTTAGGGCCGGCAGTGGAACCACCCTCAACCCATGAGAACTCTTCCTAGAACTCCCACAATACTTTCTAAACCTCTCTCATCCTCATTCTAACCTTTAGAAGCCTAAGAAAGGGATTCTCATTGGTTCAAGCTCTCTATCTTCCAAGGAATTCTCCATAAGATAAAATCTGAAATATTTCCTTCCTCTTCTCATTATTTTGCCTACTCTTTGTAGTTTCATATTCTTGATCTATCATCTTGTTTAGATAATGACAGAATTTTATCAGATCAAATCACAACAAGAACAACTCAAATTATAGTGAGAGCAAATTCAAATTCAGCAAATTGAAATTTTGAAGGAACAGTGACAAATGAATCAAAAAATAGATGTCATGTATAAGAACTATGGATTTCCTCCTAAGGATTAATCGATATGCCTTCTTATTCTATTACCTTGATATGTGATCCTTGTATGATTACTCTTAATGCCTAGTTAAGGTTTTGCCATCTTCTTTCTTTTGTATGAAAGCCATGCTGTTTCTTTATGAAATGCAACCTTTGATGAATGTTGAATTTTTTAATAAATTTTGAACGAATGCTGAATTTTTTCAAATATGATGAATTTTGAATGAATGCTGAATTTTTCTAATGAATTTTGAACGAATGCTGAATTTTTTCAAATATGATGAATTTTGAATGAATGCTGAATTTTTCTAATGAATTTTGGATGAATGCTGAATTTTTCTAATGAATTTTGCATTCTATTTAATAGGATAAATTTTGTATAATCTTATGAATGCTGAATGATCGATCTTAATGGTGAATTTTTTAAATCACAAATTTTCGGCTTAAAAGTCTCATCTCCTTTTTTGTTGATGACAAAGGGGGAGAAGAATGAGTAAAAGATTAATGAATTACATGCCAATGTGATAGCATGACTTATATGAATTGCAAGAGCTTGTCCTAATGCAAATGTCTTATATGCATCGCAAAACTCCTTGAGAATATCGCAAGTTTTTAGATTGGTTGATCATATCAAATCATGCCTTACATTTATATCATGAGATTCATGTTGAAAGTTCACATCTCTTATCGAAATGATAATTGTCTTTTATCATTTGACTTGAAAATAATTTTCATAGCTTGAAATTATGAGAAATATGGAGTTTCGTATTTGCTCATGCTTATTAAGAATAACAATATGTTCAACGGATAGAACTTATCGGTTTAGGCTTGAATTCAAAAAGATTGAATTCAAGTGTTTTTATCTTCTTATAATATGACATATAGATAGGGGGAGTTATATTTAACTCCATCATCAATTGATTGTCATCATCAAAAAGAGGGAGATTGTTGAATCTCGGATTTTGATGATGAAATCAATTGATGGGTTAATTGATCTAATCCATATTATTGAGTTAAGTTTGCAGAATTAACTACGATAGCTTGAAGACATAAAGCAAGTCTACCGGAGTCAAGTTCAATGGGTGTTCGAGAGTCCGCCAAGAGTCCGAAGATTTGTCGAAAGTGCTATCGAAACTAACTAGAAGAAATCGGGGACTTGCCGAAGTTTTCGAAAATCCGTCGGAAAGATCGTCGGAGATTCGCAGAGATCACCGAAAAGGTTCGGTTACTTGCCAAAGACTCGTTGAACTTGCCACAACCCTGCTAGGAAGAATCCCAGAAGACCGGTGTATCGGAAGTCCGCTGGAAGTTCGCCGAAAGAAACTCGACGTTGCCGGTTAAAAACTTGCTTAAGACTATGTCTTAATTTTATCGTTTACATGTAATTAGGGTTGGGATTAAGAGTTAATCCTATAACATGGTTAGGGGCCAATTGGGCCCTAATATGAACTAGTTTGGGGCCAAATTTGGAGCCCAACCAGTGACCCGTAAGGACGGGCGGTGGCACCGCCCAATACTTGAGGGATTAGGCCATGGTACCATCAGACTGGGCGGTGGTACCGCCTAGCACCCGAAAGGTCAGGTGGTGGCAACGCCCAGAACCCGAGAGTTCCGGTGGTGGCACCGCTAGTACATTGTCAGTATCAGACACTAACAGGCGGTGGCACCGCCAGCATTGGGAAACCAAAAAGAAGTCAAATTTGGAGCCCAAATTTGAATCCTCCTGGGGCCTATAAATACCCTTCATTTCTCAGCAGAGAAGATAACCTTTTTGAGAAGTAAGAGATTGAGATAAAACCTTAGCAAAGTCTTTAGCAAGTCTTGTTTTCAATAGCTTAAGTGTTCACCTCCCTCTTTCTCTTTGAAAATATGTAAGAGTGTGAACCACTTGTAAAAGGTTGTAAGAGGGGTATTTGTTCTTCCCTTTCAAAGTGATTTGCTAGTGGAAGTTGGAAGCCTCATCGAAGAAGGCTTCGTAAGTGGATGTAGGTCATTTGACCGAACCACTTTAAATTGGTGTGTTCCTTGAATGTGTGAGTGTTTACCTTTCTGAAATCGTTATTTACATAGTAGCAAGCTTTCGGTTTTCATCTTTAAAATTTACTCAAGCTACTCTTGCCAAGTTATTCATTTTCAAATTGAAATCTCTACGCATTTATGAAATCATTTTCAAACTTACAAGTTTTAATCCGCTGCACTAATTCACCCCCCCCCCCCCCCCCCCCTCTTAGTGCCGCTTCGATCCTAACACTTACAAACACTCACTCTCCTCTTCAGCTATTCTAACACTTAGACTCAAGGAGGATTATAAAGAGATTACAGTAGAGTTTTCTCACTTTTGAATGCTTTGTGCTTGTGTCCTTTAACCAGGGATGGGAGGGGTATTTATAGGCTTCAAGTTGATTTAAACTTGGAGCCTAAATCTTTCCCATCCTGGGTTCCCCAGGCATGGGCGGTACCATCGCCTGCGCTGGGCGGTACCACTGCCCAGTGTCAGTTTAACTGACACTGTCCTGGGCGGTACCACTGCCTAGGGGATAGTGCTGGGCGGTACCATCGCCTAGACTGGTGGTACCACCGCTTGGCACCCTGCTAGGGGTGGTACAACCGCCCAGACTAACAGTACCACTGCCTGACACAGTCTCGAAGACTGTGCCACGACGGTGAGACTTATTTAGGCATTGTTTGGGCCTCTTATTGGGCCCAGCACAGTTATTACATGGGCCTAGCTAGCCCCTAATTGGGATGGCCCAAATTCAATCCTAATTATGTGCTAACTACGATTCCTAAGACATATTCTACACTAAACAAATCCCTATGTCAATTCTTCTGGCGTGCTTCTAACGATCTTCCGGCGAACCTCCAACTAACTCTCGGCAATGTTCCAGTAGACTCTCGACAAGCTCCTAGACTTCATAATGATCTTCTTGGCGAGTTCCGTCAAGCTTCTCTGGCAAGCTTCGCGACTTCTCGGCTGGTTCCCACAGAACTTCCGATAAACGTCCGGACTTCCGACGAACTCTCAAACTCCCAACGTGATCGCGTCCTTGACTCGGGACTTCATTTTGCTCCATGCCTTTGCCATTGTAGTTAATCCTGCACATGTAAAATATACTTCGATCTAGACAATTAATACTAAGCATTAATCACATTGTCCGGTCATGTCATTGGTCCCTCGACGCTTCGTCCGATTCTTCGGCGCATCGTCCTCTCTTGTGGCCTATTGTCCAATCGGCCAGTTGACTCTGCAACTCCGATATCCTTGGCATAATACTTGCTCTTCTTGGCCCGATGCTCGAATCCATAGCCCGAAGCCTTCTGTCGATACGTCGACCGATCCACCAGCCTGACGTCCAATTTTTTGACATGTTTTCTCCGGCACAACATGATTTTCCTTGCTTTAATTGTCTCATCCTGATCGAAGCATCCTGCGTCACTCAAAATGCAGATTAAAATATAAACACTTATAGATTGGTTTCATCATCAATATCCGAGATTCAACAATCTCCCCCTTTTTTATGATGACAACCAATCGACGATGGAGTTAACCTTAACTCCCGGAGTTTAAACAAACTCCCCCTATCAATATGCTGTATTGATAAAAACTCTTAGATTCAAAAATCCAAGCAATATGTCATGATCAAATCATGCATGACATCAACATACTTCTCCCCCTTTGTCATCAACAAAAAGGAGAAGTTCCACTCTCATGTGTTTGGAAATATAAATTCAAATCATTACATAATAAATATAGTATCAAATTTTATCATCATACAATCTAGCAATTAAAGATGTGCAAGTTTAGCATATTTGCTTTTCTTGAGATAGCAACTGTTTGCTTCTCTTTAGACTACAAGCTAGCAATTTTTACGATATGCAAGTTTTACTACATACAAGCTAGCAAAAATTTCAAAAGCAAATGCAAGATAGCTGTCTTGTGTAAGCTCATGATTCTTGCTTCCTATTGCAATGTGCAAGTTGCAAGTTTTGCTTCTTAAGATAGGTAAGATAGCAAGCTCTTTCTTCTCTTTTGAGAAATGTCATTTTTGCTTCTTGAGCAAAATACCAAACTAGCAAGAGACAATGTTTTACATGAAGCAAGCAAATAATTTGGCAAGTGTTACATCTGCATCTTCTCTTTAGATGTGCAAGAAAGTAAGCAAGTTTTTACATTTTCTTGACTTGTGCAAGCTAGCTAATTTCTCTTTGAGATGACCCTTTACATCAATTCAAGATAGCACATTAATAACTCTTTCTCCCCCTTTGTCATTGGCAAAAAGAAGGGAAGATCCTTTACATCAATTTTCAAATTGTGACAAAGGTAAGTATCAATCTTATTTGTGCATCATTATATTTTCAAATTAAAACATACACAATTTCAATACCTTACATTTTATTTTTCATGCATGATACCGAAAAATCAATCATCATTATGAGCATATCATACATGATACTAAAACATTAAAATTTTTAAGTATTTATTAACATGTTGATCATGATACCAAACAATCATCATTTAAAGCATTCATGATACACATCATATGCATCACATATATCATCACAATAAAAGCATAAGTATTACATGCATCATTCCAAATCATAAATGTTTCAAGTCATGATGGTATTAATTTGTCAAATTACATCCTACCATGTATGATCATAACTTTTCATTTGTATACATCAAAACAAATTAATGAATATTTCATGTATTCATATCATCACATAAGGAATATCAAGAAGAATTATTGGATGATGAGATAAATATTTCATGAATACAAGGAATTGCATAACAATCATATCATGAAAAGATAAAATCATGTAAATACCAAATGACATGATTTCTTTTGAAAAACATCCTCTTAAATAATCAAAGAAAAATCTTAGGAGATCATGATATAGATAAAATTTATTCAATCTAATTCAAGCATGTAAAATTTCTCAATTCATTATGAATCATAAAAAATTATGGTTCCGAAAAATCATGATTCATTTAGGAAAATTTCCTCTTTAGTACACGACAAGAAGAAATATAGCAATGATACCAATCATGATTCATTTGGCTGGTAGATGGTAAAAAGAAACATTAAGGATAAAAGATCTCAATTTTTATAAAGTAAATCTCAAGTTATAAATCTGAAAAAATCAAGATAAAACTCATTCATATTCAAATCATCAAATTTAAATCATTTTCAAGAGATTCATAAAAAGATGATATGATAGATTCATCAAAGTCAATAAGATAGAGAAAAATAATTGTCAAGAAAAATGCTTTTCTCTATTTAGTTGTTTCATACAAGCATGCCTTTGTCTCTTTTATGGCAAAAAAATTATATATCATCAATCATTTAGGATCGAAAAATGAATTTCGTCATAAAAATTATCAAGATCAGTAAATCACAAAAATCATTATGTATAACTTTAAATCTCATGCATAGTATAAAAACATCAAGCACAGTACCAAAAATTACATCATTATGCATCATCAAAAATGATTTTAATAAAGCATTTTCAATCAAGTTCATTTTGTTTGTTGTAGTTATGCATTTTTCTTTTTAGGTGAATCTAACTTTTCATGCTTAGTTTGCATACAAAAATCGTGCATCATTTTTAAAAGCAACTTTCATCATAGTAAAAATCGATAATTGATAAATTACAAAAGATCATCATAAAAATCATCAAAATCAATAAACTATAAATTACCCAAAACTCATCATCAACATGCATAGTTTCAAAAAAGAAATTTATTAGGCATGATGTCATATTTCATAAGGCATTTTTAATCAAAATTATTTTGTTTATCATAAACATATAATTTTCATGATTATTTTCAAAATTACTAGAATGATAAGCATGATTCCTAATTTTTTATTTTCATTATTAAATTATTAAACATGTAATTTTAAGATAATTAATCCTAAACTAAATTAAAAATAACTCATGAAAAAGCATTATGTAATTTTGAAATAAATTAAGGGCATTTTTATTACCTTATTGTCGAAAGCCGTTAAGGCGCAGTTTGTCATCTCGCCTTTCTTGATTTTCTCCTCGTCTTCGGAGGAACTCGATTATCCCAATTTTTGTTTTTCTTCTTGCGTTCAAAGCAAGTAGTTGCATTCTTTTTGTTTTTAAATTTTTGTTTCATAATTTTCATTGAAAGTTCAAGTTCACCATCACTTGAGCTTTTGCTTGAGTGGTCTTCAAATGTTTTGTGTCCCAAATCCTTCCTGTTCTTTGGAAGGTGGTTTTTTTCATCATGTTTATCATGTGCATTATGCACCATTTCATATGTCATCAATGTACCGATAAGATCTTCAAGTGGAAAAATATTTAAATCTTTTGTTTCTTGTATTGTCGTTACTTTTGATTCCCAAGTTTTAGAAAGTATTTTTAAGATCTTGTTAACGAGTTCAAAGTTCGAAAAACTTTTACCAAGTGCTTTTAGACTATTGACGACATCCGTAAAATGGGTGTACATGTCTCCAATAGTCTCTCTTGGTTCCATACAAAATATCTCAAAATCGTGCATCAAAAAATTTACTTTAGAATTTTTTACGCTACTTGTGCCTTCGTGTGTGATTTCAAGAGTGTGCCAAATATCGAAAGCCATTTCACATGAAGAAACTTGATTAAACTCAATTTTATCTAAGGCGCAAAATAGAGCATTCATAGCTCTAGCATTTATGGAAAACGTCTTCTTGTCGAAATCATTCCAATCTTTCATTTGAAGAGAAGACCTTTTAAAATCGAATTTGATGATGTTTCATAAGTTCAAATCAAAAGAAAGCAAGAAAACTCTTATTCGAGTTTTCCAATATGTGTAGTCCATCTCATTGAAAAAGGAAGGACGAATGAGAGAGTGACCCTTATAATAGCCGAAAAGAGCCATTTCTCTTTTGAGTGTTAAACCAAATGAGAAAACGAGGCTCTGATACCAATTGTTAGGATCAAGAGAAGGGTCGGCACTAAGAGGGGGGGGTGATATAGTGCAGCGGTAAGATAACGATGGTTTAAAAACTTTCGTACGATAAAACCATTTCCGACGTAAAACCGATTTCGGAAACTAACTTTAAAACACGTTCGTAAATGAATAGAAGGTAGTAAGCTATTGAAAAGGTTTGCAGTAAAGATAAACAGCAGAGAGTAAATGCAAACCAGAGAAGACGACAGTTTATAGTGATTCGGTCAATCGTGATCTATATCCACTCCTCCGATTCCTCTTCCGTCGAGGCCACCAGCTTCCACTAGAGGTCTTCCTTCAATTGGCGAAGACTAACTCCTTCTTACGCCCCTCTTCTCCTTTTATCGGGTTTAGGAGATAACCCTTACAAGCACTCACTCTCCTCTTAAGCTATTCTAACACTTAAACTCAAGGAGGAGGATTCTAAAGAGATTACAACAGAGTTTTCTCACTTTTGAATGCTCTATGCTTGTGTCCTTTAACCAGGGATGGGAGGGGTATTTATACGCTTCAAGTTGATTCAAACTTGGAGCCTAAATCTTTCCCATCCTGGGTTCCCCGGGCACGGGCGGTACCACCACCTGCACTGGGCGGTACCACCGCCCAAGCTGGCAGTACCATGGGTTGGCACCCTGCTAGGGGTGGTATAATTGCCCAGGCTGGCCGTACCACTGCTTGATACAGTCTCGAAGACAGTGCTATGATGGTGAGACTTCTTTAGGCATTGTTTGGGTCTCTTATTGGGCCCAACACAGTTCTTACATGGGCCTAGCTGGCCCCTAATTGGGTTGGCCCTAATCCAATCCCAATTATGTGCTAACTACGATTCCTAAGACATATTCTAAGCTAAACAAATCCCTATGTCAATTCTTCCGGCGAACCTCTGACGAACTCTCGGCAATGTTCCGGTAGACTCCCGGCAAGCTCCTAGACTTCATGACGATCTTCTTGGCGAGTTCCGTCGAGCTTCTCTTGCAAGCTCCAGACTTCTCAACTAGTTCCCGCAGAACTTCCGATGAACGTCTGGACTTCCGACGAACTCTTGAACTCCCAACGTGATCGTGTCCTTGACTCTGGGACTTCATTTTGCTCCATGCCTTGCCATCGTAGTTAATCCTGCACATGTAAAACATACTTTGATCTAGACAATTAATACTAAGCATTAATCACGTTGTCTGGTCATGTCATTGGTCCCTCGACGCTTCGTCCGATTCTTCGGCGCATCGTCCTCTCTTGCAGCCTATTGCCCAATCATCCAGTTGACTCCGCAACTCCGATATCCTTGGCACAATACCCGCTCTTCTTGGCTCGATGCCTGAATCCATGGCCCGAAGCCTTCTGTCGATACGTCGACCGATCCACCGACCCGACGTCCAATCTTCTGACATGTTTTCTCTGGCACAACATGATTTTTCATACTTTAATTATCTCATCCTGATCGAAGCATCCTGCGTCACTCAAAACGCAGATTAAAACATAAACACTTATAGATTGGTTTCATCATCAAAATCCGAGATTCAACACTTAGTCCTTCCAGTTTTAGTGGTGAGCCTATTCCAATGGTAGCAAAATGATAAATGATGCAAATAGAAAAAATATTTAATGTCTTAAATTGCCTTAATGATGGATGATCAAAAGGTTTCTCTTGCTTCCTTTGTGTTGGAAGGAGAGACTGAGCACTAGTAGAGAATGATAAAAAAGAATACTGAAGTTAAACATAAGGCAACAGAGATTGATAGAACTTCTAGAGGATTATGATTGTACTATTTGTTATCACCCGGGGAAAAGCTAATATTATAACTAATGCACTTAGTAAAAAATCTACAAGTTTTATGGCTAGATTGATTGTGAAACAATGAAAGTTATTATAAGAAAATTTTGATTTGAATATTATGAAGAAATGGAATGAGGTATGATGTTGATGGCCTCAATCCAGGTGCAATCTTGATCTCAACTTTTCGTCGAAGGAGGTATGATAAATTTAGAGGACTAAATTTTCTTTCAAGGAGGGGAGAGTGTAACATCCCTCATTTTTAAAAATTTTGTAAGGGCCTATTTGTAATGTAGGGACCTAAATGTAAATAATAAAAATGTGATATAATTTGTGAAAGATTCATATTAGTTTTAAAAGAAAAAATGATGGACATGTGTCACTAGCTAACATAAGGTTGGTGCCACTTATGTTTGTTCTAAGGATAACACATAGGCCTCTTTCATGTATGCTTGTCACCTTGCAATCCTTATATTAGCCAAATCTAATGTAGTAGAGGAGAAATTAAATGAGAAAAACTTAAGAGCTACAGCCAACATGGGTGTGAGAGGAGAAGGGAAGAGGAATTGAAGTAGTAGAAGAAGAAGTTTTGCTTTGGCTTTAGGTTTTGCATCAATTCCACACATTTGGGACTTAAACTTTTCTAAAGCAAGTGTTCTAACCCCTTTCTACATAATCTTGATCTCTGATTCCATCTTAATTATGAAAACTTTGGAAGATTTTGGCTTCATTCTTGATATTTCTATCGTTTGGGATTAAAATTGTGAATCTGAAATTTTTTGAGATTTGACCTTTCTATATTTTTCTAGACATAACTTTCTGGCAGGTTCTTGATTTTGGAAAAACCTAATTAATCCGAAAATAGACTCACAGATCTTTCTTTTGATACCAATATTTATAAATTTGGAGTTTATTTACCTATCGAAACTGTTATTTTAATTGACCCTATAAAATCTATAAAATAGAGACTATCGGTTTTGACCTTTTAGTACTCTCTTGCTTATAACTCTCTATTAAAAACTTTAATTTATTTGAAATATGATTTATTAGAAACTAGACTCATAATGCATATTTGATTTGAAAGATTTGGAGTATAAATACCTATTGAATCATCTATTCTAATCAACTCTATAAATTTCTGCAAAACATAGATAATGTTCTCTAATCTTTGGTTACTAAATTATTTATAACTCCTTTTTGGAAACTCCTATTCTTACGAAACTTGAGTTATCTAAACTAGATTGATACATCTTTCGAATAACCCTTATTTTGTGTAATTTAGAGCATAATTGGTTATCCAAATAATTCATGTAATGTGTCTATCAAATTCTGTGATCGAGCTTTGATTGATTTCGCCTATTCTTATTTCATCTCTGTGGAAATTGATTTCAACTAAAATCCTTACTTTAGTTCAGCTTTATATTATTGCTTCAAATTTCTATATACTCTTATCCTATAAATATTTGTATACTAGAATCTGTTATTTAACTTCATGTTTGTATCGCAATGTTTCATATAGGCACATGCATTCTGTTATTCCGCATGTGTTTCCGATATGTGCCAACTTTATTGTGCACAATGCCCTTTTATACTCTGATGTTTGTGGGATTATTTAGACTTTTGCTAGTAATAGTAAAGGGATTATATGGACCTTTGCAAGAAATGGTAAAGGGATTATCTGGACCTTTGCCAGAAATGGTAAAGGGTATATGCTTAGAGCCCGCGATGCTCTACCGGCCCCCTCTAGCTTCATCCAAACGTGGATGGATGACACTTCTAGATGTGAGAGATTATATTTGGGATCCCACTTCACCTTTTATCTGTTTGACATGATATCCAAAGCTTTGGTTATATGCTTCTATGTGTGATTTGGATAAGAATGAAATGTATGCAACGTCAAATGCGATGTTTGAGCTTCTGTTTCATATTTGTTCTTTGATATGTTTTCAAATGCTTCTTATGCTTCTGAAATATCTATATGCCATTTGTATGCTCCAAAATGCTTCAAATGCCATTGATATGTTTCGAAATATTTCATCCACTATTGATATGTCCTGAATCGAAATATTTCATCCACTATTGATATGTCCTGAAATATTTCATTTGCTATTGATATGCTCTGAAATGTTTTATATGCCATTGATATGCTCCATAACATTTCGTATATCATTGATATGTTTCAAAATATTTCATTTATTATCGATATGCTCTAAAATATTTTATACATCCTTGATATACTCCAAAATACTTCATATACCATTGATATATTCCGTAACATTTCATACGCCATTGATATACTCCGAAATGCTTTCTATGAAATTGATATACTCCGAATTGCTTTATATGCTATTGATATGTTCTGAAGTATTTCATCTGCTATTGATATGTTCTAAAATGTTTTAATCGCCATTGATATGCTCCAAAATGCTTCATATGCTATTGATATGTTATGAAACATTTCATACGCCATTTGTATGTTCTGTAATGTTTCATTCGCCATTGATATGTTCTGAAATGTTTCATCCACCATTGTTATGCCCTGAAATGCTCCTTACGTCAATGATTTGCTCCAATTAATCTTTGCTCCCTTGTTATAAATAAAACATGCTTCGAATGAAATGACATTGTAATTCTGTATTCGTTTAGTGACTATCTATGAACTCGTTTATCCCTGCCTTATATTTGGCACTTATTTGTTTGAAACTATCCTCTTTCACCATAGATATGTTAATCGCTTGCTGAGCTTTATGTGCTCACCCTATTGCTATATAAAATTTTCAAGATAGCTTATCACTCGCTAGAATATTTAAATTGGGCCGAGGCTATGGAAACTGGAAGACTTTGGGCAAACCTTTTGTGGATGATATATTTTTATTGTATAAGTACATTTGGTGTCTAATGGAATGTTGATGAAAAATATGAACTTATGAGTTTTGTAAACGTTTAAAGAACCTCTCTGTTAGAACCCTTGCAGATTTTAAGCTTCGGGTTGATCTCTTTAGGGGATCGACCTCCTGGAACTCTATAGGGGTTCCTTCCTCCAAGTTGCTACTCAAAAGCTATAGAAAAGATTCATCTATTGCTTATGAAAAGAGGAGGAATACATGGCTATTTATAGGGTTTCTAAACCCTAACTCCTAATAGGACTCCTACTTCTAACCAACTCCTAATAGGACTCCTACTCAAGATTCCTACTTCTAACCAACTCCTAGTTCTTCTCTAAGAAATAACCACCATACCCTAGCCGGCCTCTTTACCTCTTTATTAGGGGTCGGCTTAGGTAGGTTTTACATGAATGTCCCTCTCAATTAGGACTCTCCTAGCTAGAGTCCTAACAGACCCGCCCTTTTCAAATCAGCCTTGCCCTCAAGGCTGAGATTCCATGAACTTAGGGAACCGGGTCTTCAGCTCATCATATGGTTCCCATGTGGCATCTTCAAGCGGTAAATTATTCCAATGCACTAGTACTTCAGTAGAGGGATGTCGGCGATGAGTCACGATCCATCGATCAATAATGACACTCAATTGGGTCTAGAGTTCTCCTTGGATAGTCATATTTAGTGGGTGGCTTTGAGCTGCCTCCAAGCACCTATTTATCACTTCTGTCTGGCCGTCGGTTTGTGGGTGATACACCATACTCCTTTTCAATTTAACACCCTGCATATGGAATAACTCTGTCCAAAATCTGCTCATGAAGATGCAAGTAGAATTTGGCACCAGCACAATGCGTCCCTTATAGCGTAATTCTGTTGAGTCCCAATTGTAATGAGCCACAAAGTTTAGTGCTTCCTCCAATTTTTTTATAATCTTACTAGTCTCTGGATCTTCCTGCCATTCCCTCTTAATATCCTTAAGGAAGTCACAAGTCGAAAGTGAAATGGTAAAAAATTTAGCTTGCTTGGGTAGCCGTGAAAACGCATCTACAACAACATTCTCTTTCCCCTTTTTGTAAGTTATTTCATAATCATATTCAAGAAGCTTTGTTATCCATTCTTACTGCTCAGGGGAAGATATCTTCTGCTCCAAGAAATATTTTAGGCTTTTATGGTCGATTTTGATTTGAAAGCGTCGTCCGATCAAGTACGATCTCCATTTGGCCACCGCATGCATAATCGCAAGCATCTCCTTGTCATAAATAGTCATTTTGAGATTGGAAAGAGATAATGCCTTACTAGTATAAGCGAGAGGGCGGCCATCTTGTATTAGTACAACACCAATTCTGACTTTGAAGGCATCGACTTCAATAACAAAAGTTTTGCCGATGTCGAGCGTTGTCGTCACTGCGGCTTTATGTTCGTTGAACGTAGTGGTGGCTTTGTTTGACCATTGGAAAGCATCTTTTTTCAGCAAGGAAGTAAGTGGTGCACTAATCTTTCCATAGTTTTTCATGAACTTACGATTGTAGCCTATTAAACCGAGAAAGTCATGTAGTAATTTTATATTCCTCGAGGTTGGCTAGTTCTACATTGCTCCAATTTTGGAGGGGTCTACTACCACACCTTCCTCTAATATGATATGCCCAAGATATTCTACCTTTTGGTGAAGAAAGCAAAAATTCGTAGTGGCCATTGTGTGTTCGAAAGGTGGTTTTCAGTATGTCTTCTTTGCACACACATATTTGATAATACCCGGATCGAAGGTCCAGCTTTGTGAAGATTTATGTTCCCTTTCATCTAGCAATTCATCTGCTATTAGAATAGGGTATTTGTCCTTGACGGTTATGCCATTGAGGGTTCGGTAATCAATGCACATTCGCCATATTTCGTCCTTCTTTCGAACGAAGAGCATCGGTGAAGAGTAGGGGCTGCAACTTGGCCGAATAACTCCTGTTTCAAGCATATCTTTTACAATCCTTTCTATTTCATCCTTTTGCAGATATAAATATTGATATAGCCAAGTTTTTGCAGGAGTTTTTCCCAGAAGAATCGGTATACAATGATCATGCCGACGGGCAAGAGGTAGGTTGTGTGGTTCGTCAAATATATCTGAAAATTCAGCAAGCAAAGGAAGTAGATTTGGATCTTCAAATTCTATTGGCTCTCCCTTAGTTTGCTGCTCAAGTTGTACCAAAAAGTCACTACTTGCTTTATGCAAAACCTTCTCCATTTGTTGTGTGCAAATCATCATTATGTCGCCCCCACATTTACCGTGTAGAATCATTTGTTTCCCTTTACTATAAAATCTCAAAATTAGTTTCATAAAATTCCAAGAAACATCACCTAATGTTATCAGCCTTTCAATTCTGAGCATGGCCTCATGATCATCAAGAGGGAGGAGGAAGAAATCTATAATTATCTCTTATTCCTGCAATAATAGTTTCTCCCGCGGGCGCCTACGATCACACTTCAAAATCCATCCGTCGGTGAACTTGACGTCAAACCTACTATAATACTCGATAGGTAAGGCCTCCGGATAGTAACTTTACTATCTAGGAAGTTATTAGTGCTGCCCGTGTCAATGAGAATAGTGATCGATTATTGTTTGAGAAGGCCTTCAACTTTCATTATTTGTGGGTTTGAGTAGCCGGCTAGTGTATGTACCATAACTTCGGCCGGTTGTGGATCTTCTTTTGTATTTTCTTTTTCATTATCAAGGTTCTCTTTTAGATATTCAATGACCTCTTCTTCTACTGGTTTAATCATAAGAAATCTCCCTTTTCTATAGTGATGCTTGCGGCTCCATGGCTCGTCGCGGTGCCAACATAACTCCTTCGTAGATCGCTCCCGAAGCTCTTCTCTTATCATCATTTTTAGTGCAGGGACTTGATTGATAGTAGGGGGGGCTGAGGGCTTCTGCATTGCAGGACGAGAAGCGATCCTAGTCCTCTGAGCTTCATGGTTCAATTGCTCCTCTTGATGTCGTGCGAAAGAGATGACTGCCATAAGCGTGTATGGTTGTTATGCTTTAACTTCTCCCTAGATCTCTGGCTTCAAGCCCTCAATGAAGGTCCCTAATAGTTGTTTTTGAGACCAATCACAAGTTCGATTAGATAACCTTTCAAACCTGGTTTGGTACTCTTGAACGGTAGAGGTTTGTCGAATCTTTGCTAGTTGTTCGTCAATGTTCTCGTAATCGGTTGGTCCGAAACGGATCAATAGTCCTTCTTTGAATTATTGCCATGAGAGGACTCCATGAGTATATTTAAACCATTCAAACCACTATATGGCATCCCCTTTAAGATATATAGCTGTAATTTCCACCATAGATGCATCCATAGTTTTATGATACCGAAAATATCGCTTCGCACATGAGATCCAACCAATCAGGTCTCCTTCTTCCCATCTAGGAAAGTCCACCCTCATGCGTGGACAGTTGGGGTTAGTCATAGAGCCTCCCCTCTCTTGGAAGTCATCTCTTTGGGCTTGGTGTGATTGGTTAGAGCTCTCTCCTTGATATGATTTCTTCGGGCTTGGTGGTCGGCCCAAACTGAGTTCGGTAAAGAGAGTCAGAATCTTATCCTCCATTCGCACCTCCAAGGCTTCGAATTTAGCATTGATTGCCTCCTTAGATGCCATAGTATATGCCTCCAAATCTGTGATATTAAGATCTCTCTTTTGTTGTCGGGTTAAAGGCAAGTATGGGTTGAGAGAAGTGATGGTCAAAAGGGTTGGTGGATTGGTGGATGTAGGCTGTGGTTTAGGCTTGTTTTGTGGCTATTTTGGGTGCAATTTGAGGGTGTGGTTTGGTGGAGTTTTAGGGCTGTGGATGAAAGTTTTTGATCTATGGTAGATGGCAGCAAAGGTTTGATAGAAATCAAAGGAAGTTTGCTGCATAATTGTGTTGTCTTGTAAGAGCAGAATTGTCGTCAAAGAAATAACGATTTCTCGACAAAATTTCCACCAAAAACTTGAGAGATTTGAGGAGAGAATTGATAGCAGAATCTCAGTTTATATGATAGTAAGGAGATGCAATTTAATCAAGAAAATTTTGGCAGTATAACAGTAAGGAAATTGGTGTAAGTTGCGATAGTAGAATTCTTGTCGAAAAATTTCAACGGTTTGCAATGAAAATTTGCAGCAACACAAAATCATTTTTAGAGATGAATTCCTTAATAGATCAATCTAAGATAGAAGCCATGATGATCTATGAAGTGTATAAGAAATTTCGTTCATAAAAGATTGCAAATAGATTGGTTAAGGCAACAATATGCGGTTGAAATTTTCTGTAGCACAGATTTTCAATTGTAGCAGATTAGATGTAAAAGATTAGTGGTTTATATTAAGAATTTTTTGACAAAACAAAAGGAAAATCTACTATTAGAAAGTGTCACAGCTATCATAAAAATTTTGAAGAGATTTGGATAGAAAAAACGTAGTAGCAAGTTTAAACAAACTGTTCTATGCGGTTGGAATTTTATAGTGCAGATTTTCAAATATAGCAGATTAGACGTAAAAGATCAATAGTTTATATTGAGAATTTTTTGACAAAACTAAAAGGAAATCTGCTGTTAGAAAGTTTTAAAGTTGTCATAAAAATTTTGTAGAGATTTGGATAGAAAAAACATAGTAGCAAGATCAAACAGACTATGCTATGCGGTTAGAATTCTGCAATGTATCTTTCGTCGTAGAGATGAAAACTTTGCGATGAAAAATTTATGCAGCAATATAGGAACAATTTTTTTTTTGGATTTTCGAATAAGGATAACTAAATTACAGTAGCAGTAAGGTCAGAAACCAGAACCTGTTGCAATTCACGGGGAGATTAAAGGATGATCCGCGGTGGTGGAGATGACGACGGAATTTGGCGACGATCTTTTAAGCAATTGTGGGAATTGCTTTAGGCGACTATGGAGAGATGATGGATAGCTGTGGAAGGGCAGTGAGACACCAAGAACGCTGCTCTGATACCAAGTGTTAGAACCCTTGCAGATTCTAAGCTTGGGGTTGATCTCTTTAGGGGATCAGCCTCTTGGAACTCTATAGGGGTTCCTTCCTCCAAGTTGCTGCTCAAAGGATATAGAAAAGATTCATCTATTGCTTATGAAAAGAGGAGGAATACATGACTATTTATAGGGTTTCTAAACCCTAACTCCTAATAGGACTCCTACTTCTAACCAACTCCTAGTTCTTCTCTAAGAAATAACCACCATACCCTAGCTGGCATCTTAACATCTTTATTAGGGGTTGACTTAGGTAGGTTTTACATGAATGTCCCTCTCAATTAGGACTCTCCTAGCTAGAGTCTTAACACTCTCATGTTTAGGATTTTAGAGTGTTAAGTAAATTTGTGTAATGATATGAATAGGTAGTAAACATTGGTTTTTTTTATTGTATAAAATACCACACTTGTGGATTTATGAGGTGGTTATTATTCAGGTGAGTTGGTTTTAGATTTACGATTCATCGAGTAATGTGGTATATGATTTTGAACTGCACAGGTCTTATGAATTATGAATGTGACTTGAATATTTTTCTTAGTATCCTCAAATGTGTGTTTAGATCCAAGAATGAATTATTGTTGAATTTTAATATTATTGATTCGGGAGGTGTGATAGATACAGTACAAGTGCTCATTGGAGAATGAGTTCACTGATTGATCCGCTTACAGAATGCTGGAAGGTTGATGATGCCTTATTGTCAGATAGTAATTCCGTAGTCCTAGTGGTGTATCTGGTCCTTAGACTTGAGACACCAAGGATGTCCTGTATGAGTACTCCACTCTTTAATGCTAGACTTATAGGTCTAGAGGTTCCAAATCTAGCACAACTGGTCATTGTGAGTGGTAGCCATTCTTACGAGGGCTATTGTGTGTCGATAGAGGATCATCCGTGCTCGGTGTTATGAGAGGAATATCCCATTTATTCTTGCTCAAACAAATTCCTGGCCAGGGTTATTCATATTGAGAGAGAAAGAGTTCTCCGGGAGAATTCGATTAGATTGAGACTCGAGTAGAAATCGTATGGGTCTGACAGCACCATGTCTGGTATGCGGTCTCAGGGATATTAGTTGGATGAGGGATTATAAGTAAACAATAACTGAAGACAGACATGTCCAATAGATTGGATTCCCTTGTATCGTTTGGGGACTACAGTATAGTAGCCTAGCACGTTAATAGAACCCTTACAGATTCTAAGCTTAGGGTTGATCTCTTTAGGGGATCGGTCTCCTTGGAACTCTATAGGGGTTTTTTCTTCTAGGTTGCTGCTTAAAGGCTGCTAAAAAGATTAATCTATTTCTTCTCAAATAAGGATGAATACATGACTATTTATAGGGATTCTAAACCCCAACTCCTAATAAGACTCCTACTCAAGACTCATAACAGGACTCTTACTCAAGACTCCTACTTTTAACCAACTCCAAATGCTTCTCTAAGAAGCAACCTCCAAACTAATCCTATCCTTAACCGGCCTCTTCATCTTTTTAATCGGGGTCGACTAGGTAGGTTTTAAATGAATGCCCCTTTCAATGAAACTCAATTAGGACTCTCCTAGCTAGAGTCCTAACATACATCCGCAGTTGATGAGTCGAGTGAATTATTATAGAGATAATAATTTACTAAGTCAAAAGGAGTTCTAACATGTATGACTCACGGCCAGCTCGATATTAGGCATAGAGGGTCACATACATATAGTAGGTATTGCGATGTGTAGAGGTTCGAATATAAGATATTTATTGGAGCCCCTATCTTATTGGATATCCAATAATCCCCTAAATTATTGGATCTTATGGATGAGATCCAATAAGAGCCAATGAGAGATTATTGGATAGAGATCTACTAATCTAAGAGGCTTGGGTATTTGGATAGAGATCTAATACCTAATAGGGTTGGATCCATTAGGGTTATATTAATAGGAAACCTCTATAAATAGGAGGGAAATAGTGGTTTATAGGCTAGAGCTTTTTGGTTCTCATCTCCTTCTCTATTCTCCTCCCCTCTCCTCCTTAGAGCAGGCTTGGAGTTCTAAGGAGCGTCATCACAACCTTGCTGTGTGGATCACTACTAGAGAGGAGGGGCGCTTGACCTCCTTCACCCTCTCTTAGAGATCTGCATGGATTTAGAGATATATGATCTCCCTAGGTAACATAATATATCTTATATATAATTTTAAATTTCATGAATTTTTACGCACCAATCTTCGTATGATGACGAACACATATTTAAAAATTTAAGGATTTGTTTTATCTATTCTTCCGTTGCGTATATAATATCGCCCCCAAGATTTTCCAATACTTACATCAAAACATATCGCTCTTTCTTAAGGCATCAGTATAAACTACAAATCCCTCATTAGGATAGTGAGAATAGGGGTCTTAAGTAGGAGTCCTATTAGGAGTTAGTTAGAAGTAGGAGTCTTAAGTAGGAGTCCTATTAGGAGTTAGTTAGAAGTAGGAGTCTTGAGTAGGAGTCCTATTAGGAGTTAGTTAGAAGTAGGAGTCTTGAGTAGGAGTCCTATTAGGAGTTAGTTAGAAGTAGGAGTCTTAAGTAGGAGTCCTATTAGGAGTTAGTTAGAAGTAGGAGTCTTAAGTAGGAGTCCTATTAGGAGTTAGTTAGAAGTAGGAGTCTTAAGTAGGAGTCCTATTAGGAGTTAGTTAGAAGTAGGAGTCTTAAGTAGGAGTCCTATTAGGAGTTAGTTAGAAGTAGGAGTCTTAAGTAGGAGTCCTATTAGGAGTTAGTTAGAAGTAGGAGTCTTAAGTAGGAGTCCTATTAGGAGTTAGTTAGAAGTAGGAGTCTTAAGTAGGAGTCCTATTAGGAGTTAGTTAGAAGTAGGAGTCTTAAGTAGGAGTCCTATTAGGAGTTAGTTAGAAGTAGGAGTCTTAAGTAGGAGTCCTATTAGGAGTTAGTTAGAAGTAGGAGTCTTAAGTAGGAGTCCTATTAGGAGTTAGTTAGAAGTAGGAGTCTTAAGTAGGAGTCCTATTAGGAGTTAGTTAGAAGTAGGAGTCTTAAGTAGGAGTCCTATTAGGAGTTAGTTAGAAGTAGGAGTCTTAAGTAGGAGTCCTATTAGGAGTTAGTTAGAAGTAGGAGTCTTAAGTAGGAGTCCTATTAGGAGTTAGTTAGAAGTAGGAGTCTTAAGTAGGAGTCCTATTAGGAGTTAGTTAGAAGTAGGAGTCTTAAGTAGGAGTCCTATTAGGAGTTAGTTAGAAGTAGGAGTCTTAAGTAGGAGTCCTATTAGGAGTTAGTTAGAAGTAGGAGTCTTAAGTAGGAGTCCTATTAGGAGTTAGTTAGAAGTAGGAGTCTTAAGTAGGAGTCCTATTAGGAGTTAGTTAGAAGTAGGAGTCTTAAGTAGGAGTCCTATTAGGAGTTAGTTAGATAGGAGTCCTATTAGGAGTTAGTTAGAAGTAGGAGTCTTAAGTAGGAGTCCTATTAGGAGTTAGGGTTTAGAAACCCTATAAATAGCCATGTATTCCTCCTCTTTTGATAAATAATAGATGAATCTTTTCTGCAGCCTTTGAGCAGCAACTTGGAGGAAGGAACCCCTATAGAGTTCCAAGAGGCCGATCCCCTAAAGAGATCAACCCCAAGCTTAGAATTTGAAAGGGTTCTAACACTTGGTATCAGAGCAGCGTTCTTGGCATCTCGCTGCCCTTCCGCAACCAGCCATCATCCCTCCACAGCCGCCCAAAGCAATTCCCACAATTGTTTAAAAGATCGTCGCCAAATTCCACCGTCATCTCCACCACCGCGGATCATTCTTTGATCTCCCCGCGAATTGCAACAGGTTCTGGTTTCGTATCTTACTGCTGCTGCAATTTAATTATCCTTATTGAAAAAAAAAAATTTATTCCTATATTGCTGCATAAACTTTTCATCGCAAAGTTTTTATCTCTACGACGAAAGATACATTGCAGAATTCCAACCGCATAGCATAGTTTGTTTGATCTTCCTACTATATTTTTTCTGTCCAAATTTCTACGAAATTTTTATGATAGCTTTGACACTTCTAACATTAGATTTCCCTTTTGTTTTATCAAAAAATTCTCAATATAAACCGCTGATCTTTTACATCTAATCTGTTATAATTGAAAATCTGTGCTGTAGAAAATTTCAGCCGCATATTGTTGCCTTAACTGATCTATTTGCAATATTTCTTGAACAAAATTTCTTATACACTTCATAAATCATCTTGGCTTCCATCTAAGATTGATCGATTGAGGAATTCATCTCTAAAAACGATTTTGTGTTGCTGCAAATTTTTGTCACAAACCGCTGAAATTTTTCGATGAGAATTCTGCTATCACAACTTGCACCAATTTCCTTGCTATTATACTGCCAAAATTTTCTTAATTAAATTGGACATCTTTGATGTCATATAAATTGAGATTTTGCTGTCAATTACCTCCTCAAATCTCTCAAGTTTTTGGTGGAAATTTTGTTGAGAAACCGCTGTTTCTTCGACGATAATTCTGCTCTTACAAGACAACACAATTCTGCAGCAAAATTCTACTAATTTCTATCAAACCTTTGCTATCATCTACCATAGATTTAAAACTTTCATCCACAGCCCTAAAACTCCACCAAACCACACCCTCAAACTGCACCCAAAACAGCCACAAAATAAGTCTAAATCGCAGCCTACATCCACCGATCTACCAACCCTTACGACCATCACTTCTCTCAACCTATACATGCCTTTAACCCGACAACAAAAGAGAGATCTTAATATTATAGGTTTGGAGGCATATAGTATGGCATCTGAAGAGGCAATCAATGCTAAATTTGAAGCCTTCGAGGCACGAATAGAGGATAAGATTCGGACTCTTTTTACCGAACTCAGTTTGAGCCGACTACTAAGCCCGAAGAAATCACATCAAGGAGAGAGCTCTAACCAATCGCACCAAGCCCAAAGAGATGACTTCCAAGAGAGGGGAGGTTCTATGACTGACCTCAACTATCCACGCATGAGGATGGACTTCCCTAGATGGGAAGAAGGAGACCCGATTGGTTGGATCTCGCGTGCGGAGCGATATTTTCGGTACCACAAAACCGTGGACGCATCTATGGTGGAAATTGCAGCTATACATCTTGAAGGGGATGCTATACAGTGGTTTGACTGGTTTGAACACACTCATGGAGTACTCTCATGGCGACAATTCTAAGAAGGACTGCTAATCCGCTTCGGACCAACCGATTACGAGAACATTGACGGACAACTAGCAAAGATCCGACAAACCTCCACCATTTAGGAATACCAAACTAGGTTTGAAAGATTATCTAATCAAACTCATGATTGGTCCGAAAAATAGCTATTGGGGACCTTCATTGAGGGCTTGAAGCCGGAGATCCGGGGAGAAGTTAAAGCGCGACAACCATACACGCTTATGGCAGCCATCTCTTTCGCACGACTTCAAAAGGAGCGATTGAGCCATGAAGCCCGGAGGACTAGGATCGCTCCTCGACCTACAATACTAAAGCCCTCAGCCCCCCCTACTATTAATCGAACACCTGCACCAAAAAGGTTGACAAGAGAAGAGCTTCAGGAGCGATCTGCGAAGGGGTTATGTTGGCATTGCGACGAGCCGTGGAGCCGCGAGCATCGCTGTAGAAAAGGGAGGCTTCTTATGATTGAACCAATAGAAGAAGAGGTCATTGGACATCCAGAAGAGAGCTTTGAACATAATGAAGAAGATGTGGAAGAAGAGCCACAACCAACCGACGTTACGGTACACGCATTAGTCGGCTACTCCAACCCGCAAACGATGAAAGTTGGAGGCCTTCTCAAACAACAACCGATCACTGTTCTCATCGACACGGGCAGTACTAATAACTTCCTAAATAGTAAGGTTGCTACTCGGATGGCACTACATATAGAAGGTTGCAGCAAGTTCAATGTAAAGGTTGCTGACGGCAGAATCCTAAAGTGCGACCAAAGATGCCCGCAAGTGAAACTATTGCTGCAAGACCAAGAAATTATGACCGACTTCTTCCTCCTACCAATTGATGACTATGAGGCCATGCTTGGCATAGAATGGCTGACTACACTAAGTGATGTCTCTTGGAACTTTTCCAAATTAATTATGAAATTCTACTGCAAAGGCAAACAGATCATCCTACACGGGAAGCACGGAAGCAACGTAACCACCGTTTCAACCGAACGAATGGAGAAAGTTTTGCACAAGGTAAATGGTGGCTTTTTAATGCATCTCCAGCAGCAACCAGAGGGGAAGAAAATAGAGATTGAAGATCAAAATCTTGCCCAATTGCTTGCTGAATTTGCTGACATTTTTGCTGAACCACGCGGTCTTCCTCCTTCTCGGCAACATGACCATCGGATTCCAATCCTTTCAGGCAAGCCACCAGCGAACACTCGACCGTACCAATATCCTCACCTCCAGAAGGATGAAATTGAAAAGATTGTAAAGGAGATGCTTAACACAGGAGTGATTCGGCCAAGTTGTAGCCCCTATTCCTCATCGGTGCTACTTGTACGCAAGAAGGACGGAACTTGGCGGATGTGCATCGACTATCGAGCTTTAAATGGCATCACTGTTAAGGACAAGTACCCAATACCAGTGGCAGATGAACTTCTTGATGAATTAAAAGGAGCTCGAGTCTTCAAGAAGTTAGACCTTCGATCCGGTTACCACCAAATTCGAGTATGTGAAGACAACATTCCAAAAACTGCATTCCGCACACATGATGGCCATTATGAATTCTTGGTAATGCCTTTTGGACTCACTAATGCTCCTTCAACCTTTCAAAGTCTCATGAACGATATTTTTTGGAGCTTTCTTCGCAAATTTGTGTTGGTATTTTTCGATGATATTCTCATTTATAGCCCTTCTCTTGAGAGTCACTTTCAGCATTTACGGATTGTTTTAACGATCCTTCGGGAGAATACTCTTTTTGTTAAGCAACCAAAGTATAGCTTTCTCCAGCAAAAAATAGAGTACCTTGGGCACATAATATCAGAAGAAGGGGTGGTGGTAGACCCAACAAAAATTGAGGCAATGCAAGGCTGGCCAAAACCTACAAACGTGAAATTACTGCGTGGGTTCCTTGGACTAACGGGCTACTACCAAAAATTTGTTAAGGACTATGGGAAGATCAGCACACCCCTCACATCTCTACTGAAAAAAGATGCCTTCCAATGGTCGGACAAAGCCTCCGTTGCCTTCGACAAACTTAAGGCAGCCATGACAATGACGCTGGTGCTAGCATTACCAGATTTCAGCCGACCCTTCATCATTGAGGTCGATGCATCTGGAGTTGGAATTGGAGTCGTTCTCATGCAAGATGGTCGACTACTCGTATACACTAGCAAGGCATTGTCTCCCTCCCATCAAAATATGTCAGTATATGATAAGGAGATGCTAGCCATTGTGCACACAGTAATGAGGTGGAGACCCTACCTGATTAGCCGGCGATTTCAAATTAAAACCGACCATAGAAGTCTCAAATACTTTTTGGAGCAAAAGATATCATCCCCTGAGTAGCAAAAATGGGTAACCAAACTTCTTGGATTCGATTATGAAATTATTTATAAAAAGGGGAAAGAAAACGTTGTTGCAGATGCACTCTCACAACTACCTGAGCAAGCTAAGGTTTCAGCCATCTCCCTTCCTACCACCAGCCTCCTTGAAGACATTAGGGAAGAATGGAAGAAGGATCCAGAGATTAGCAACACCATAAAAAAATTGGAGGAGGATCCAAATGCAATAGCCCACTACACTTGGGATTCGAGGGATCTACGTTACAAAGGGCACTCTGGATTTCTGAGAACCTACAAAAGAGTGAAGCAAAATTTTTATTGAAGAGGGATGAAAAATAATATTGCTGAATATGTGGCACAATGTGATGTATGTCAACAACACAAGGGTGAAATAGTGGCAAATCCAGGGAAGCTACAACCACTACCCATACCGGACTCAGTGTGGACTGACATATCCATGGACTTCATTGAAGGGCTGCCACCTTCCAAAAGTAAAAGCACAATTCTCGTGGTGGTTGATCGACTTATGAAATATGTTCATTTTTGTGCTGTGAGAAATCCCTACACTACTACTAGTATTGCCCAGATTTTCATAGAAAGTATTGTTAAATTGCATGGGATGCCAAGATCCATTGTAAGTGATCGTGACAAGATCTTCACCAGTAAATTTTGGACCGAGTTATTTCAGTTACAAGGCATCAAACTCAAGATGAGCATAGCATATCATCCACAAACTGACGGTCAAACAGAGGTGGTAAACAGGTGTTTAGAGACGTACCTTCGGTGTTACACCAGTGATCGACCAAAAGAGTGGGCGAAATGGCTTCCCTGGGCCAAATGGTGGTATAATACTACATATCATTCATCTACAAAATGTACCCCTTATGAAGCATTGTATGGTCGGCCAGCCCCTGTGATTCTAAAGTATGTAATTGGCTCGGCCAAGGTAGATCAGGTTGACCAAGAATTAATTGACAAAGACAAACTCCTACGGCTATTAAAAGATAATCTCTCTACCGCTCAAGCCAGAATGAAGCAGCAAGCCAACACACGACGAAGCGAAAGAGAATTTTCAATAGGAGATTGGGTTTATCTTCGCCTACAGCCATACAAGCAACTCTCCATTAAAACTCAAGCATCCATGAAGCTATCCCCATGTTTTTATGGGCCCTATCAGATCACAGAGCGTATTGGAGCCGTGGCGTACAGACTTAAATTGCCTGAGGATGCCAAAATTCACCCTATCTTCCACGTGTCATGCCTGGAGCCCAAGTTAGGAGAACACGAGTCACCCCAAATCCAACTGCCCAACACCACTGAGGATGGAGTTATTCAAGCCCAACCACAAGTCATCCTCGATCACAGGATCATGATGCGTCGCCGACATCTCTCTACTAAAGTACTAGTGCATTGGAATAATTTACTGCTTGAAGATGCCACATGGGAACCATACGATGAGCTGAAGACCCGGTTTCCTGAGTTCATGGAATCTCAGCCTTGAGGGCAAGACTGATTTGAAGAGGGCGGGTCTGTTAGGACTCTAGCTAGGAGAGTCCTAATTGAGAGGGACATTCATGTAAAACCTACCTAAGCTGACCCCTAATAAAGAGGTAAAGAGGCCAGCTAAGGTATGGTGGTTAATTCTTAGAGAAGAACTAGGAGTTGGTTAGAAGTAGGAGTCTTGAGTAGGAGTCCTATTAGGAGTTAGGGTTTAGAAACTCTATAAATAGCCATATATTCCTCCTCTTTTGGTAAGCAATAGATGAATCTTTTCTGCAGCCTTTGAGCAGCAACTTGGAGGAAGGAACCCCTATAGAGTTCCAGGAGGCCGATCCCCTAAAGAGATCAACCCCAAGCTTAGAATCTGAAAGGGTTCTAACAGACTCCTACTCAAGACTCCTACTCAATTAAGACTTCTACTCAAGACTCCTAATAGGACTCCTACTCAAGACTTCTATTCCTTTACAACTCCTAATTCTTCTTTAAGAAATAACCTCCAAACCCTAGCTGGCCTCTTCACCTCTTTAATAAGGGTCGGCTTAGATAGGTTTTACATGAATGCCCCTATCAATTAGGACTCTCCTATCTAGAGTCCTAACAGACCCGCCCTCTTCAAATCAGCCTTGTCCTCGAGGCTGACAATCCACGAATTCTGGGAATTTGATCTTCAAGTCGTTATAGTTCTCCCAAGTGGCACCTTCTACTAGTAAGTTCGCCCATTGTATTAGTACTTCAATAATGGGTCGTCGTCCTCGAGTCACGATCTGTCGATCAATAATAGCACTCGATTGGGTCTGGAGTTCTCAACGGGTAGTCATATTTGGTGGGTGGCTTTGGGATGTCTCCAAGCACATGTTTACCACTTTCATCTGGCCGTCGGTTTGTGGGTGATATGTCGTACTTCTTTTCAATTTAGTGCCCTGCATATGGAATAACTCTGTCCAAAATTTGCTCATGAAGATGCAAGTAAATTTTGGCATAAGCACAATGCATCCCTTATAGCGTAATCCTTTTGAGTCTCAATTGTAATGAGCCACAAAGTTTGGTGCTTTCTCCAATTTTTTTATAATCTTACTGGTCTTCGGATCTTCCTGCCATTCTCTCTTAATATCCTTAAGGAAGTCATAGGTCGAAAGTGACATGGCTGAAAATTCAGTTTGCTTGAGTAGCCATGAAAGCGCATCTATAACAATATTCTCTTTCCCCTTTTTGTAAGTTATTTCATAATCATATCCAAGAAGCTTTGTTACCCATTTTTGCTGCTCGGGGGAAGATATCTTCTGCTCCAAGAAATATTTTAGGCTTTTATGGTCAGTCTTAATTTGAAAGCGTCGCCCGATCAAGTATGATCTCCATTTGGCCACCGCATGCACAATCGCAAGCATCTCCTTGTCATAAATAGTCATTTTGAGATTGGAAGGAGATAATGCCTTACTAGTATAAGCGAGGGGGCGGCCATCTTGCATTATTATAACACCAATCTCGACTCTGAAGGCATCGGCATCAATAACAAAAGTCTTGCCGATGTCGAGCGTTGTCGTCACTACGATTTTATGTTCAATGAAGGTAGTGGTGGCTTTGTTTGACCATTGGAAAATATCTTTTTTTAGCAAAGAAGTAAGTGGTGCACTGATCTTTCCATAGTTTTTCATGAACTTACGATTGTAACCTATTAAACCGAGAAAGCCACGTAGTAATTTTATGTTCCTCATGGTCGACCAGTTCTGCATTGCTCCAATTTTGGAGGGGTCCACTGCCACACCTTCCTCTGATATTATATGCCCAAGATATTCTACCTTCTAGTAAAGAAAGCAAAAATTCATAATGGTCGTTGTGTGTTCGAAAGGCGGTTTTCGATATGTCTTCTTTGCACACTCATATTTAATGATACCCGGATCGAAGGTCCAGCTTTGTGAAGATTTGTACTCCCTTTCATCTAGCAATTCATTTACTATTGGAATAGGATATTTTTCCTTGATGGTTATGCCATTGAGGGTTTGGTAATCAATGCATATTCGCCATGTTTCGTCCTTCTTTCGTACGAAGAGCACTGGTGAAGAGTAGGGGCTGCGACTTGACCGAATAACTCCTGTTTCGGGCATCTCTTTTACAATCCTTTCTATTTCATCCTTTTGCAGATATGAATACTGATATAGCCAAGTATTTGCAGGAGGTTTTCCCAAAAGAATCGGTATACAATGATCATGCCGACGGGCAAGAGGTAGGTTGCGCGGTTCGTCAATTATATCTGAAAATTCAGCAAGCAAAGGAAGTAGGTTTAGATCTTCAAATTTTGTTGGCTCTCCCTTAGTTTGCTGCTCAAGTTGTACCAAAAAGCCACTGCATGCTTTATGCAAAACCTTCTCCATTTGTTGTATGCAAATCATCGTTACGTCGCCCCCACGTTTCCCGTGCAATATCACCTGTTTCCCCTTACTGTAAAATTTCACAATTAGTTTCATAAAATTCCAAGAAACATCACCTAATGTTATCAACCATTCAATTTTGAGCATGGCCTCATGATCATGAAGAGGGAGGAGGAAGAAATCTGTAATTATCTCTTGGTCCTGCAGTAACAATTTCTCCCACGGGCGCCTACGATCATATTTCAAAATCTGTTCGTCGGTGAACTTAACATCAAACCTACTATAATACTCGATAGGTAATGTCATCCGGATAGCAACTTTACTATCTAGGAAGTTATTAGTGCTGCTTGTGTTGGTAAGAACAGTGATCAATTGTTGTTTTAGAAGGCCTTCAACTTTCATCGTTTGCGAGTTTGAGTAGCCGGCTAGTGCATGTACCGTAACTTCGGTTCGTTGTGGCTCTTCTTCTACATTTTCTTCTTTATTATCAAGGCTCTCTTCTAGATGTTTAATGACCTCTTCTTCTACTAGTTCAATCATAAGAACTCTCCCTTTTCTATAGCGATGCTCACGGCTCCACGGCTCGTCGCGGTGCCAACATAACTCCTTCGTAGATCACTCCCGAAGCTCTTCTCTTGTCATCATTTTTGGTGTAAGGACTTGATTGAAAGTAGGGGGGGCTGAGAGCTTCTGCATTGCAGGTCGAGAAGCAATCCTAGTCCTCTGGGCTTCATGGTTCAATCGCTCTTCTTGATGTCGTGCGAAAGAGATGGCTGCCATAAGCGTGTACCGTTGTCGTGCTTTAACTTCTCCCCGGATCTCTGGCTTCAAGCCCTCAATGAAGGTCCCTAATAGCTATTTTTGAGACTAATCATGAGTTTGATTAGATAACATTTAAACCTGGTTTGGTACTCCTGAACGGTAGAGGTTTGTTGGATCTTTGCTAGTTGTTCATCAATGTTCTCGTAATCAGTAGGTCCGAAGCGGATCAACAGTCCTTCTTTGAATTGTCACCATGAGAAGACTCCTTAAGTATATTTAAACTAGTCAAACCACTGTATGGCATCTCCTTCAAGATGTATAGCTGCAATTTCCACCATAGATGCATCCGTAATTTTGTGGTACCAAAAATATCGCTCTGCGCATGAGATCCAACCAATTAGGTCTCCTTCTTCCCATCTAGGAAAGTCCACCCTCATGCGTGGATAGTTGGGGTCAGTCATAAAGCCTCCCCTCTCTTGGAAGTCATCTCTTTGGGCTTGGTGTGATTGGTTAGAGCTCTCTCCTTGATATGATTTCTTCGAGCATGGTAGTCGGCCCAAACTGAGTTCGGTAAAGAGATTCCGAATCTTATCCTCCATTCGTGCCTCCAAGGCTTTGAATTTAGCATTAATTGCTTCCTTAGATGCCATAGTATATGCCTCCAAATCTGTGATATTAAGATCTCTCTTTGTTGTCGGGTTAAAGGCAAGTATGGGTTAAGAGAAGTGATGGTCGAAAGGGTTGGTGGATTGGTGGATGTAGGCTACGGTTTAGGCTTGTTTTGTGGCTGTTTTGGGTGCAGTTTGAGGTTGTGGTTTGGTGGAGTTTTAGGGCTGTGGATAAAAGTTTTATATCTGTGGTAGATGGCAGCAAAGGTTTGATAGAAATCAGTGGAAGTTTGCTGCATTGTGTTGTCTTGCAAGAGCAGAATTGTCATCGAAGAAACAGTGGTTCTCGATGAAATTTCTACCAAAAACTTGTGAGATTTGAGGAGGGAATTGACAGAAAAATCTCCTCCATTTATATGGCAGTAAGGATTTCCAATTTAATCAAGAAAATTTTGATAGTATAACAGCAGGAAATTGGTGTAAGTTGCGATAGCAGAATTCTCGTCGAAAAATTTCAACGGTTTGGTGACGAAAATTTGCGGCAATACAAAATTATTTTTAGAGATGAATTCTTCAATAGATCAATCTTAGGTGGAATCCAAGATGATCTATAAAGTGTAAAAGAAATTTCGTTCAAAAAAATTACAAATAGATCGGTTAAGGCAACAATATGCGGCTGAAATTTTCTGTAGTACAGATTTCAAGTGTAGCAGATTGGACGTTTTTAAGTATAGCAGATTAGACGTAAAAGATCAATGGTTTATATTAGGAATTTTTTGACAAAACTAAAAGGAAATCCACTATGAGGAAGTATCAAATCTATCATAAAAATTTTGTAGAGATTTGGATAGAAAAAATGCAGTAGCAAGATCAAACAAACTATGCTATGCGGTTGAAATTTTATAGTGCAGATTTTTAAGTATAGCAGATTAGACGTAAAAGATCAATGGTTTATATTAGGAATTTTTTGACAAAACTAAAAGGAAATCCACTATGAGGAAGTATCAAATCTATCATAAAAATTTTGTAGAGATTTGGATAGAAAAAACGTAGTAGCAAGATCAAACAAACTATGCTATGCGGTTGAAATTTTATAGTGCAGATTTTTAAGTATAGCAGATTAGACGTAAAAGATCAATGGTTTATATTAGGAATTTTTTGACAAAACTAAAAGGAAATCCACTATGAGGAAGTATCAAATCTATCATAAAAATTTTGTAGAGATTTGGATAGAAAAAATGCAGTAGCAAGATCAAACAAACTATGCTATGCGGTTGAAATTTTATAGTGCAGATTTTTAAGTATAGCAGATTAGACGTAAAAGATCAATGGTTTATATTAGGAATTTTTTGACAAAACTAAAAGGAAATCCACTATGAGGAAGTATCAAATCTATCATAAAAATTTTGTAGAGATTTGGATAGAAAAAATGCAGTAGCAAGATCAAACAAACTATGCTATGCGGTTGAAATTTTATAGTGCAGATTTTTAAGTATAGCAGATTAGACGTAAAAGATCAATGGTTTATATTAGGAATTTTTTGACAAAACTAAAAGGAAATCCACTATGAGGAAGTATCAAATCTATCATAAAAATTTTGTAGAGATTTGGATAGAAAAAATGCAGTAGCAAGATCAAACAAACTATGCTATGCGGTTGAAATTTTATAGTGCAGATTTTTAAGTATAGCAGATTAGACGTAAAAGATCAATGGTTTATATTGGATAGAAAAAAATGCAGTAGCAAGATCAAACAAACTATGCTATGCGGTTGAAATTTTATAGTGCAGATTTTTAAGTATAGCAGCTTAGACGTAAAAGATCATGGGTTTATATTAGGAATTTTTGACAAAAACTAAATAGAAATATGCTATTAGTAAGTGTCAAGCTGTCATAAAAATTTCGTAGAGATTTGGATAGAAAAAACGTAGTAGCAAGATCAAACAGACTGTGCTATGCGGCTGAAATTCTGCAATGTATCTTTCGTCGTAGAGATGAAAACTTTACGACGAAAAGTTTATGCAGCAATATAGGAACAAATTTTTTTTTTTTTTTTTTGAATAAGGATAACTAAATTGCAGCAACAATAAGGTAGGAAACTAGAACCTGTTACAATTTATGGGGAGATCAAAAGATGATCTGTGGTGGTGGAGATGACGGCAGAATTTGGTGATGATCTTTTAAGCAATTGTGGGAATTGCTTTGGGTGGCTGTGGAGGGATGATGGATGGCTGTGGAAGGGCAGCGAGACGCCAAGAACGCTGCTCTGATACCAAGTGTTAGAACCCTTGCAGATTCTAAGCTTGGGGTTGATCTTTTTAGGCGATCGGCCTCCTAGAACTCTATAGGGGTTCCTTCCTCCAAGTTGCTGCTCAAAGGCTACAGAAAAGATTCATCTATTGCTTATCAAAAGATGATGAATACATGACTATTTATAGGGTTTCTAAACTCTAACTCATAATAGGACTCCTACTCAAGACTCATACTCAATTAAGACTTCTACTCAAGACTCCTAATAGGACTCCTACTCAAGACTCCCACTCAATTAAGACTTCTACTCAAGACTCCTAATAGGACTCCTACTCAAGACTCCTATTCCTTTACAACTCCTAATTCTTCTTTAAGAAATAACCTCCAAACTCTAACCGGCCTCTTCACCTCTTTAATAAGGGTCGGCTTAGGTAGGTTTTACATGAATGCCCCTATCAATTAGGACTCGCCTAGCTAGAGTCCTAACACATTAGTCAATCTTCTTTTTTTTTTAACTCTTGAAAACTTCGCTCACAATCATCACCCCATATAAATTTCATATTCTTTTGAGTGAGTTTGGTGAGACGTTGAGCAATTCAAGAGAATCCCTCCACAAATCTCCTATAATAACTTGCTATGCCCAAGAAGCTTCTAACTTCCCACAAGTAAAACAAGCTCTAGTTGTTTGAAAACACCAACTTGTTTCATGATTTAATCTACATTTTGTACATGATTGAGTCATCTACGATGATTTTTCTTTCCCAAATCTAAACATCTTGACCATCTTATAACTTATTTCAGATTCATTCCCTCTCTTACTTTTGCTAATAAACTTGTTCTTATCTTTCTTACCCCTGATTTCCTAAATTTTCTCTAAGTCTCTTTCAATTATCAAAACCCTTTCTACCACATCAGCATATGCTTAGAGTTTTAAGGTTGATATCCGACTTTTTATTGTTGGCCTTAGACCCCTTTCAAATTTCTTTGCTTTTTTAGTTTTATCATTGGTTATATGAGTGGCATATTTAGAGAGTTCAATGAATTTAGATTCATAATTTGCTACCATCAAGTTTCCCTAGATGAGATTCAAGAACTCCAATTCTTTCTACTCTCTAATGCAATTTGGAAAATATTTATCATTAAATTTTTCTACGAATACCTTCTAAGTGATTGGCTCATGTTTGACTTTAGAAATTCTTTTCATTATTCTCCACCGGTGCTCAGCCTCTCCTTCCAACATAAAGGTGGCAAGAGAAACCTTCTGATCATCAAGGTAATTTAAGATATCAAATATTTTTTATATGCATCATCCATAATTCTGTTATCATTAGATCAGGCTCACTACTAAAATTGAAAGGAATAAGCTCCTTAAATTATCTCATTCCTAGTTTATTCTAATTTGATGTCCTCGATCAATACATTTATCTCACCTAATTACTCAAAGGATGATGAAGCAAGAGGATCAGATGTCCTTGACATCCTAAATTCTTAAAAAACATCAAAGAAATTTTTCACTGATCACTATAGGTTACTAATGTTAGGATCGAGTCGGCACTAGGGGGGAAGGGGGGCTAAATTAGTACTTACATAAAAATTACATCGATTTGAAAACTCGTTCAATGTAGAAAAACTATTTCGATAAAGCCCATATTAAAAAGTGTTTAAGGTTGACTTTGAGTAAATGCAAAGTGAAGTATGCAGCTAAGTAAGCAATAAAAGTAAGCAGCAAAGGAAAAGAGCACATTGGATTTATAGTGGTTCGGTCGTCGTGACCTACATTCACTCCCGATTCCTCCTCCATTGAGGCCACCAGCATCCACTATCGGTCTTCTTTCAATGGGCAAAGACCAACTACCCTCTTATAATACTTTCTCTTTTTCAAAGGTTTAGGAGATAACATTTACATGTCACTCTTTTACAAGTAGTCCCTCAAACACCTCCCTTAGGACTAACTCTAAGCACTAGGAGGAGGGAACTCAAAGTTTTGGTAGAGTTTACTTAGTTTTTTTCTCAAGAATTCTTACTCCTTTCTTGCTGCCCAAGTGGGGTATTTATAGGCCCCAAATGATTTAAAAATAGCACCAAAAATTTAAATCTTTGGGTCTTCTGGGTATGGGCGGTACCATTGCCTACCCTTGGCGGTACCAAGGCCTGCAGCCTGACACTGGGTGGTGCCATCGCCTTGTCTGGTGGTACCAACGCCCAGTTTAGTGGTACCACCACCTAACACACTATCACTGGCTGGTACCACCACCCAGTCTGGTGGTACCATTGCCTGACAACCTCGGAGATCGAGTTTTTTGAGTTTTCCAACTCACAAGCGGTTCCATCACCTGTTCTCCAACTTTTGGGTCATTGAATGAGCCTCCCAATGAGCCCAAATCAATCCCAATTAAAACCCAATTGGCTCCTAATTGAGTTAGCATGATTACACTAAAAGCTAACTTAATTAGCCCCCTAAACTACTTTGATTATAAATTTTTGTTTGACATATCATATTACTGATTTCCATAGTGGTTGTTCCTGGACAGCTGGTAAACCACTCATTCATAAATGATTCACAGTTCATATTTTAGAGATTGTAAATTAAAGAATCGTTTCATAAGGAACCATTTTTTTATGAATGATTCACTCATTCACATTTCACAGTTCCCATTTTAGAGCTTGTAAATAGAATCATCCTTTTTGTTTAAAATATCTATAATCCAATTGTTCTGTTTCACTGTTCCAGAATGTCAGTGGATACTTCTAATATGCCAACATTTCTTACATGAAATTTCTGGAACTTCAAAATATCTGTTCTGGCAGCTGCAAAAAATGCAGTATATATCTCAGTGATATGTTGGCAGTTTGACCAGAATTTATGAGATCATAAAAGAAAGGTTCCTTATGAAAGTCAGAGATTGCTTCTAGATTTTGAAGTCAGAGATTTGTCTAAATTATCAGCTTATAAATTGCTGCAACTCGCTTGAAGGCCATGGAATAGTCTTGTTTTAAGTTGTTGTTTAGGCACTCAAGACTATGCATAAACACTCAAAAGCTAAATGATTTTACTGACTATGCATAAACACTCTTGCTACATATCATGGGAAGTTACTAAGTATAATTGTATTCTATATGATTTTTCTTTTTTTTGTTTTCTTGTCTTTCCCTTTGTGTTTATTTATTCTAGTAGATAAGTAGCTGCATGACGCATACATGCATGCATATCATGTAGAGTAATAACTATAATCAATGATCACCATCTTGGCTAGTGTGGTCCAAGTTCTAGCATTATCTTATTTTTGCGAACAAAAGACAATACATAGTCAAGATGATCATTTTGGTCTATGCCGACCAGCATAGGTGGTTGTGGACTGTCATTGCACAGTATGTACTAAGCCAGAAATGTATCATCATGGTTGGTGTGAATTACAGTGTATAAATCTTTGCAAACAGAAGAGAAAGCTAATAATAAATTAGTAATCAATCTCAAGTTGAATATCTTTGTTTGATTACTGAGCTTCTTTATATAGTTTATCTGGCTCTTACCTGGTGAAATTTCTGTTCTCAAGATGACCATGTGTTTTGATGTGTATGAAATAGTGTTTCTTTTTTTACTTTTTACTATTGTAGATCTTTTGAAACCCAATTTTGTACCTAGGAATCCTATTTCTGGTGTCTTATAAACATCAGTGAGAGTAGGCGCAAGTTTTACTTGGATTACTTGAGGATAAACTAAATCATCACTGGCATTCTTCTAGGTTGCAGTACATAGCTTTGATTTTGCTAGATTTGATTTTGACTGCCTTTTCAATTGATATGCCCACATAGGGGAACTTTTGATTGAAAATTGGATTGTGTTTGAAATCTTTCTTTCTAAAAAAGCTTGATGGAAATTTCAAAAACTTAATATTCCAAAATCCTAAACATAAGAGGTCCTTTAAACTTTTACAAAACTCATAACTTTAGATTTTTCATCAATATTTCATTAGACATTAAATGTACTTATACAACAAAAACATATCAACCACTAAAGATTTACTCCAAAATCTTCTAACTTTCCACTATGTTAGTCCAATTTAAGCATTTCAGCAAGCAATAAGCTATCCTGAAAAAATTTATATAGCAACAGAGTGAGCATATAAAGCTCAGCAAGTGACTAATATATCCATTACAAAATAGGATAGTTTCAAACAAACAAGATATTGAAATGCTAAGCAGGGATACAAAAGTTCATAGATAGCCACTCATTAAATGTAGAATTACAATATCATCTTATTCGAAGTATGTTTTGTTCATAACAAAGGAGTAAAGATTATTTGAGCATATCATTGATGTAAGGAGCATTTTGGGGTATATCATTAGCATATGAAATGTTATGGAGCATATCAATAGTATAGGAAACATTTTGGAGCATATCAATGGTGAAAAGAAAATGTTTCAGTGCATATCAATGATATATAAAATATTTCAAAGTATATCAATAATAAATGAAATATTTTAGAACATATCATTGGCGTATAAAATGTTTTGGAGCATATCAATGGCATATGAAATATTTCGGAGCATATCAATAGCATATGAAATGTTTTAGAATATATCAATGACATATGAAATATTTCGGAGCATATCAATGGCGTTTGAAATGTTTTGGAATATATCAATGACATATGAAATATTTCGGAGCATATCAATGATGTATGAAGTGTTTTGGAGCATATCAATGGCATATGAAACATTTCAGAGCATATCAATGGCGATAAAATATTTCAAAGTATATCAAAGACCTACTATAACATCCCCCTTTTTTAAAAAAAATTAGTGAATTTTTGTTTCTAAATATGAGGATTATTTAATATTTTTTTGTATTAAATGATATTATATTAGAAATTTATGGCTAGGGACCTAAGAGTAAATATTAGAAATTTGATATAATTTATAAAAAATTTATATTTAAGTTAAAAAATATATAGAGGACATGTGTTACTAGCTAACCTAAGTATGGTGCCACCCATGTTGGTTCTATGGATGACACATAAGCCCTTTCATGCATGCTTGACACCTTGCAACCTTTGTATTAGCGAAAACCCAAATAATTAGATGAAAGGTTAAAGAAAACAAAACTTAAGAGCTGTAGCCAATGTGAGTTTGAGAAGAGAAGAGAAGGGAAGGGAAGAAGAGGAAGAAGAGCTTGAGGTTTTTCATCAATTTCCCCACATTTGGGATTCAAACTATTTTAAGGAAAATATTCTAACCCCATCCCATAGAAATCCTAATCTTTGTTTTCATTTTAATTCTATAGAAATTTGAAAGATTTCAGCTGAGAACCATACATTTCTTTCACTTTGATACAAAGCCATGAATTTATAATTTTTCGGTAATCTGACATTTATGCATATTTTCAGACCAAACTTTTAGTTCTAAACTCTGATTTAGGAAAATTCTAATCCATTTTAAAGTAGACTCAAAGACCTTTATTTTGATACCTAGATTGAATGATTTGGAGTTTAAATGCCTACTTAGACTTCTATTTCAATTAACCCTACAGATTCTACAAAACAGGGACTGTAATTTCTTACCTCTTGTTGCTTAACTACTTATAATTTTCTGTTGGAAACTCAGATTCAAAGTATGATTTATTGGAAACTAGACTCAAATACCATTCTAAGCTTACCTGATTTGAAATTTTTGGAATGCAAATGCAAACTAAAAACATCTGTTTTTATCAACCCTATGGATTCAGTAAAACAGAGCTGATGTTTTCAGACATTTCACTACGAAATTATTTGTAACTCCCTATTGTAAACTCCAATTCCTACAAATCTTGATTTACTTGAAACTAGATTGATACATATTTCGAATGACACTTATTTTGTAAATTAGAGCATAATTAGCTAAATAAAATAATTTATACAATCTTCCTCTTAAATTCTGCTAGAATCGAGCTTTGGTTGATTTCGCCTCCTATAGTTTCTTCTCTTTGGAAATTGATTTCAGCAAAAACCCTTACTTCAGTTGAGCTTTACATTATTACCTTAAATTCTTGTATACTTTTACCCTTTAGTTATTTGTATACCTGTATTTATTATGTAAAGTTCAAGTTTGTATCGCAATGTTTCGTATAGGCACATGCATTCCGTTGTTTCCGCATGTGTTTCCGATATGTCCCAATTTTATTGTTTACTATCCTTTTGTACTCTGGTGTATGTGGAATAAATGTGAATCTTTATCATAAATGGTAAAGAGAGTTATGCTTAGAGCTCTCGATACTCTGCCAACCCCCTATGACTTCACTCAGACGTGGGTGGATGGAGCTCCCAAACGTGGGAGACTTATGTTTAGTGGTCATTCAGAAATGGATGGACCATATTATGTTATGATTCCACTTTACCTTCTATGTGTTTGACATGATATCCAATGCTTTGGCTGTGTTTCTATGCATGCTTTGGATAAGAATGAAATGAATGCAACGTCATGTGACATTTGAGCTTCTGTTCATGTTTTGTTCTTTGATATGTTTCCGAAATATTTATATGTCTTTGTTATGCCTTGAAATATACCATATGCCATGGATATACTCCTTATGCTAATGATATGCTCCAATTACCTTTCCTCGATTGTTTAAACAAAACATGCTTCGAACGAAACGACATCGTAATTCTGTATTCAAACAAAACATGCTTCTATTTCATCTTGTATCTCTACTTTGTATTTTGATATTTTATTTGTTTAATAACTATCCTATTTGCTATTGATATGTTAGTCACTTGCTGAGCTTTATATGCTCACCCCATTGCTATACAAATTTTTTAGGATAGCTTATTGCTCGCTAAAATGTGTAAATTGGGTTGAGGCAGTAGAAAGCTAGAAGATTTTGGGCCAAATATTTCATATTTGTTAGGTTGATGTTGTATAAGTTCCTTTTGTGTGTAATGAAATATCAATGACAAATCTAGATTGATATATCTTGTAAATATTTGGAAAGTACCTCTTATGTCGGGATTTTAGGAATGTTAAGTTTAAACCGTGTAATGATATAAACATGTGGTACATGTTAGTTTTGTGATTATATAGATTGCCCCGCTTATGGATTTATGCTGTGGTTATGGTTTCGTTGAGTTAGATTTTGATTTTGTGAATCATTAAGTGATATGATGGTATGTTTTTAAACTGCACAAGTTTTATGAATTGTGGATTATATAAGTGAATTTTGACTTGAGTGTTTTCTTAGTGGCCTCAAATGTGTGTTTGGATCCTGGATTATTTGTCGAATTATAATATTATCAATTTTGAGTTAGGTTCACACCTCTTGAAAGAGGATTAAATTTGGGGTGGCGTAATAGAGATGGTATCGAAGCATGATTTGAGGATCACTAAGATTTTTTTTTATATGATTGATGCATAATAAAAAGATTTGGGGGTTTACTGACTTTTATTCAGAGATTGATCAAAAAATTCTCTTTTGTTGTTTTTAGGAAGCGAGGATGACGAGGTCATCTGAGTCTCCTATTGCATCTACTGCTGATTAATTAAGTGGAATTATGAGAACTCTAGAGACTATGACACAAGTGATGCAACAAGAAGTCCAACAAGGAAGAAATGATAGAATGGGGACATCAAACTAGATTAGGTTTGGAATTGACCAGTTTAAGAAGCTTAGTCCTCCCAATTTTATTTTAGTGGTGAGCCTGATCCAATGGTAGCATAATGATGGATGATGCAGATAGAGAAAATATTTGACGTCTTAAATTGACCTGATGATCAGAAGGTTTCTCTTGCAGCCTTTATGTTGGAAGAGAGGCTGAGCATTGGTAGAGAATGATTAAAAGGATTTTTGAAATTAAACATGAGCCAATCACATGAAAGGTATTCATAGAAAAGTTCAACAATAAATATTTTCCAGATTGCATTAGAGAGTAGAAAGAATTGGAGTTCTTGGATCTCATTTAGGGAAATTTGACGGTTGCAAAGTATGAATCTAAATTCACTGAGCTCTCCAGATTTGCCACTCATATAACTGATGATGAAATTAGAAAAGCAAAAAAATTTGAAAGGGGCCTAAGGCCAGCTATAAGAAGTCGGATATCAGCATTAAAACTCCAAGCTTATGCAGATGTGGTCGAAAGAGCTTTAATAATTGAAAGAGACTTGGAGAAAATTCAGGAAATCAGGGACAAGAAAGATAAGAAGCTTATCAGCAAAAGTAAGAGAGGGAATGAATTTTAAACAAGTTATAAGAGGGTCAAGACATCCAGATTTGAGAAAGGAAAACCACCATAGGGGACTCAGTCATGTGCTAAATGCAGATTAAATCATGAAACAAGTCAATGTTTTCGGACGACTGGAGCTTGTTTTGCTTGCAGGAAGTTAGATCATAAAGTAAGAGATTGCTCACTGAACAAGAAGAAAGAGCCACTGCCTCCTAAGTCAATAGCCCATGCTAGAGTATATGCTATTACTGAACAAGATTCTAGAGCCTCTAAATCAGTGGTTGAAGGTATTCTTCATGTTTCTAAAAGAAATAAAAAAGTTTTGTTTGATCCTGGTTCCAACTTATTTTTTGTTTCACGATACTTGAGCATTCAACCTAGACCCTTGGATTATATGTTATGTGTAACTACTGCTGTTGGGGATTCTTTGATAGCAAATTTGGTTTATCCATCTTGTTTGATTTCTATCGGAGAATATGAACTTCTTGCTGATTTGATTCTCCTAGAGATCTAGGGTTTTGATATTATACTTAGCATGGATTGACTATCTTCCTATCATGCTAGTATTGATTGTAATATAAAAATAATTATTTTCTATATACTAGATCAACCTATATTTTACTTTGAGGGTATTAGGAATGATTTGCCTCCTTGCTTGATATCAGCACTTCAGGCTTATCATCTTATGTAGAAGGGTTGTTTTTGTTATATTGTGTGCGTAAAGGAGCATTCAAATCAAGAAACTCACCGAAATGAAATTTTAGTGGTCAAAGAGTTCCATATGTATTTCCAGATGACTTGCCTGGTTTACCTCCAGATAGAGAGGGTAAATTTGCTATTGATTTGGTCCCCGGGACAACCCCAATACCTAAGCCTCCTTATAGAATGGCACTACTCGAGCTAGAGGAATTGAAGAAGCAACCATAAGAACTATTAGATAAGGGTTTCATTCGACCTAGTGTTTCACCATGGGGTGCTCCGGTGCTATTAGTCAAGAAGAAGGATGAAACATTAAGGCTTTATTTATTATAGACAGTTGAATCATGTGACCATCAAGAACAAGTATCCCCTACCCAGAATTGATGATTTGTTTGATCAATTGTAGGGTGCACAAGTATTTTCCAAGATTGATCTAAGGTCAGGTTACTATTAGATCAAAAATGAGGATATTCCAAAAACAGCTTTTAGAACTTGATATAGTCACTATGAATTCTTAGTAATGCCTTTTGGTTTAACTAATGCCCCTACAACTTTTATGGAACTAATGAATAGGATATTTCAGCCATTCTTGGATAAGATAATTGTGTAATTGTATTCATTGATGACATATTAGTGTATTCAAGGAGTAATCAGAAGCATGAGGAACACTTGAGAAATATATTGTCCATACTAAGAGAAAAGAAGTTATATGCAAAGTTCAGCAAATGTGAATTTTGGTTAAATGAAATTGCTTTCTTAGGCCATGTGATTTCAGGGAAGGGCATATCTGTTGATCCAAAGAAAGTAGAAGCTATAGTTAAGTGGGAAGTACCAACAAATATAATAGAAGTTAGAAGCTTCTTGGGCATGGCAAGTTATTACAGGAGATTTATGGAGGGATTTTCTTGAATCGCTCAACCTCTCACCAAATGCACTCAAAAGAATGTGAAATTTGTATGGGGTGATGATTGTGAACAAAGTTTTCAAGAGTTAAAAAGAAGATTGACTAGTGCCCCTATTCTCACTATTCCAAGTGGTGATGAGGGATTTATGGTTTATACTGATGCCTCAAGAAAGGGCCTTAGACGTGTTTTGATGCAAGAATGGAAAGTGATTACTTACGCTTCTAGACAACTAAAGAGTTATGAACTGAATTATCCAACTCATGATTTGGAATTGACAGTAATTGTTTTTGCTCTAAAGATTTGGAGGCATTATTTGTATGTGTTGATTCTCGTATTTTGATGATGAACCAATTGATAAGTGTTTATATTTTAATCTGTGTTTTGAGTGATGTAGGATGCTTCGATCAGGGAAAGATAATTAAAGTAGGAAGAATCATGTTGTGCCGGAGGAAAACATGTCAGAAGATTGGACGTCGGGCCGGAGGATCGATTGACGTATTGACAGAAGACTTTGGGCCATTGATTCGGGCATCGGGCTAAGAAGAGTGGATATTGTGCTGAGGATATCAGAGTTGCAGAGTCAACTGGCAGATTGGGCAATAAACCACAAGAGAAGACGATGCGCCAAAGAATCGAACGAAGCATCGATGGACCAATGACATGTCGGATAACATGATTAATGCTTAGTATTAATTGTCTTGATTGAAGTGCATTTTACATGTGCAGGATTAACTACGATAGCAAGGCATGAAGCAAAATGAAGTCCTGGAGTCAAGGACGCGATTTCGTTAGGAGTTCGAGAGTTCGTAGGAAGTTCGAACGTTCGTCAGAAGTTCTGGTGGAACCAGCCGAGAAGTCTCGGAGCTTGCTAAAGAAGCTTGTCGGAACTTGCTAAGAAGATCATCGTAAAGTTCAGGAGCTTGCCGGGAGTTCGCTAGAACATTGCCGAGAGATCGTCGGAAGTTCGCCGGAAGAAACCAAGACATAGAGACTTGTTTAGCTTAAGTATGTCTTAGATTTCGTTGTTAGCACGTAATTGGGATTGGATTTAGGCCAACCCAATTATAGGCCAATTGGGCCCATGTAAGGACCGTGTTGGGCCCAAGGAGAGGCCCAAATAGTGACCCAAGAGGTTGCACCATCATGGCACAGTCTTCAAGACTATGTTAGGAGGTGGTACCACCCAAACACAACCTCCGAGAGGCTGCAGGCGGTGGTACCACCCAATGTTAAGCGGTGGTACCATCAGACTGGGCAGTGGTACTGCCTAGCATAGTGTTAGTGTCAGATTGACACTAGCGGTGGTACCGCCCACACCCAAGAAACCCGGGATGGGAAGTTTTTAGGCTCCAAGTTTGAATTCACTTGAAGCCTATAAATATCCCTCTCATCTCTAGTTAAAATACATAAGTATTAAGAGTAAAAAAGGATAGAAACGCTACTGCAATCTTGTGTGAGCTCCTCTCAAAGTTCTAAGTGTTAGAATAGTTTAATAAATGAGTGAGTGGGGGTGTAAGGGTTGTCTCCTAAACCCGGTAAAAGGAGAATCAAGTTATAAAAGGTGGTTGGTCTTCGCCTATTGAAGGAAGACCGATAGTGGATGCCAGCGGCCTCGACGGAAGAGGAATCGGCGAAGTGGATATAGGTCACGACGACCGAACCACTCTAAAATCTGGTTTGCATTTCTTTGAGCAATTTACTTTAATTGCAAACCTCCTTACTTGCTCTTTACATCCACTACTCTCTTACGTATGCTTTCAAAGTATTACCTTTACGAAACAGTTTTACATCGGAAACGGATTTAATCGAAACAAAGTTATTAAACCGACGTTATTTTATCGCTGCACTAATTCACCCCCCCCCCCCTCTTAGTGCTGATTGCTTTCATAACAATTGGTATCAGAGCCAGGTTATTTCTCTTTTGGTTTAACATCCAAGAGAAATGGCTCTTCTCGGCTTTCAAGAGGGACTTTCTCTCATTCGTCCACCCTTGTTCAATGGGACGGGCTACACATATTGGAAAATTCGAGTGTGAGTTTTCTTACTTTCTTTGGATTTAAATTAATGGAGTATTATGGAAAACAGTTTTTAAAGATCTTCTCTTCCAATGAACTATTGGAATGATTTGGAGAAGAAGACTTTTTCTTTAAATGCTAGAGCTATGAACGCTCTATTTTGCACCTTAGACAAAGACGAGTTTAATCAAGTTTCTACTTGCGAAATGGCTTTCGATATATGGCACACTCTCGAAATCATATATGAAGGCACGAGTAGAGTAAAAGATTCTAAAGTCAATTTTTTAATGCATGATTTTGAACTATTTCGAATGAAACCAAGCGAAACCATTAGAGACATGTACACCCGTTTTACGGATGTCATTAATGGTTTAAAAGCATTTGGTAAAAGTTTTTTTAATTTTAAAATTATTAACAAAGTTTTACGTTCACTTTCTAAAAATTAGGATTCCAAAGTAACGGCAATACAAGAATCTAAGAACTTGAACTATTTTCCCGTTGAAGAACTAATTTGGTCGTTAATGACTTATGAAATGAATTGCATGAAACGAAATGAAATTGAGAACCACCTTCCAAAGAACAAGAAGGATTTGGGACATAGAACATTTGAAGACCACTCGAGCAAAAGCTCAAGTGATGGTGAACTTGAATTACATATTAAATTTAAAAAGTTCATGAAACAAAAATTAAAGAACAAAAAGAATGCAACTACTTGCTATGAATGCAAGAAGAAGAACACAAATTGGGATGAATCGAGCTCATCCGAAGACGAGGATAAAATCAACAAAGGTGATGTGGTAAACTACGCCTTAATAAGTTTCGACGATGAGGTAATCAAAATGCCTTTGGTTTATTTCAAAATTATATGATGCTTTTCATGAGTTAATTTTAATTTAGTTTAGAATAATTATTTTTTATGAAAATTACATGTTTAATAATGTAATGAAAATGCAAAAATTGGGATCATGCTAGTAATTTTGAAATTTATAATTGTATATTTTATGTTAAAGGAATAAAATGTTAGATTTAAATCTAATAATAATCCTATGTATGTTTTTCAAGAAGAAATAATGTGTATTTCCGATTTTGATTGAAATCATGCTTGATGTTTTAATGATGCAATAATATAATAAAATGTTAAATATGAATCTAATGCTTGTACACTTGACAAGATTAATCATATTGTTTCTTAATTTTAATTAAAGATGCTCTATGATTAATGAAATCAAGTTTCATTTGAAGTAATGATTTGATATCATGCTCAATAAGTTTATGTTTCAAATTTATGCATGATAATTCTTGAGATTTATGGATTATCGATTTTTATGATAATGAACGTGGCCTTTTCAGTTTTAAACTATGATATATGTTTTCATAGGAAAAATTTGATCATGCTTATATGAAATCAATCACTTAAAATGAAACACATAAAAAAAGAAAATATATGATCATTGGAATTAAAATGATGAATCAAATCTCTTGTTTAAAGAAGCCTTATGTTTAATGTGTTATACTTTTTTGGTCTTGATGGTTTCTATTACGAAATCTACTTTTCGATCTTAAATGATGATGCATGCTTTAACTTGGCATAAAAACTTGGGCATGCTTGTGTGAAATAAATCAAATAAAAAAGGGGGAAGGAAAACATTTTTCTTAAAGAATTTCTCAATCTCTACTTTATCGATCTTTCAAAAAAAGGATATCAATGAATGTATGTTTATTATTATTATTTTTTGAATCTCTTGAAAATGATTTTGAGTTGACGATTTGCATTTGAATGAGTTTTATCAAAATCATGATCTTAGTTTATTACAATTACTTGAGATTTTTTTTAATCAATACTCTCTTCTTTATACTCCTATAATCTCTTCTGGTATTTTACTTAAAGAAGAGATTTTACTAATATGAATCATGTCTCTTGGTATTTTACTTAAAGAAGAGATTTACTATATGAATCATGTCTTTTGGTATTTAAGTGGTCTTATCTTTTATGACATGATTTCTTTGTATTTATGGCTTATATACCTTGAAATGATTGCAATATTTTACACCATCATGTTCTTCTCTTCTTCATTCTTATTTACAATGATAAAAGGGGAAAAAAGAAATCACTAGTATTTCAAGATATCGATAAATTTATTTACTTCATTTTGAATCTCTTGCAAATGATTTTGATGATCTTGATTATTTAAAGTTGAATGTTTGGTACCAACAATCATAAAGTGATAAATGCTTATAAATGTTGATTTATTGTTTGGTATCATGAATGCTTTAAATGATGAATGTTTGGTATCATGATCAAAATATTGATAAATGCTTAAAAATTTTAATTTCTTAGTGTCATGTATGATATGCTTATAATGATGATTGATTTTTTTTTTTGTATCATGTATGAAAAATGGCATGTAAAGTTTTAAAATTGTGCATGTTGTAAATTGAAAATATAATGATGCACAAATAAGATTAATACTTTACCTTTGTCATGATTTGAAAATTACTGTAAAGGGAAAAGAATTACAAATATTGTATTCTTCCCTTCTTATTGACAATGACAAAGGGAGAGAAATTTTGCTAGCTTGCTAACTAGCTTGCATACTTCAAGAAGAAGCAAAAAACTTGCACACCCCAAAAATGTAAAAATTTTACCAACTTTCATTATAAAATTTGCTAGCTCACAAATCACAAGGAGAAAAACTTGCTAGGAAGCAAAATTGCTAGCTTACTCTAAAATGATGCATGCAATACTTATGATTTTATTATGATAATGTATTTGATGTATTGCATATCATGTATCAGAATCATGATTAAAATTGCATTGACTTGAATTAAATTTAAATTCAAGATTTATCTCAATTATGACATATTGAAATAAGAATGACAATTTATTTTTGTCATAATTTGAAAATTGATGAATTGCACCATTGTTTTGTTATTCCCCTCTTTTTACCAATAACAAAGGGGGAGAAAGAATTTCTAGCGTGCACATCATGAAAAGAGGGAAATTTTCTAGCTTGCTAATCTCAAAAGAGAAGCAAGAAGTACTATCTTATAAATCTCAAGAGAAGCAATGTTTGCTAAGTTACACATTTTAAGAAGAGGCAAAAAGTCTATCTTGCACATCTCAAAAGATGTAAAATTTTACTAACTTTTATATGTGTAAAATTTGATAGCTTGCATACTTTAAAATGATATAAAAATTTGCTAGCTTGCATATTCTAAAATGTTGTAAGATTCACTAGCTTGCATGATGTAGAACTTGCTTTCTTGAAAATCACCAAGAAGTGCTATCTTGCTCATCTCAAGAAGCAAAACATGCTAATTTGCACATCTTTAATTATTGCTAGCTTGCATAATGATAAAATTGAAAATTATGTTTATTATGCAATGATTTGAAATTATGTCGCAAACGGTGCTAGTTATGTTTACATGCTCTAAAATGAAATAAAAATTTGCTAGCATGTATGTTACAAAACTTACATATCTCTAAAAACATGTTGCTTTGATGATGTACTTCTCCTTTTTGTTGAAGACAAAGGGGGAAGTATGATGACATTATGCATAATTTTATGATAACATGTTGCTTGGATTTGTGAATCTAAGAATCCAAGAGTTCTATAAATATGCCATATTGATGGGGGGAGTTTGTTTAAATTCCGGGAGTTTCTTTTAACTCCGTCATCAATTGGTGGTCATTATCAAAAAGGGGGAGATTGTTGAATCTCGTATTTTGATGACGAAACCAATTGATAAGTGTTTATGTTTTAATCTATGTTTTGAGTGATGTAGGATGCTTCGATCAAGGAAAGACAATTAAAGCAGGAAGAATCATGTTGTGTCGGAGGAAAACATGTCAGAAGATTAGACGTCGGGCTGGAGGATTGGTCGATGTATCGACAGAAGACTTCGGGCCATGGATTCGGGCATTGGGCCAAGAAGAGCAGATATTGCACTAAGGATATCGGAGTTGTGGAGTCAATTGGCCGATTGGGTAATAGGTGTTGAATCTCGGATTTTGATGATGAAACTAATTGATTGTGTTTAGATGTTTAACTGCATTTTGAGTGATGCAGGTCTACTCGATCAGGATTAGACAGTTGACGCAGGAAGAATTGACGTTGCACCGGAGGAGATCACGTTAGGAGATTGGACGGTAGAACGCTTCGGACGTCGGGCATCGGGCCAAGGAGAGCGGAATTGCACCAAGGATATCGGGGTTGCAGAGGTCAACCGTCGATTGGGCAACAACCCGCAAGAGTGGACGATGCACTGAAGAATCGGACGAAGCGCCAACCAATGACGTGTCGGGCAACAGAATGTCAATTCGCATTGTAATAATTGTCTAGATCGGAGTAGAGTTTTGGCTTGTGTGTGCAGGATTAACTACGATAACAATGAAGACATAAAGCGAAACAAAGTGCGGAGTCAAGCGCGAAGGATTTGTTGGGAGTTCGAGAGTCCGATGGAAGTCAGAAGTTTCATCGGGAATGCTGTCGGAACTAGCCGAGAATGAGTAGGGAGCTTGCCGAAGGGTTTTCGGAAGCTCGCCAGAATGTACGTCGGAAGTTCGCGGAGCTCACCGAGAAAGATCATAGCTTGCTGAAGAAGCTCATCGAAACTCGCCAAGATCAAATCGTGAAGTCTAGGAGCTTGCCAGGAGTCCGCAGAATGGTTTTCGAGAGTTTCTCGGAAGATCGTCGGAAGTTCGCCGGAAGAAGTCTTGACTTGTGAACTTTGTAATAGCTTAGGAAATGTCTTTAAATTCGTAGTTAGCATGTTAATTAGGGTTAGGATTAGGTGTTAATCTTATAACCCAAGTAGGGGCCAATTGGGCCCGAGTTCGGACTGGTTTGGGCCAAGTTTGGAGCCCAACCAGTGAGCTGAAATAGCCAAGCGGTGGCACCGCCGGTCTGGGCGGTGGCACCGCCCAACACCCGAGAGCCAGGCGGTGGCACCGCCCAGCACCCCGAGAGCCAGGCAGTGGCACCACTAGACTGGGCGGTGGCACCGCCCAGTACACTGTCAGTGTCAAAACTGACAGGCGGTGGCACCGCTAGCTTCGGGAACCGAAGAGAATTCAAATTTTGGAGCCCAAATTTGAATCCTCTTGAGGCCTATAAATACACCTCAATTCTCAGTTGAGATAACAACTTTTAGAGAAGCAATAGAGTGAAAAAAAGTCTTAGCAAAGCCTTAGCAAGTCTTACTTTCAAATTGCTTGAGTGTTCACCTCCTTCTTTCTCATTGAAACTTTGTAAGAGTGTGAACCACTTGTAAAAGGTTGTAAGAGGGGTATTTGTCCTTCCCCTTCAAAGTGATTTGCTAGTGGAAATTGGGAAGAGGGGTATTTGTCCTTCCCCTTCAAAGTGATTTGCTAGTGGAAATTGGGAGCCTCATCGAAGAAGGCTTCGTAAGTGGATGTAGGTCATTTTGACCGAACCACTTTAAATTTGGCGTGTTCTCTGGTTTGCATTTACTTATTGCATTTTACCTTACTGCAAATCTTTATAAGTGCTTTACTTCCTAATTACTTTTGCTGCACACATTTACGAACACGCTTTTAAGTTAAGCACTTCCGAGTTCGGTTTTTATCGTACGAAAAAGTTTCCAAAACCGACATTTTAATCCGCTGCACTAATTCACCCCCCCCTCTTAGTGCCGCTCCGATCCTAACAATAGGCTGCAAGAGAGGACGATGCGCCAAAGAATCGGACAAAGCGTCGTGGGACCAATGACATACCGAACAAATGCTTAGTATTAATTGTCTAGATCGAAGTGTATTTTACATGTGCAGGATTAACTATGATAGCAAGGCACGAAGCAAAATGAAGTCCTAAAGTCAAGGACGCGATTTCCTAAAGTCAAGGACGCGATTTCGAGAGTTCGTCGGGAGTTCGAGAGTTCGTCGGAAGTTCTGGCGGAACCAACCGAGAAGTCTCGGAGCTTTCTAAAGAAGCTCATCGTAACTTGCCAAGAAGATCAGGAGCCTGTTGGGAGTCCATCGGAACATTGTCGAGAGATCATCGGAAGATCGTCGGAAGCTCACCGAAAGAAACTAAAACATAGGGACTTGTTTAGCTTGAGTATGTCTTAGATTTCGTAGTTAGCACGTAATTGGGATTGGATTTGGTCCAACCAATTATGGGCCAGTTGGGCCCATGTAAGGACTATGTTGGGCCCAAGGAGAGGCCCAAACAGTGACTCAAGAGGTTGCACTATTATGGCATAGTCTTCGAGACTGTGTCAGGCGATGGTACCGTCGGTCTGGGCGGTGGCACTACCCAGACACAGCCTCCGAGAGGCTGCAGGCGGTGATACCGCCAGACTAGGCGGTGGTATCGCTCGCACCCAAGAAACCTAGGATGGGAAGTTTTTAGGCTCCAAGTTTGAATCCACTTGAAGCCTATAAATACCCCTCTCATCCTTAGTTAAAATACACAAGTATTGAGAGTAAAAAAAGATAGAAACGCTGCTGCAATCTACTAGTCATAGGTGCCCAACAAGCCAATCACGTGAGTGATAGCATGTGTGACTTGACACGGAATCTTTTTGCTTATTATATTTTGGCATTTATCACTTTATATTGTCTATTACATATATATATATATATATATATATATATATATATATATATATATATATATATATATATATATTTGCGATGTCCTTGGATCCATGCAATGGGAATCGGATCGTGATGAGATCACGATAATGAGACTAATTCACCTTTAAACACAGATCCTAAATAATCCTAGTTATAGGTTACTCGAGAGGGACATCATGATAACTGGACAGAATGGTTTGTTGCATACCCGTCCATATGATGGATGCAGCTGGTCTCATAGTTGCTCGTGTGGGGACATTAGGGATACAGTACATGTGCTTATTGGAGAATGAGTTCACTGATTGATCCGCTTACGGAATACTGGATGGTTGATGATGCCTTATTGTCAGACAGTGATTCCGTAGTCCTAGTGGTGTATCTGGTCCTTAGACTTGAGACACCAAGGATGTCCTGTATGAGTGCTCCACTCTTTGATACCAGACTTATAGGTTTGGATGTCCTAGATCTAGTACAAGTGGTCATTGGGAGTGGTAGTCGACCTTATGAGGGCAATTGAGTGTCGATAGAGGATTATCCACTCTCGGCGTCATGAGAGGAATATCCCATGTGTTCTTGCTCAGACAAATCCTAGGCCAGGGTCATTCGGGTTGAGAGAGAAAGAGTTCTCTAGGAGAATCCAATTATAGCGAGACTCGAGTAGAAATCGTATGGGTCTGACAGCACCATGCCCGATATACGGTCTCTGGGATATTAGATGGATGAGAGACTATAGGTACACGGTAACTGAGAACAGATAGGTCCAATGGATTGAATTCTCCTATATCGTCTGGGGACTACGGCGTAGTGGCCTAGTACGTCCGTAGTCGATGAGTCGAGTGAATTATTATAGAGATAATAATTTATTGAGCCAGAAGGAGTTCTGACAACTATGACTCATGGCCAGCTTGATATATCAAGCTTAGGAGGTAGCAAATACACCTTTGTAATTGTGGACGATTGTAGTAGATATACTTGGACATACTTCATGGCATACAAAAGTGATTGTTTTAGGTATTTTTCTAAGTTTTGTAAACTTGTTCAAAATGAAAAAGGCTTTATAATTTCATCAATTCGGAGTGATCATAGTGGTGAATTTTAAAACTGTGATTTCCAAAATTTTTGTGAATCTAATGGATACAACCACTTATTTCTCTACTCCGAGAAATCCTTAACAAAATATAGTAGTAAAAAGAGAAAATAGAAATTTACAAAAAATGGCAAGAACTATGTTGAACGAACATAGCCTACGCAAATATTTTTGGTCTAAAACCATTAATATGACATGCTATGTCATGAATAGGGTTCTAGTAAGACTATTACTTTCCAAAACTCCTTATGAATTGTGGAATAACAAAAAACCCAACGTTTCATATTTTAAAGTTTTCGGTTGTAAATATTTTATCTTGAATGAAAAAGATGCCTTAGGAAAGTTTGATGCAAAATCTGATGAAGGGATTTTTCTTGGCTATTCTTCTATTTCTAAAGTCTTTCGTATCTTTAATAAAAGAACTTTAATTATAGAAGAGTCTATTCATGTTGTGTTTAATGAAGTTTCCTAATTTAAGAAAAATAAGTTTAATGACGATCTTAATTTTGATGCTTTGAATTTAAATGAACCCTCTCCTCCAACTAGCAACTTGTATACATCTTCTTTCGAAATATCCTTACCCAAGAAATAAAAGTATGTAGATGCTCATCCTAAGGAGCTAATCATAGGAGACACATCAAAAGGGGTTCAAACTCATTCTTCTCTTAAAAATTTTTGTACCAACACCGCTTTTCTTTCTCAAATTTAACCTAAATGCATTGACTAGGCCTTGAAAGATGATTCATGGGTTATCGCATTGCAAGAAGAGTTGAACCAATTTGAGAGAAATGAAGTTTGGGAGATTATTTTGAGAACTAATGACCATTTAGTTATTGGTACTAAATGGGTCTTTAAAAACAAGCAAGATGAATTTGGTATTGTAGTTAGAAACAATGCTAGATTAGTGGCTAAGGGTTTCAAGCAAGAAGAATGTATCAATTATGAAGAAACCTTCGCTCCTGTAGCAAGACTAGAAGCCATAAGGATGCTCCTTACCTATGCTAGTTATAATAACTTCAAATGATTTCAAATGGATGTTAAAAGTACTTTTCTCAATGGCTTTATTTATTTCTGAAAAAGTTTATATTGAATTGCTAGTCACATGTGCCCTACAAGCCAAACATGTAAGTGATGGCACGTGTGACTTAACATGCAGTCTTTTTACTTATTATATTTTGACATTTATCACTTTATATTGTTTGTTGCATATATACATACATATATATTGTGATATTCTTGGATCTGTGCAATGGGAATTAGATCGTGATGAGATCACGATAATGAAACCGATTCACCTTTAAATATAGATCTTAAATAATCCCGGTCATACTTTACTCGAGAGAGACATCGAGATAACCGAATAGACTGATGTGCTGTATACCCATCCATATGATGGATGCAGCTGGTCTCATAGCTGCTCGTGTGGGGACACTAGAGATACAGTACAAGTGCTCATTGGAGAATGAGTTCATTGATTGATCCGCATACACAATGCTGAATGGTAGATAATGCCTTATTGTTAGACAATAATTCCGTAGTCCCAATGGTGTATTTGGTCCTTAGACTTGAGACATCAATGATGTCTTATATAAGTGCTCCACTCTTTGATACCAGACTTATAGGTTTAGATATCCCAAATCTAGCACAACCGGTTATTGGGAGTGGCAGTCAACCTTATGAGGGCTATTGAGTGTTGATATAGAATCAACCACTCTCGGTGTCATGAGAGGAATGTCCCATGTGTTCTTGCTCAAACAAATCCTTGGTTAGGGTCATTCGGGTTGAGAGAGAAAGTTCTCCGGGAGAATCCGATTAGAGCGAGACTCAAGAAGAAATCGTGTGGGTCTGACAGCACCATACCCAGTATATGGTCTTTGGGATATTAGATGGATGAGGGACTATAGGTATACGGTAACTGAGGACAAACAAGTCCAATGGATTGGATTCCTCTATATCATTTAGGGACTACGCCATAGTGGCATAGTACGTCCGCAATCAATGAGTCGAGTGAATTATTATGGAGATAATAATTCATTGAGCTAGATGGAGTTCTGATAGGTATGACTCATAGCTAGCTCAATATTGGGCCTAGAGGGTCACACACATATAGTAGACAATGCGATGATTAGAGGTTCGGATATGAGATATCTGTCGGAGCCCCTATCTTATTGGATATCTAATAAGCCTCTGATTTATTGGATCCTATGGATGAGATCCAATAAACATCCACTAGAGATTATTAGATAGAGATCCACTAATCTAAGAGGCTTGGTAGTTGGATAGAGATCCAATACCTAATAGGATAGGATCCATTAAGGCTAAGTTGATAGGGGGCCTCTATAAATAGGAGGGAATTAGTGGTTCATAGGCTAGAGCCTTTTGCTTGCCACTCCTATTCTCCTCTCCCTCTCCACCTCAGAGCAGGCTTGGAGTTTTGAGAAGCGTCGTCGCAGCCATAATGTATGGATCACCACTAGAGAGGAGGGTGCTTGACCTTCTTCACCCTCTCCTAGAGTTCTGCAACGATTTAGGGATATACGATCTCCCAAGGTAATACAATTTATCTTATACGAAGTTTTAAGTTTCGTAGATTTTGCACACCAATCTTTGCACGACAACGAACATATCTTTGGGAATTGGGAATTTTATTTTCTGTTCTTCCGCTACACATATGATGTTGACCTCAAGATTTCCTAACAGTGGTATCAAAGCCAGGTTATTTATGCGAAATATTAGTTTTGAATTACGTGTGTTGTGTTTTAAGAGGAATTTTGTCGTCAAGATCGTTGACGACAAAGGTGAGGAAGGGCAGCAATTGTTGCTGCCCTTGCTGTCCATGCAAAAGTGACCAAAGGCTGCTTGTAGCCTTGGCCATCTGCGTGCAGGCAACTGGCTACTAGCTACTAGCAGTCGGCGTCTTGCCTGTAGCAGGCTGTGAGCACTAGTGCCCGTAGGGGCAGGCATTGCACCGCAAGGGGCGACACTTGTGGGCACTGCACCAGCAGGGGGCAGTGCCTGCGGGCGCTGCACTTGTGGGCAGAACTGCCAATAGGGGCTATAGGTCTACAGGGGCACCGCTCAATGGGGCAGCACCGCCTATGGAGGCGGCCTCCCGCGGGGACAGCGCCACCAACGAGCGTGCCATCAGTAGGGTGACGGCGATAGTGGCAATAGTAGGGGAAAGGGAGATAGAGGGTTAGGATTTTTTAGGCAAAAAGATATTTTTGCCTATTGTGAATTTATGAAATTCTCATTTTGTCCTTTTGTCTAAATTATGAAAATACCCTTCAAAATTTAGAAAATTTCTTATATGTCCTTGATTTCAAAAAATATTAATTAATTAAAAAGTTTAATTGATTATTATTTTATTATTATTATCTAGTAGTCCTACATGATGATGATTTATACATGTGATGTATGATGTATGGACGGATGATCATGGACCGTATGATGTGTATACTTGTGATTATTATTATTATTATTAGGGCCTATGAGCCTCCATTTTATTTCTCATTTATTGTCGAGCCTACGTGCCTATGATTAAGTTGTAATCACAAGAGGCATAGTGGGAGCGTGGAAGCAATAGCGGGACCCACGAGACGGATGATCGAGATGCATCGAGATGCCGACGAAACTGACGATGATGAGATAGATGATCACAGGGCATGGAGATGCACCGCTGCACATATAGATCTTGATGTGAGTGATTAGGCCCACTAGCTCGGGCCTGATCACAGTAGGCTGTGGTCCATGATCATCTGATGTGATTGCTCATGTGATGTGTGATTGCTTATACACCTACTAGATATGTATATATATTTGCATGCGATGTAGATATATATTAAATATGTATATGTGTGACATGTCATATTAAGAGACCAAATCATAGAAACATTTCTCTCGATAATATTAAGTCGGTAAACGCGAGGTAATTAGATTGACCCACGTGGCCTTCCATCGTTATAGGTAGGAACCGATTCCCGGTGTAAATTGAGTTAGTCGAGTCTCTCGAGGCTCACCTATATCATAATTCGCTATCTTATCTATGACTAGAGATGTCATCGGTGACCTGATGGCATGGTATGCTTGGTCGAGTCTCTTAAGGGTATATCATCAAATCAAACTCATCTTGTAATGAATGTGTTGACTTAACCAAACATCATGGTTGGTTGAGTCCCTCGAGACCATGGTGATTCGGAGGTCGAACAGGATGGGAATCACAAGGAGTTGTGATCGACAAAAGTTGCCTCCCTTTTGGGCTTAGTGTGATTGGTCGAGTCCCTCGAGGTTACACTAAGACGCTGATTGGATCCTGATCCCCACTAGAAGTCTGCCGGAGACTTCCGTTTCACATGTTGAGGGTGTTTCGTGACTCGCTAGTAAAATAGTGGGAGCATATTAAGATAGAAGTTCATATCTTGAGAGTTTATTTCTTGCAAAATCAGCATGTTATTCATTTCTGTTGCATCTTTATTTTTAGAAAATGTCACTTTCAAATCCCTTACGTGGCATACTTGATGTCAATCGCCTCATTGGTTCAAATTATACGGATTGGCTTCGCAACTTAAGAATTATTCTCACGGTGGAGAAAATCGCATACGTCCTTAGTACAACAATGCCTACGCTCGAGGAAGGGGTAAGCGAGGATGAGATCGCTCGCTACGTGAAGTAGATTGATGACTCCACTCTTGCTCAGTGCTATGTGTTGGGCTCTATGACTCCTAAGTTATAGAGACAACATGAAAAGATGGATGCTAGATCCATTCTCCTACATGTTCGTAAATTGTTTGAGGAACAGGGAATGACTCAGCGATATGAGATATCCAAGAGCCTCTTCCGCACTAGGATGACTGAGGGTACACCGGTTCAGAACCATGTCCTAAAGATGATTGAGTGGATGGAGAAACTCACAGATCTAGGAATGGTCCTAGAGGATAACTTATGTGTGGACATTGTGCTTCAGTCCCTACCAGATTCCTTTTCACAGTTTATAATGAATTTTAATATGAACAAGCTTGAGGTGACTCTCCTAGAGCTCCTCAATATGTTGAGGGAGGCAGAGAGTACTATTAGGAAAGAGAAACCAATTCTCTACACTAGTGAGACCAGAAAGAAAAGAAAAGCAGAAAAGTCCCTTAAGAAGCAAAAGGGCAAAGGCAGACCAGGAAAAGCAAAGGTTGCTAAGAAAGACTCAGCAAAGGACAAAGGCCAGTGCTTCCACTGTGGCAAATATGGGCATTGGAAGAGGAACTACAAAGAGTACCTTACAGAAAAGGTGAAACAGAAGCTTGGAGAAGCTTCAAGTACATTCATGACCAGTCTCCATTAGTTAGACTTTGATGATAACACATGGGTATTGGATACCGATGTGCTTATCATATATGCAATTGGTTGTAGGTTCTGGCAAGACCTAGGAGACTAGAGAGAGGCACGATGGACCTCAAGATGGGCAATGGAGCAAAAGTTGTTATAATAGCTGTTGGGGAGGTCGCCCTACATCTGCCTGGTGGAGCTTTTATTGCATTAGATGCATGTTATTTTGTTCCTTCTATTATCAAAAATATTATCTCCATTTCATATTTGACAGTTAGTGGATATAAATTAGTTTTTGAGAACAATGGTTGTTCGATATTATTAGATGATGAGATCATCATGAAAGAAATATTACATAATGGTTTATTTATGCTAGACACTACTCCATATATCATAAATGTAAGTGTGTCCAAGACGAAACGAGATGAGATGAACAGTACATACCTGTGGCATTGTAGGCTAGGCCACACCCATAAAGAAAAGATTCAAAAATTGCTAAATGGTGGATATCTAGATCCATTCGACTATGAGTCATATACAACTTACGAGCTTTGCCTTCGTGGAAAACTGACCAACTCTCTATTTAGTGGAACTAGAGAGAGAGTCATTGAGCTGTTGGAACTCATATATAGTGATGTATATGGACCCATGTCAACTCATGCCATTGGTGGTTACTCCTACTTTATTACATTTATTGATGATTTCTCAAGGTATGGATATGTGTACTTAACAAAGTATAAATCCGAGGCCTTTAAGAAATTCAGAGAGTATAAGAATGAGGTGGAGAACCAGAGTAGAAAGAGTATCAAAACTCTTCGATTAGATCGAGGAGGTGAGTACTTAAGTACAGAGTTTACTCAGTTCCTCAAGGACCATGGGATATTATCCCAATGGACACCTCCTTATACACCTCAACTCAATAGTGTGTCCGAAAGGAGAAATCGTATACTGTTAGATATGGTATGATCTATGATGAGTTTCGTTGACCTACCCATCTCATTCTGGGGATATGCCCTAGAGGCCGCAGCTTACCTTCTGAACAGAGTTCCAACTAAGTCAGTAGTGTCTACACCATATGAGATATGAAAAGGGAAGAAGCCCGATCTTAAAGTTGTTAAGATTTGGGGCTGCCCTGCCCACGTTAAAAGATACAACCCCGATAAGTTGGAATCGAGGACAGAGCGGTGCAGGTTTGTGGGATACCCCAAGGAAACTTGTGGGTATTATTTCTATCATCTCGAGGACTAAAAGTTCTTCATAGCCAAGAGAGTAGTGTTCCTTGAGAAGGAACACATTCTTGGCGGAGATAGTGGGAGCATGATAGAGTTGAGCGAGGTTGGAGAACCAAGCTTAAGCACCACTCTATAGCCCAAGTCTGTTCAGGTACCTAACACACAAGTTCCAACTTTATGTAGGTCCGGTAGAGTATCCTATCCTCCTGAGGGATATATGGGACATATTAGAGGAGAAGATATTGAGGATATTGATCCTCAAACCTACGAGGAGGCTATTATAAGTATAGACTCTAGGAAGTGGCAAGAACCTATGAATTCTGAGATGGATTCTATGTACTCCAACAAGATTTGGTATCTAGTTGATGCGCCCGAAGGTATTATACCCATCGGTTGCAAGTGGATCTTTAAGAAAAATATCGGAGTAGATGGAAAGGTAGAGACCTATAAAGCAAGGCAAGGTGTTGACTATGACGAAACCTTCTCACCTGTAGCAATGCTAAAATTCATCTGAATTTTATTGGCTATTGCAACACACTATGATTATGAGATCTGGCAGATGAATGTGAAAACTGCATTCCTCAATGGGAATCTTGATAAGGAGGTGTATATGATACAACCTGAGGGATTCGTGTCCAAGTACTGCCCAGATAAGATGTGCAGGTTGCTTAAATCTATTTATGGACTAAAGCAAGCTTCCCGAAGTTGGAACATAAAATTTGATGAGGCAATAAGATCTTATGACTTCGTTAAGAATGAAGATGAGCCTTGTGTGTACAGGAAGATAAGTGGGAGCGCTATCACCTTTTTGGTGTTATATATGGATGACATCCTAATTATTGGGAATGACGTAGGAATGCTATCCACAGTAAAGGCTTGGTTATCTAGACACTTCTACATGAAGGACTTAGGGGAAGCATCCTATATCTTGGGGATTCGGATCTATAGAGATAGATCCAAGAGGATGCTTGGCTTGTCCCAATCTAGGTATATAGAAACCATTGTCAAAAGGTTTGGCATAGAAAATTCCAAGAGAGGTCTCATACCGATGAGACATGGGATATCCCTTTCTAGGAGTATGTCCCCAAAGACTCTAAAAGAAAGGGCAAACATGGATATGATACCTTATGCCTCGGCGATAGGGTCTATCATGTATGCCATGCTATGTACTAGGCCTGATATAGCGCATGCTTTGAGTGTCACGAGCAGGTATTAGGCGGATCCAGGCTTGGAGCACTGGAAAGCAGTAAAGTGTATCCTTAAGTACTTGAGAAGGACTAAGGATCTTTTACTAGTATATGGAGATAGTAGCCTCAAGGTTGAAGGCTACACAGACTCAAGTTTTCAGTCTGATGTCGATGATAGCAAGTTGAAGTCGGGTATGTGTATACCTTGAATGGAGGAGCAGTATGCTGGAAGATTTCCAAGCAAGATACTATTGCTAACTCGACCACAAAGGCGGAATACATTGCTGCAGCAGATGCAGTAAAAGAGGGAGTCTGGATGAAGAAGTTCATCACAGATCTAGGAGTCGGGCTAAGTAACGAGGAGATGATTTCTTATATTGCGACAACAATAGGTCGATTACTCAAATAAGGGAACCTAGGTCTCATCAGAAGTGTTCTGAGGTGGTTCCAACTTATTAGAGAGATTATGACCCGAGGAGATGTAGTAGTGGAAAGAGTTCCATCCGAAGATAACATTGCAGATCCATTGACAAAGCCGTTGTCTTAAATTGTCATTGAGCGTCACAGGGGTCTGATGGGAATCAGACACATAGGTGATTGGCTTTAGGTCAAGTGGGAGATTGCTAGTCATAGGTGCCCAACAAGCCAATCACGTGAGTGATGGCAGGTGTGACTTGACACGAAATCTTTTTGCTTATTATATTTTGGCATTTATCACTTTATATTGTCTATTACATATATGCATATATATTGTGATATCGTTGGATCTATGCAATGGGAATCAGATCGTGATGAGATCATAATAATAAGACCGATTCACCTTTAAACACAGATCCTAAATAATCGCGGTCATAGGTTACTCGAGAGGGACATCGTGATAACCAGACAGACTGGTGTGCTGTATACCTGTCCATATGATGGATGCAGCTGGTCTCATAACTGATCGTGTGGGGACACTAGGGATACAGTACAGGTGCTTATTGGAGAATGAGATCACTGATTGATCCGCTTACGAAATATTGGATGGTTGATGATACCTTATTGTCAGACAGCGATTCCGTAGCCCTAGTGGTGTATCTGGTCCTTAGACTTGAGACACCAAGGGTGTCTTGTATGAGTGCTCCCCTCTTTGATACCAGACTTATAGGTTTGGATGTCCCAGATCTAGTACAGCTGGTCATTGGGAGTGGTAGTTGACCTTACGAGGGCTATTAAGTGTCGATAGAGGATCATCTACTCTCGATGTCATGAGAGGAATATCCCATGTGTTCTTGCTCAGACAAATCCTAGGCCAGGGTCATTCGGGTTGAGAGAGAAAGAGTTCTCTGGGAGAATCCAATTATAGCGAGACTCGAGTAGAAATCGTATGGGTCTGACAGCACCATGCCTGATATACGGTCTCTGGGATATTAGATGGATGAGAAACTATAGGTACACGGTAACTGAGGACAGACAGGTCCAATGGATTGGATTCCCCTATATCGTCTGGGGACTACGGCGTAGTGGCCTAGTACGTCCATAGTCGATGAGTCAAGTGAATTATTATAGAGATAATAATTCACTGAGCTAGAAGGAGTTCTGACAGCTATGACTCACGGCCAGCTCGATATTGGGCCTAGAGGGTCACACACATATGGTAGGCATTGCGATGAGTAGAGGTTCAGATATGAGATATCCGTCGGAGCCCCTATCTTATTGGATATCCAATAAGCCCCTGAATTATTAGATCCCATGGACGAGATCCAATAAGAGCCCATGAGAGATTATTGGATAGAGATCCACTAATCTAAAAGGCTTGGGTAATTGGATGCAGATCCAATACCCACTAGGAGAGGATCCATTAGGGTTTGATAGGGGGCCTCTATAAATAGGAGGGATTCAGAGCCTCATAGGCTAAAGCCTTTGTTTGCCTCTCTTATTCTCCTCCCCCACTCCACCTCAAAGCAGGCCTGGAGTTTTGAAGAGCATCGTCACAGCCCTACTGTATGGATCACCGCTAGAGAGGAGGATGCTTAACCTCCTTCACCCTCTCCTAGAGATCTGCAAGGGAACAGGGATATACGATCTTCCTAGGTAACACAATCTATTCTATACGTAGTTTGTTTTGCGGATTTTTGCGCACCAATCTTCGCACAACGACGAACATCTTTTTGGAAAATTGAGGATTTAGTTTTTCTTGTTCTTCTGCTACGCATGTAATGTCGCCCCCAAGATTTCCCAACACAATCTTGTGTGAGCTCCTCTCAAAGTTCTAAGTGTTAGAATAGTTTGAGAGAGGAATGAGTAGGGGTGTAATGGTTGTCTCCTAAACCTGGTAAACGGAGAATCGGGTTGTAAAAGGTGGTTAGTCTTCGCCTATTAAAGGAAGACCGATAGTGGATGCCGATGGCCTCGACAGAAGAGGAATCGGCGAAGTGGATGTAGGTCACGATGACCGAACCACTCTAAAATCTGGTTTGCATTTCTTTGAGCAATTTACTTTACCTCCAAACCTCCTTACTTGCTCTTTACCTCCACTACTCTCTTACATATGCTTTCAAAGTATTACCTTTATGAAATGATTTTACGTCAGAAATGGATTTAATCGAAACAAAGTTATTAAATCGACGTTATTTTACCCCCACCCCCCCCCCCCTCTTAGTGCTAATTGCTTTCCTAACAGTATGGGTGAACATTTGAAATTTTTATTGATCATAAGAGTTTAAAGTATATTTTTACTCAAAAAGAGTTAAATATGAGGCAGTGGAGATGGATAGAACTTCTAAAGGATTATGATTGTACCATTCGTTATCACCCGGGTAAAGCTAATGTTGTTGCAGATGCCCTTAGTAGAAAATCTACAAGTTTTATGACGACTTTGTTTGTGAAGCAATGGAAGTTATTTGAAGAGAATTATGATTTGAATGTTATGAGAAAAGGGCAAGACTCAATGATATTAATGGCCTCCATCCAAGTGCAATTTGATCTCGTTCAACAAATTAAAGAAGGACAACTATGAGATCGATGCTTAATCTGCTTAAGGAATGAAGTAGAAAAGGGATTGAAACTGAAATTTCAAGTTTTAGAGGATGGAGATTTGGGGATAGAATATGTGTTCCAAATGACACAGATATCAAAAATCAAATCCTGAGGGAAGGTCATAATTCAAAGTACACCATGCATCCTGGTAGCACTAAGATGTATAGAGATATCCAAAGTCATTATTGGTGGGAAGGCATGAAGAAGGAGATTGCAATATATGTTTCAAAGTGTTTGACTTATCAGCAAATCAAAGCAGAACACCAAAGACCTAGAGGTTTGTTGCAACCTTTAGATATTCTTGAATGGAAATGAGAATGTGTTACTATAGACTTTGTTTCAGGACTACCCCGAACTTCTAGAAAGCATGATGCTATTTGGGTTATCATTGATAGGTTAACGAAATCTGCACATTTCCTACTGATCAATATGACTTATTCTCTTGATAGGCTTACAGATTTATATATCAATGAAATAGTAAGACTTCATGGTGTTCCAAAGGAGATCATCTCTGACAGAGACTCCAGATTTCTATCTAGGTTCTAGAGAAGGTTATAGGAATATATGGGTATTATAGTCAAGTTTAGCACTACTTATCACCCTCAAACTGATGGTTAATCAGAAAGAACCATTCAAACACTTGAGGATTTGCTTCGAGCCTATGTTATGGATTGGAAAGGTGAATGGGATAAAGATATATCTCTTATTGAGTTCATTTATAATAATAGTTATCATTCAAGTATTCAGATGGCTCCTTATGATGCTTTATATGGGCGAAAGTGTAAGACGCCTGTATGTTGGGAAGAAATTGGCGACAGAAAGTTATTAGCACCAGACAAAGTACAAGAGACTACTAAGAAAATTCAACTTATAAGAAAAATGTTAAAGACTGCTCAGAGTCATCAAAAGAGTTATGCTGATAATAGAAGACGAGATATTGAGTTTCAAATCGGGGATTTTGTATTCCTGAAGGTCTCCCCTTCTAAAGGCGTTGTAAGATTTGGGAAGAAAGGAAAGTTAAGCCCAAGATTTATTGGACCTTTTGAGGTTCTTGAGAGGGTTGGTTCTGTCGCTTATAGGATTGCCTTGCCACCATCGTTGTGTCATATCTATAATATATTTCATGTTTCAATGATCAGAAAGTATATACTTGATCCCTCTCATATCATTAAGTATGAGCCGATGGTGATTGATAAAGACTTGTCTTATGTGGAAGAGCCCACTCAGATTATAGATAAGAAAGAAAAGATCCTGAGGAATCGGGTCATCCCTCTAGTTAAAGCGATTTGGAGATATCATTCTAGAGAGGAAACAACCTGGGAGCTTGAGGAAGAAATGAAGAAAGCTTATCCTCATCTTTTTATCTAAGGAGGTATGATAAATTTAGAGGACTAAAATTTTCTTTTAAGGAGGGGAGAGTGTAACATCCCCCCATTTTTTAAAAAAAAATTTAGTGAATTCTTGTTTCTAAATATGAGGATTATTTAATAATTTTTTTTGTATTAAATGATATTATATTAGAAGTTTATGGCTAGGGACCTAAGAGTAAATATTAGAAATTTGCTATGATTTATGAAAGATTTAGATTTAAGTTTAAAAAAAAATAGAGGACATGTGTCACTAGCTAACTAAGTATGGTGCCACCCATGTTGGTTCTATGGATGACACATAAGCCCTTTCATGCATGCTTGACATCTTACAACCTTTGTATTAGCTAAAACCCAAATAATTAGATGAAAGGTTAAAGAAAATAAAACTTAAGAGCTGCAGCCAACGTGAGTTTGAGAAGAGGAGAAGAGAAGGGAAGAAGAAGAAGAAGAAGAAGAGCTTGAGGTTTTTCATCAATTTCCCCACATTTGGGATTCAAACTATTTTAAGGCAAGTGTTCTAACCCTATCCCACAAAAATTCTAATCTTTGTTTTCATTTTAACACTACAGAAATTTGAAAGATTTCAGCTAAGTACCATACATTTCTTTTATTTTGATACAAAGCCATGAATCTATAATTTTTTGGTAATCTGACCTCTATATATTGTTTTGGACATAACTTTTAGTTTTAAACTCTGATTTAGGAAAAGTCTAATCCATTTGAAGGTAGACTCAAACAGCTTTATTTTGATACCTAGACTGAATGATTTGGAGTTTAAATGACTACCTAGACTTCTATTTCAATTAACCCTATAGATTCTGCAAAACAGGGATTGTAATTTCTGACCTCTTGTTGCTCAACTACTTATAACTTTCTGCTGAGAACTCAAATTCATGCAAAGTATGATTTATTGGAAACTAAACTCAAATATCTTTCTAGACTTATCTGATTTGAAATTTTTGGAATACAAATAAAAACTGAAAACATCTATTTTTGTCGACCTTATGGATTCAGTAAAATAGAGCTAATGTTTTCAGACCTTTCGCTATGAAATTATTTGTAACTTCCTGTTGTAAACTCCAATTCTGTAAACCTTGATTTACCTAAAATTAACTTAATACATCTTTCAAATGACATCTATTTTTTATAAATTGGAGTATAATTAGTTATCCAAATAATTTATACAATCTTCCTCTTAAATTCTGCGAGAATCGAGCTTTGGTCAATTTCGCCTCCTCTTTTTTCTTCTCTTTGGAAATTGATTTCAGCAAAAACCCTTACTTCAATTGAGCTTTATATTATTGCCTTAAATTCCTGTATAATTTTGCCTTTTAGTTATTTGTATACCTGCATTTATTATGTAAAGTTCATGTTTGTATTGTAATGTTCCGTATAGGCACATGCATTCCGTTGTTTCCGCATGTGTTTCTGATATGTCCCAATTTTATTGTTCAATATCCTTTTGTACTCCGGTGTATGTGGGATAAATATGAACCTTTACTAGAAATGGTAAAGAGAGTTATACTTAGAGCCCATGATGCTCTGCCGGCCCCCTATGGCTTCACTCAGACGTGGGTGGATGGAGCTCCCAAACGTAGGAGACTTATGTTTGGTGGTCATTCAGAAATTAATGGACCATATTATGTTATGATCCCACTTTACCTTCTATATATTTGACATAATATCCAAAGCTTTGGTTGTGTTTCTATGCATGCTTTGGATAATAGTGAAATGAATGTAACGTCATGTGACATTTGAGCTTCTGTTCATATTTTATTTTTTGATATGTTTCCAAAATATTTATATATCTTTATTATGCCTTAAAATATACCGTATACCATGGATATGCTCCTTATGCTAATGATATGCTCTAATTACCTTTCCTCGATTGTTTGAACAAAACATGCTTCAAATGAAACGACATCGTAATTCTGTATGCAAACAAAACATACTTCTGTTTCATCTTGTATCTCTGCTTTGTATTTTGATATCTTATTTGTTTGAAAACTATCATATTTACTATGGATATGTTAGTCACTTACTAAGCTTTATATGCTCACCCCGTTGCTATACAAATTTTTCAGGATAGCTTATCGCTCGCTAAAATATGTAAATTGGGTTGAGGCAATGGAAAGCTAGAAGATTTCGGGGCAAATATTTCGTACTTGTTAGGTTGATGTTGTATAAGTTCCTTTTATGTGTAATGAAATATCAATGACAAATCTAGATTGATGTATCTTGTAAATATTTGGAAAGTACCTCTTGTGTCGGCATTTTGGGAAGGTTACGTTTAAACTGTGTAATGATATAAACATGTGGTACATGTTGGTTTTGTGATTGTATAGATTGCCCCGCTTATGGATTTATGATGTGGTTATGGTTTAGTTGAGTTGGCTTTGGATTTTATGATGTGGTTATGCTTTAAACTACACAGGTTTTATGAATTGTGGATTATATAAGTGAATTTTGACTTAGTGTTTTCTTAGTGGCCTCAAATGTGTGTTTGAATTCTGGATTATTTGTCGAATTCTAATATTATCAATTTTGAGTTAGGTTCACATCTTTTGAAAGAGGATTAAATTCGAGATGGCGTGACACTTATAAACATTTCATAGTATATCAAAGAATAAATATGAAATAGAATCTCAAATGTCACATTTAACATTACAATTATTTCATTCTTATTCGAAGCACATATTAAAGCACATAACCAAAGCCTTGAATATTATATCAAACACATAGAAGGTAAAGTGGGATCCCAAATATAATCTTCTATATCTAGGAGCATCATCCATTCACGTCTGGATGAAGCCAAAGGGGGCTGACAAAGCATTGCTAGCTTTAAGCATACACCTTTTACCATTTTTGACAAAGATCCATATAATCCCTTTATTATTTCTCAAAAAGGTCCATATAATCTCATAAACACCATAATATAAAAGGGTATTGTGAACAAGAAAATTGGCATATATTGGAAACACATCCGGAACAACGGAATGCATATACCTATATGAAACATTGCGATACAAACATAGACTTTACATAATAGATTCAGGTATACAAATAATTGAAGTTTAAGAGTATATATGATTTCAAAGCAATAATGTAAAGCTCAATTGAAGTAAGAATTTTAGCTGAAATCAATTTCCAAAAGAGATGAAACAAGAATAGATAGAATCGACAAAAGCTTGATTTTGACAAAATTTGAGAGGTACATTTCATGAACTATTTGAATCACCAATTATGCTCTGATTTACACCAACTTATGTCATCCGAAAGATTTGTTAATCTAGTTTTAGATAAATTAAGTTTTATATGAATTGGAGTTTCTACCAAGGAATTATAAATAGTTTAGTAACTAAAGATCAGAGAACATTATCTATGTTTTGTAGAATTTATAGAGTTGATTATAGTAGATGCTTCAATAGGCATTTATACTCCAAATCTTTCAAATCAACTATAAATCTAGTTTCTAATAAATCATATTTTGCATAAATTAGAGTTTCCAACAGAGAGTTATAAGCAAGAGAGTACTGAAAGGGCAAAACCGATTGTCTCTATTTTATATACTTTATAGGGTTAGTTAAAATAACAGTTTGGATAGGTAATTAGACTCCAAATTTGTTATACCACCTGTCATCCGTCACTGAGCGGTACTACCACCTGTCATCCGTCACTGAGCGGTACTACCACCTGTCATCCGTCACTGAGCGGTACTACCACCTGTCATCCGTCACTGAGCGGTACTACCACCTGTCATCCGTCACTGAGCGGTACTACCACCTGTCATCCGTCACTGAGCGGTACTACCACCTGTCATCCGTCACTGAGCGGTACTACCACCTGTCATCCGTCACTGAGCGGTACTACCACCTGTCATCCGTCACTGAGCGGTACTACCACCTGTCATCCGTCACTGAGCGGTACTACCACCTGTCATCCGTCACTGAGCGGTACTACCACCTGTCATCCGTCACTGAGCGGTACTACCACCTGTCATCCGTCACTGAGCGGTACTACCACCTGTCATCCGTCACTGAGCGGTACTACCACCTGTCATCCGTCACTGAGCGGTACTACCACCTGTCATCCGTCACTGAGCGGTACTACCACCTGTCATCCGTCACTGAGCGGTACTACCACCTGTCATCCGTCACTGAGCGGTACTACCACCTGTCATCCGTCACTGAGCGGTACTACCACCTGTCATCCGTCACTGAGCGGTACTACCACCTGTCATCCGTCACTGAGCGGTACTACCACCTGTCATCCGTCACTGAGCGGTACTACCACCTGTCATCCGTCACTGAGCGGTACTACCACCTGTCATCCGTCACTGAGCGGTACTACCACCTGTCATCCGTCACTGAGCGGTACTACCACCTGTCATCCGTCACTGAGCGGTACTACCACCTGTCATCCGTCACTGAGCGGTACTACCACCTGTCATCCGTCACTGAGCGGTACTACCACCTGTCATCCGTCACTGAGCGGTACTACCACCTGTCATCCGTCACTGAGCGGTACTACCACCTGTCATCCGTCACTGAGCGGTACTACCACCTGTCATCCGTCACTGAGCGGTACTACCACCTGTCATCCGTCACTGAGCGGTACTACCACCTGTCATCCGTCACTGAGCGGTACTACCACCTGTCATCCGTCACTGAGCGGTACTACCACCTGTCATCCGTCACTGAGCGGTACTACCACCTGTCATCCGTCACTGAGCGGTACTACCACCTGTCATCCGTCACTGAGCGGTACTACCACCTGTCATCCGTCACTGAGCGGTACTACCACCTGTCATCCGTCACTGAGCGGTACTACCACCTGTCATCCGTCACTGAGCGGTACTACCACCTGTCATCCGTCACTGAGCGGTACTACCACCTGTCATCCGTCACTGAGCGGTACTACCACCTGTCATCCGTCACTGAGCGGTACTACCACCTGTCATCCGTCACTGAGCGGTACTACCACCTGTCATCCGTCACTGAGCGGTACTACCACCTGTCATCCGTCACTGAGCGGTACTACCACCTGTCATCCGTCACTGAGCGGTACTACCACCTGTCATCCGTCACTGAGCGGTACTACCACCTGTCATCCGTCACTGAGCGGTACTACCACCTGTCATCCGTCACTGAGCGGTACTACCACCTGTCATCCGTCACTGAGCGGTACTACCACCTGTCATCCGTCACTGAGCGGTACTACCACCTGTCATCCGTCACTGAGCGGTACTACCACCTGTCATCCGTCACTGAGCGGTACTACCACCTGTCATCCGTCACTGAGCGGTACTACCACCTGTCATCCGTCACTGAGCGGTACTACCACCTGTCATCCGTCACTGAGCGGTACTACCACCTGTCATCCGTCACTGAGCGGTACTACCACCTGTCATCCGTCACTGAGCGGTACTACCACCTGTCATCCGTCACTGAGCGGTACTACCACCTGTCATCCGTCACTGAGCGGTACTACCACCTGTCATCCGTCACTGAGCGGTACTACCACCTGTCATCCGTCACTGAGCGGTACTACCACCTGTCATCCGTCACTGAGCGGTACTACCACCTGTCATCCGTCACTGAGCGGTACTACCACCTGTCATCCGTCACAAGAGCTATGAGTTTATTTTAGTTGAATTTAGTGTTTCCTAAATCAAAGATCGATGTAGAATGTTATGGTTAGAACAATGCAGAAAAGTCAAATCTCAAAAAATTTCAAATTCACAATTTTATTCCCAAACGACAGAAATATCATGTACAAAGCCAAAATCTTCCAAATTTTTTAGAATTAAGATGAAATTAGAGATCAAAATTACAATGGGTTGGGGTTAAAATACTTGCCTTAGAAAAATTTGATTCTCAAAAGTGGAGGAATTGATGCAAAACCTCAAGCCAAAGCAAAGCTTCTCCTTCTTCTACTTTAATTCTTCTTCTTTTCTCTTCTCAAGCCTATGCTAGTTGCAGCAAGTATCCCTCCTTTGTTAAATTTTTCTTTAGTTTTGTTAGGATCAAGAGCACTAAGAGGGGGGGGGGGGGCTGAATTAGTGCAGCGGAAAACTTTCATCGGTTAAAAAGACTTTCGTATGAAAACCATTTTGGAAAGATCTTTAAAGTTGATGTAAATCAATGAAGCAGAATGTAAATGCAAACCGAGATTTAGAGTGGTTTGGTCAATCTTGACCTACATCCACTTTTGGCTTCCTCCTCCGACGAGGTCACCAACGTCCACTAGATGCCTTCCTTCAATAGGCGAAGGCCAACCATCCTTTTACAGCTTTTCTCCTTTTGACGGGCTTAGGAGACAACTCTTACAAGTTTTCACTCCTCTCTTGAATGATCAACACTTGAAAAGAAAAGAGGGAGAAGAACTTTAGCCTTTTATAACACTTTTAAGCTCTCAAATACTCAGAATAAAAGCAAGCTTTTGGTTCCCTTTCATGCAGGAAAGGGTGGGGTTTATATAGGCCCAAATCAGTTTGAAATTGGAGCTCAAAAGTGTCCATTCTTGGATTTCCGAGGTCTTGGCGGTACCACCACCATAACTGGGCGGTACTACCACCTGTCATCCGTCACTGAGCGGTACTACCACTCAGTCTGGGCAGTACCACTGCCTGGCAGAGCTCGGAGATCGAGCTCTGGCAGTACCACTGCCTAACAGGGGCGGTACCACCGCCCATAATTCTTAGGAGACCGAGTCTCCTGAGCGGTGCCACCACCGGCTAGGAATTCTGGGTCCGAATGGGCTATTACATTCGGCCCAATTTAGGTCTATTAAGGGCCCAATTTGGGTCTGTTAAGTTAATGGGATCACCTCCTAATCCTAACTTAATCTATATGCTAATTACGATAATTAAGACATCAATACTGCAAATTGTGTTCCGGTGCGTTAATCGCTTCTTCCAACGAACTTCCGGCGAACATTCGACGAACCCTTGGCGATGCTCCGGCGAACTCCCAGCAAACTCTTGGACTTCGTGATGATCCTCTTGGTGAGTTTCGACGAGCTTCTTTGGCAAGATCCTAGACTTCTCGGATTTTTCCCGCAGAACTTCTAACGACCATCCGGACTTCCGACGAACTCTCGATCCCTCAACGTGATCTTGGTCTTGACTCTGGCTCAAGACCTGCTGCATGTCTTACTACTATCGTAGTTAATCCTGCACACTTATCTCAACATATTGATTAGATAAACAAATGACAATTGATTTCATCATCAAAATCCGAGATTCAACAATCTCCCCCTTTTTGATGATGACAATCAATTGATGACGGAGTTAACCTTAACTCCCCCTATCTATATGTCATACTTGAGATAAGTCATTCTTGAATTCAAAACCTTTGAATTCAAGACATATTGATAAGTTAAGTTCATTTAAACTTATCAATACCCTCATCATGATTCCTATCATAATGTATTTTTATGAAAATGATGTCAAGGTAAGACATCCATTTTAAGTCTTATATTTCAAATGTGAAGGATAGCAATCATAGCAATTCATTATATGGTAAGATATCAATTTGTAAAATTACAAATTGATCTCTAGATATCTTAACATAATGTAAATATGGCAATCATAGCAATTCATCATATGGTAAGAGATCAATTTGTAAAATTACAATATAAGCTCTAGATATCTTATCATTAATGTAAATATTTCAAGTGTATAGTAATTCATTCTATCATCAATTTACCACATATTTCAAGTGGTAAAGATTCATGTCATTTTTCAACAATAAGTGGTAAGATACCATTCATACAAATTATTTTTCAAGCAATCATGACATGGTATCATTCAAATGTTTATTAAGGAGATAGCTTTCATTACTTCTTCCTTTGTCATTAACGTTTTGCATGAAGGAGGAAAGCCATTGTGAACTAACTTTGAATGAAGTTAAAAACGATAAGAGATTAAATCATACTTCATTTTTACAAGGATCAAGATATACATGTGAAATCAAATCCTTGCAAGTGTTCATTTCAAAAAAAAAATCTTCCTTCATCAAGAAGGAATTCATGTGAAAGAATCATTACATTAAATCCATTTCTCGATTAAAAATTTAAAAGATAAATCCACGAGAGATGCATTTGTTAATTAATTCCATTTGTCAAAAATCATGGAGCATTGATATGAAATAAACTTGATATGACATAGGCTCATGAAAGCTCCATTCAAGAAATACATTAAGTCTGGAAGAGAGGTACAAAATCATACATTCGGACAATGTTTTGTTATAGCATTTTGATCACAATCATGAAGGTAAAACATGCTTATCATCATGGAAATTTTTGGCATCAAGACATACAATTTCCAACATGTTATTGAAGTATATAATCATGTAAAATTCATAAGATTTTCAGCATTGAGTTTTTAAGTGATTGATCATAGAATTAAGAAAGTTCGAAAACAAAATTTAACAAATTCATGCATTCGGACAAATCAACATTCCTAATTCTCTTCTAATGAAATCAAATTATTCTTCACTTAAAGGCTTTGTAAAAATATCAGCTAATTGATGTTTAGTATCAATGAACTCTAGGATTACATCATGATTAGTGACATGATCTCGTATAAAGTGATGTTTAATATCAATATGTTTTATTCTTGAGTGTTGAATGAGATTCTTTGTTAAATATATTGCACTTGTGTTATCACATTTAATGAGAATATTTTTAAGATGAATTTTATAATCTTCTAAGGTGTTTTTCATCCACACAACTTGTGTACATGCACTAGCTGCAATATACTCAGCTTCGATTGTAGATATTGCAACTGAGTTTTGTTTCTTGAATGACCAAGAAACAAGTGCATGTCCCAAAAATTGACATATTTCTGATGTGTTTTTTCTATCTAGTTTACACCAAGCAAAATCCACATCAGCATAAGCAATTAGTTCAAAGTTATCAGATTTTGGATATTATAATCCTAGATTTGTGGTACCTTTAAGATATCTAAGTATTCTTTTAACTACTTTGAGATGAAATATATTAGGATTCGATTGAAACCTAGCACAAAGTCCTACACTGAACATGATATCCGGTCTAGTTGTAGTGAGGTAAAGTAAACTTCCTATCATACCCCTATAAGTTTTTTGATCAAAGCTTTCTCCACTTTCATTAATTTCTAACTTAGTGAATGTACTTATAGGAGTGTTGATAGCTTTTGAGCTATTCATATTAAATCTTTTTAGTAAATTTAAAGCGTATTTAGTTTGACTAATAAAGATGTCATTGCTTAGTTGCTTAATTTGTAAGCCTAAAAAGAAGGTTAATTCTCATTTCAAACTTAAGGCTCATAGTTTTAGCAAAAGATTCACAAAGAGATTTGTTCGTAGAACCGAAGATAATATCATCAATATAAATCTGAACAATGAGAAAATTATTTTTAAAATTTTTGATAAACAATGTAGTATCGACCTTACCTTTAGAGAAATTATTTTCAATAAGAAAAGAACTAAGTCTCTCATACCAAGCTCTTGGGGCTTGTTTTAAACCATAGAGAGTTTTAGTTAATTTAAACACATGATTAGGAAAACTATTATTCTTAAATCTGGGAGGTTATTCAACATAAATTTCTTGGGAAATAAAGCCATTAAGAAAAGCGCTTTTAACATCCATTTGAAACAACTTAAAATTATTACTACTAGCATAGACAAGGAGCATCCTTATGGTTTCTAATCGAGCCACAAGAGCAAAAGTTTCTTCGTAATCAATACTTTCTTCTTGGTTGAAACTTTTGGCCACTAATCTATCCTTATTTCTAACCATGATACCAGATTCATTTTGCTTGTTTCTAAAGACCCATTTAGTACCAATAACTAAATGGTCATTTGGCCTAGGAACAAGCTTTTATACCTCATTTCTCTCAAATTGATTTAACTCATCTTGCATTGTGATTATCCATGAATAATCTTTCATGGCTTCATAAATACATTTAGGTTTAATTTGGGAGAGAAAAGCGGCATTGGTACAAAAATTTTTAAGAGAAGAACGTGTTTGAACCCCCTTAGATGTGTCTCCTATGATTAGCTCCTTAGGATGAGCATCTACATACTTTTAATCCTTGGGTAAGGATGTTTCGGAAGTGGATGCATCCAAGTTGCTAGTTGAAGAAGAGGTTTCATTTAAATTCAAAGAATCGAAATTGACATCATCATCAAAATCATTTATCTTGATTTCAAAAATCTCATTAAAAACAATATGAATGGATTCTTCTATAATCAAAGTTCTTTTATTGAAGTTACAAAATGCTTTAGAAATCGAAGAATAACCAAGAAAAATTTCTTTATCGGATTTAGCATCAAATTTTCCTAAGACATCTTTTTCATTCAAAATAAAACACTTACACCCAAAAACTTGAGGTGGGTAGTAGTTAAGATTTGATGATTAGAGGTGGGTAGTGGGGCAGAGATATTTTTATTAAATTAATAAAAAATAAAAAATAAAAAATAGTTATAAAGACACTATTTGATAAAAATAGAAGAGTAAATATTTTTTTAAAGGTAAAATATACTATTTTATTTGTCAAAGCCTCGTTGATAAATCTGCATACATGATGTCGCATCAGCATCATTTTCATCGTCGTCTTTAACCCCAAAACAATAGTAATGATTATGATATTGTTGAGAAAATGAGATAAGATTATTATTGAGAATGATGCGGCCATGGAAAAAGAGTAGAAGGAGAGGAGCATGAGAGGGGAAAGAGATTAAAAAGGGAAAAAGGGGATGGGAGAGCTGGTCTGATAAATTATGGTCATAAGGTTTGGTACCAATCAAAGATACGATAAATCTGCATACATGATGCCGCGTCAGCGTCAGCGTCAGCGCCATCGCCATCGCCATCGACCCCAAAACTTTGTACTATCCTGTTCCCAATATCTTCCAGCCAAAAAAAAAATTATTCACGTTTCGCGCACGCCTCCTAATTGATGGTTATCTATAAAAACCGGATGTGATTGGCTCGTTTCATCTCTGTATCTCCGTACCAAATGATTCCAAGGCGGTCGCCAAATCCTCTTTTCCTTGCGGCCTCGATGCGCGTCTTGCGCCTGCCGCTCCGCCGCTCTCCGGCCCGTACTCCGGTGTACGCCGCAGCACTCCAGCAACCGGTGCCGTCGCCACCGCCCGAATCCGGACCCTCGAGGTCGGATCTGTCTTCTCTTCTCCCCTTCTCGCCGCTCCACGCCGGCGGTCGGAGCTTCACCCGTCTCTCTTCTGTGGGCATCTACACTCGTTTTCCTTGTTCGAGTTCATTCGGAGGATGCGCCTTGACGGGTTTTCTTCGGTCAAACTGATTGCACAGATGGAGGGTTTTTGTGCGAGATTTACGAATCGGCTCTTTTCGAGTCAGGCGTGGGTTGATCTTCCCCGAGGCGAAGTGGTGGACGTGACTCTAGCGCAGACCGGGGAAGGGATTGCCGAGTGCGAGCTCCTGAAATGGTTCGTGAGTGAGGTGAGATAGGTTTATTCTCTTGTTGTTGTAAATGGCTGATTCCTTGCGGAGATTATTATGCAGACCTTATAAGATGAAGGTGATTATGTTAGTAGATTGGTAGTCGCATTTTTCACCATGGTTGTGGTTCTGTCAGTAGTTCTAAAGAATATGAATTTTATGATAGCCAATAGCTGCACATATTTTGAAATTAACGTAAACTGTAATTAAATCACAATTTCGAAACTTACAAGTCCTTGTGATCAATTTTTATAAATGTTATTTGGAGTTGTTTTTCTATTCAATTGTAATGGAGTGTTCACTATTTTGACACTAGGGAAGGCTGTTGAATATCCATTGGAGGCCTGAATTATTGTTAAGCAAAAAATTGTCAGTATACTGTGATAGGCCAAAGAGAGATGTTGGGTCTTTAGTAAACATAAAGGATTACGGGAGTCGAAAATATTGTGCTAACTATTATTCATCAAAATTATGATAAGACAGTGATACATAATCTAATATAAATTGCTTTTATTTTTTTCAATGCAATATATTATGTTTAGTATATCTTATAAAGTGTATAACATAAGCAACAGTCTGTATGTATACTACAACATTCTTCTGGCAATGTAATATTCGTGGAGGCTCCTTACATATGTAAGCAGCTGGACTTGAACCCTTAATACCTGGTCACAATAAAGAAACTAGTTAACTCACTATAATCTTTTAAATAGCTGCTTGTTAATTGTGATTATGTCAGATAATATTCAAGGAGCTTCAAGTTTCCATCTCATGGACTTTGTTTTCATGCATGAAAATGATAGTGTTCACCAGTATTCAACAGTTCAAAAAGTTAGAATTGTTTGGAACTAAGTGAAGCAAATTATAGACCTTAAATTATTAGATATCTTTAGGAATTTTCTTTTGTGCAAAATAAGCATGCAATTTCTTTTAATAAAAAGCAGGATTGATTACATCTTTGTGGATCTACTTTTGGCTGATATTGCCATATTCTTTAGTCTAAGTACAAGAAGATATGTCATTCTACCTGCATAACCAACTTTGTCCCTTGGGACAACAGATCATGTAAACTTAAGTGGAAAACATTACTTCTCTTCCATTGATAATGAAACATGATGCTTCCTTCATATGAACCTCATACTCAAGTTAGTTGTAAGGTGCTTGCATCTCACATGAGACCCTTTATTTTGTGTCTGAATCAGATATTACTTATATTGCTGATTGAATTCACTGAGATCTTAACAGAACATGATTTTTGGTACTTGTTAAAAGCTAAAATCATATTCATCTAATAATTTAGTCGTGTAATAGACGAATTTTGAAAATTATTTTTGTGCAGGGTGATCTAGTAGAAGAATTTCAAAGGCTTTGTGAAGTACAGAGTGATAAGGCAACTATAGAAATTACCAGCCGATTCAAGGGGAAAGTCGTTCAAATGCTTTATGTTCCTGGTGATATTGTGAAGGTGGGTTGACATGTCTAATTGTCTACAAATGGCCTTGTCATTCATTAATAAAATCTGTTTTCTCATTTCAGGGGTAATTGAATGAATTACATGGTATTCTGTTGAACATCGATGATGTAATAATCAGTGTCAATTGACCTTTTCAGCTGTCACTATAAATAGTCTTTGATTGATTGATCACCAACATTACCATATGCAGCTGCAAAAATCTGGAGCTTACAGGCTAGGAGTAATGTCTATGATATTAAAGATATGGTGCAAAACACTATTACAAAATTGAATACTATACTTTTCTACCACTTGAACTAGGAAATTTAGTTTGATTATCTGACATTACTTAAATGGAGCTTTTAATCAAATCATCTTAGCTATCTTGTTTCAGTTTAGACTGTTTTGGCAATACAGGCACTAAACTGAAAAGATGGGAGTGAGCACCAAGGAAAATTAAAGAACAAAACAGTGCAAGCTTTTAAGACTTCAAATGTTTGTTTCTGTAAATGTAGATTCAGAAAAATACAGAACATCTCCAATTTGTTTTGGATGTAGAATTCCGAAATCACTGTACTGCAGAATGTTTGAGTACAATTTTCCCAAGATCAGTCTTCCTTTGAAAAAAAAAATGAATGTATTGAATTGGATTGGTGACACCAGTACAGGTATATTTTTAGTCAATTTAACAGGGCAAAATTCATACTGGCAGTGATAATCCAAATTTTCTTCATTTGTCATATTTATTTGTGGTCGTCATGTTTTTTATGTGTAGTATATATGTTGTGTGCTATGCACCATTGACCATTTTGAAATAAGTTATTGTTGCATATAGTATAGAAATAGTTATTACAAATGGATAGGAGGTGAACATGGTGGGAGGCACTAAAATCAAATAAAATTTGGCTGTCAATTTGAAGCACTACCTAAATAGTGCATTTATTGGAGTTAACATATTTCCTAATTAGTCTGATCTAGTTCACTGAAGATTTATCCTGGTTGTTGATTAGTGTTTATCAGCAGCTTTGTTTGTCAGTATTACCTTTTCTTTTATCTTGATTCACTACCCTACTTCAGTAGTATTTGCCTTCTTAGCTGTTCATGTGATGTTAGCAAAGTGACCTTGTTTATTATCAACGTAGAAGTCAAAGAAACCAATGCATAAATATGCATGCAAATGTATAATTCCTGGATTTTTAAATTCTGGAAGATCCTTCAGTTTTCCAGTTAAAATTTTCAGGTTGGAGAAACATTGGTGAAGATAGTAGTTGATGATGCTCAAACTCCTTTGGGATCTGAGGATGATGAAAATATGACATCTCTGGATGTTGGATCATCTGGTTTAGATTCTCAAACTACATCAAGGAAACCAGAAGCTTCAGGGGGAGTCCTATCTACTCCTGCTGTCAGGAATCTCGCAAAACAATACAGTGTTGACATAAATGTTATCTGTGGAACTGGAAGGAATGGAAGGGTTTTGAAAGAAGATGTTCTGAAATATGCTGCTAGCAAGAATATCTGCAAAGAAGGACCATTTCTTTTGGATGTTGTTGATGAGCATACTGAAGAACTTGAGCTGTTGAAAGATGGGAAAGGATTTCATGTGGATATTGGTGATGCAATATGTTATGCGGATAAGAAAATTCCTCTCAGGTAAAAAAAAAGGCATTCCCTAGCTAACTCAAATCATAATTCATATGGAGTTCTCTGTTGGCTGCATGTTGAACCACGACCCATAAAGAACATTTCTATTTGATGCTATACAAAACATCATCTAGATTGATAACTTATGAGGAATCATGTTGCATCTAATTGTGAGATAATTAAATGTTTCTTAAACTATAGAATAAATAAGCTAGCAAGCCATGTACCACTGGAATAGTGGGAGAGTTGATTAAACAAGGACTAAGTTAAAGATGAGTGTTTCTGAAAATTAGTTTGGTTTTTTATTAACTTATCAAAGGCCTATAGCAGAGTTGCTAATATTTTGTGATGGGTTTTATAAAGGAAACAAATATATAGTAATATTAATGTGGTATAATTACATATACATATGTATATACATACATATATATAGACACACATGTGCACACAACAAATATATGAGGTTGTGCTAGTACAACAAATATATGAGATTATTAAGAAAGATAGAAGAACAAATATTTACAATGATACATAGGTGTAGCTCCAAGTAAGATTAGGAAGAACTATATACGATGGTATGAATAGGCCCAAAGGATAGGGGCCTCCGCCGAGGTTTTAGATATTGGTTCAACATTGCTTTCGGCAACTAGTTGGATTGGTTCTGTACCAATATATGTGATGATCTACCAACTTGAAGAATTAGTTTTCGAAAAAACAAAGGAACCTATATGATTTGGTACTAATAATTTATTGGACAGTGACTACCCATCAATATGTGCTGGTCTTGCCTATATTTGAAATCTTGGTCTCAACTTAATGAGTTGGATTGATTAAGATTTTAGTATGATGAAGAAATGGAGGGAGACTTATGAAACATTATTAGAAACAATAAATAAATTTATTTCTTTTGATTTGACTATTGAAAAAGTTAATTGGTGGGAAAGGATCCTTGTAGCCAATCCTAAATAGTTGGGATACTACGAGTTCATATTGTTTTCTTTATTTAACTTCATTGATAGAATGTTTATGGTGAGAATGACCAGATGCTAATGTTATTTCAGGGGATTTCAGAGGTCTATGGTTAGATCGATGACCATGGCTGCAAAAGTTCCACACTTTCATTATTTTGAAGAAGTAAATTGTAATGCTCTTGTAGAACTTAAAGCGGCTTTGCAGAAAGAAAATAAGGATCAGAGTGTGAAGCTTACATTTCTTCCGTTTCTGATAAAGTCTCTGTCAATGACATTGAGTAAATATCCCCTATTAAACAGCTCCTTCCATGAGGAATCCGATGAAATCATCATGAAAGGTGACAAACTTCCTTTTTTCTCATGATTACTCTAGTGATTTTATGTTGGTCTCCAGTTTGACATTTCCTGCTTAATGTATAGGATTTAGAAGAATTAGCTTTTGTTTTGAGGCACAGATTTATGTTTCTTTGTCATAAAATTTTCGAGAGTTGGTATGCTTCTCAGGTTAGGATGTCATTTTGAAAGTAATAATTTCTCATGAATGGAGGCAAAAACCCATCCCCCAACTGTTAGCAGGGTCACCTGCTGTAGCAATTTCAGGTTAGGTAGGGCAAACTCCAACTTTGTGACCCTTTCTACCTTTTGGTATACACATTCCATGGAATCAAAAGTTCTTTGATCACATTCCATCCATAAATTTCAACACCAATGTACAGCTTAGGAATGCCAAATATGTTGTAGTGGTCTTAATACAGACAAAAGGTACTCAAAGAATCTCAAGAGAACATACATGACGCTAGAGATATGTTGTTCTGTAACTGTATCCTCAGTTAGTGAAAGTGCAGTACCTGAATAGGTGCTGCATTTTTCTTTTATGATGGGACGTAAGCTGCATTTTTCTGAATTGCTCCCTGAATAGGTGATTAACTGCCACCGACTCCAAAAGAACATCCATGGGAAGGTTCTAATAAGGGAAAGCGGTACATGGGTCTTCATGTCACACTCTATAGTTGATATGCCTTATGTGGCTGAATATACAGTTTTCTGTTAAAAAGTTAAATATATAAGATCTTTAATGAAATATATTTCAAGCACTAATCAATTCAAGGTGGATGACAAATATTAATAAACATGCACAGTATGTCAAGTAACAATATCGTGAATATTGGTTCAAGTGGTGGCTTAAATTGCTAAAGTACCAGGACCGACATGTAGTGTGTGTCTTTGCATGTGCTAGCTCATGTTTAACAATGTCAATGGTTACCATATAAGTGAAATTTTGGTCAAGTCTCCTTACTGCTCAGTACGGCTTGTATCTGTTGGTTCAATGAAGTATCGAGAAGTATTTGTTGGTTCATTGAGCCAGAAAGTGGAGTTGGCGAATGCCATACAACTAGAGGGCGGAGGCCAAGCAAGTCAGTTGCACTCTAACTTCCTTTCCAGGATCAGGGATGGATTGCACAGTGATCCCCAGGCAGTAACCCTGATGCAACTAATCAAAGAAGGCAAGGCCCGACGATTTTGAGTCCAGGAGGGACTCGTCTACACAAAATGGAATAGGGTTTATGTTCCTTAAGTGGACAATTTGAGGCATGAACTCCCGAGAGAGTGTCACGATTCCGTTTGGGCTGAACATCTAGGCATTCACCGAACATTAGCTCTTATGGAGAGGCCATGAGAGAACATTTCCTTAGACTTCATCTCAAGCTTGTCGGTAGTAGGGGGACTCGGATCGATACTTATGGTGGTCGATCGGTTTTCAAAGTATGCAACATTCATTGCTGCACCCCTACACTATTCAGCCGAGGAGGCAGCTAAGTTGATGATGAAGCATGTGGTGAAGTATTGGGGAGTCCCGCACAATATAATCAGTGATCGAGATGCTCGGTTCTTGGGACGATTCTGGACCGAGCTATTCAAATTGCTAGGGTCCAAGTTATACTTCTCTATAAGCCTCCACCCGTAAACGGATTGCCAAACCGAAAGAATAAATTCGCTCCTTGAGCAATATTTTCGGTACTACGTGAGTGTCAACCAATGGGATTGGGTAAAGCTGTTGGACATTGCCTAATTCTTCGACAACTTGCAGCAGAGCTCTACATCCAACAAGACTCCCATTGAGATCATTACGGGATAGCAGCTGTCGACTCACACCTTGGCAATCGGGTATATCGGGAGTAGTCCATCAGCATATCACTTTGCGAATAAATGACATCGAAATGTAGATTTTGCGTTGGCTTACCTAGAGAAGGTGGTAAAAAAGATGAAGAAGTGGGCAGACTTAGGAAGGCGACCACAAGAGTTTTAAAGTTTGCGACATAGTGTTGGTGAAGCTCCAACCAGCATCACTCTAGTTCTTCAGGCAAAAAGTGCACAAGGGATTGGTGTGCAAGTACGAAGGACCCTTCCCAATCATCAGCAGGGTAGACAACGTCTCCTACAAGTTGCAATTATCGGCATGGCTCAAAATTCATAATGTCTTCCATACAAGCAACTTGAAAGCCTACCACTCAGATCCGCAAGATACTTCTCGAAGTGCTCCAACTTGGCTACCCCCCACTAGAGCCTCCTACGAGAAGCGAGTTGAAACCATTTTAATGGATCGCAAGACAAAACTACATAACAGAGCGGAGCAAATCGAATACCTGGTGAAGTGGTGAAAACTTCTCTAAATAGAAGCCAATTGAGAGCTTGAAGATGCCCTACGATACGAAAAAGCAATCATCAAAGCCTACTAACAAGCGTTGATGAGGGCATCGACAGTTTAAGTGGGAGAGAATGTCACGGACGGTCATCACGCACCTGTAATATCTTCAACGAACCGTCTATCGCTTTTGAATGCTTATACAGATGCTTAGCAGCATGTTTTGCTTTGGTTTTGTGTGTTTTTGCTTGAAAAATGTAAGCAACGATAGTTCGCAGCGCTATAGTGCGACCGCTCGCCGTGCCGGGCAAAACTATCTAAAATGGCTTCGTTTTCGTGTGCCGTGACCTGTTTTTTACAGACTGCAGCCGCAAATGAAACGTCAATCATCTTAGCATCCTGGAATCCCTTGGGTGGCACCAAGGAGGACGGGGCTTCCCCCAAATTATCACATTCAGGAGGCGAGACTCTATCTTAAATCAATAATATTATAATTCCTCAGTAATCTAATCCAGGATCCAAAATAATATTTGAGGACACTGAGAAACATTCAAATCAAAATTCACATCCATAAAACCTGTGCAATTTATAATCACACACTACATCACTCGATGATTTATAAAATCCGAAGCCAACTCAACAAAACATTAACCATATCATATATCCACAAATATGGGAATCTATGTAATCACAAAACCAACATTTACCACAAGTTTATACCATTATACAAATTAAACTTAACATTCCAAAATCCTAAACATGAGAGGTCTTTTAAACTTTTATAAAACACATAAGTTCAGGTTTACCATCAACATTTCATTATACGCAAAGTGTACTTATACAACAAAAACATATCAACCAATAAAGATTTGCCTAAAATCTTCTAGCTTTCCATTGCCTCAGCCCAATTTTAACATTTTAGCAAGCAACAAGCTATCCTGAAAAATTTATATAGCAACGAAGTGAGCATACAAAGCTTAGCAAGCGACTAACATATCCATGCCAAAAGAGGATAGTTTCAAACAAACAAGGTGTCAAAATATAAGGTAGGGATACAATAATTCATAGATATCCACTCATTGAATACAGAATCGCAATGTCATTTCATTCGAAGCATGGTTTGTTCATAACAATGGAGTCGAGAGTAATTGGAGCATATCAATGGCATAAGAAGCATTTCGGAGTACATCAATGGCATATGAAATATCTCGGAGCATATCAATGGTATATGGAATATTTTAAAGCATATAAATGGCGTATGAATATTTCGGAGGCATAAGAGGCATTTTGGAATATATCAATGGCATATGAAATATTTCAGAGTATATTAAAAGAACAAATATGAAACAAAAGCTCAAATGTCATATTTGACGTTGCATTCATTTCATTTTTATCCAAAGCGCACATTAGAAATATATAACCAAAGCTTTGGATATCATAACAAACATATGAAGGTGAAGTGGAAACCCAAACATAATGTCCCACGTTTGGAAGCGTCATCTATCCACGTCTGGATGAAGCTAAAGGGGGTCGGTAGAGCATCACAAGCTCTAAGCATACACCCTTTACCATTTCTAGTAAAGGTTTAAATAATCCCTTTACCATTTCTAGCAAAGGTCCAAATAATCCCATAAATACCAGAGTACAAAAGGACATTATGGACAATAAAATTGGCACATATTAGAAGCATATGCGGAACAACGAAATGAACATGTGCCTTTTTGAGTCAATATGATGCAAACATAATTTTTCACAAATGTATTCAAATATGAAAGGAATTAAGAGCAAGAGCATACAAGCATTCCAAGCAATCACATATAACTCAATTAAAGAAAGAATGCTAGATGAATTCAATGTCCAAAGAGATGAAACAAAAATAGGCAAAACTAACAAAGGTTCCATTTTGGCAGAATCTGAGAGGGGCATTTTATAAATAATTAGAACTATCAATTATGCTCCAATTTACTCAAGAAAGGTATCATTGGAAAGATATTTCAATCTACTTTCAGATAAAACAAGTTTCATATGAATTAAAGTTTCTAACAAAGAGTTATAAATGATTTGGTAACCAAAGGTCAGGGAACAAAATCTCTGTTTTGCAGACTCTATAGAATCAAATTCAATAGATGACTGGGTAAGTTATTGTGCTTTAAATCTTTCAAGTTACGTATTGAAAGATATATCTATGAGTCTAGTTTCCAACAAAGCATGTTTTGCATAAATCAGAGTTTCCAACAGGGAGTTATAAGCAGTTTGGTATCGAAAGGTTAGAAACTACCGTTCCTGTTTTGCAGAATCCATAGGGCCGATTTCAATAGAAAATTGAATTGCTATTTTTGCTCCAAATCTTTAAATTCAGGCATCGAAAGAAAGATTTATGAGTCTAGTTTCTAATAAAGCAAGTTTTACACAAATCAGAGTTTGGTGCTAAAAGTTAGAGCCGAAACAATACATAGAGGTTAGATTACCGAAAAATTTTAGATTCACGGTTTTGTGACTAAATGAGAGAGAAATCATGAGCTAAGCCAAAATATTTCAAATTGTTCACATTTGAGATGAGAATAGAGATCAAGATTACTGTAGGATGGTGTTAGAACACTTGCCTTTGAAGGATTAGATCCCAAATGAAAGGATTTGAGCCAAAAAAAACCCAAAGCCCTAATTTTTCTTCTCCTATTCTTCTCTTCTCCCTTTCTCCATTTCTTCTCCACCGATGGTTGTTCTCTACAGCTGGCTGCCTTCTTAGGTTTCTTAAGGAAGAAGGCAGAAATGTTGAGGCGGTGAGGTTTGTCTTTTTGTTTTTTGTAGTTTAGTCCTTGTACTACTCATATTTATGATTAGGTCCTTAGGGTTTACAAATAGGTACTCAGATTTTTTTTTTACTACTAGGTCTTATAAATAATTCAAAACAGAATATTACATCACAAATAAGTTCTTATGAAAATTAAAAATGAGGGATATTATACTCTTCCCCCGTTAAAAGAAAAATTTAGTCATCTAAATTTAAGGATAAGTTTTCTTCATCGATGAAAAGATGAGGATAAGCTTTATTCATTTCCTCCTCTAGCTCCCAAGTCGTTTCATCCATAGAATGATGCTTCCAAATCACATGATTCTATTTCTTAAGATCTTCTCTTTCTTATCAATGATCTTAGAGGGCTCTTCCATGTGAGACAAGTATTTATCGATCACAATCGGCTCATACTTGATGATATGAGCTGGATCTGGTATATATTTTCTAAGCATTGAAACATGAAATATATTATAGATATGACATAAAGATGGTGGCAAGGCAAGCCTGTAAGTGATAGAACCAATTCTCTCAATGACCTCAAAATGTCCAACAAATCTAGGGCTTAACTTTCCTTTATTCCCAAATCTTACCATGCCCTTAGAAGGGGAGACCTTCAAAAATACAAAATCCCCTACTTGGAACTCGATATCTCATCTTCTGTTATCAGCATAGCTCTTTTGATGGCTTTGAACAATCTTTAACCTTTTCTTGATAACTTGAATTTTCTCGGTAGTTTCTTGTACTTTGTTTAGTGCTAACAACTTTCTATCGCCAACTTCCTCCCAACATATAGGTGTTCTATACTTTCATCCATATAAAGCTTCATAAGGAGTTATCTGAATGCTTGAATGATAACTATTATTGTAAGTGAACTCAATAAGAGAGATATCCTTATCCCATTCACCTTTCCACTCCATGACATAAGCTCTAAGCAAATCCTCAATCCGTCTGAGGGTGATAAGCAATGCTAAACTTTGACTTTGGTATCTATAGATTCCTGTAATCTTCTCTACAATCTAGAAAGAAATCTAAAGTCTCTATCAGAGATGATCTCCTTTGGAACACCATGAAGTTCTACTATTTCATCAGTATATAAGTCTGTAAGCCTTTTAAGAGAATAAGTTATATTAATCGATAAGACATGTGCAGATTTGGTGAACCTATCAATAATGACCCAAATCACATCATGCTTTTTAGAGGTTCTGGGTAGACCCGAAACAAAATCCATAGTTACACATTCCTATTTCCATTCAATAATATCTAAAAGTTGCAACAAACCTCCAGGTCTCTAGTGTTCTACCTTGATTTACTTACAAGTCAAATACTTTAAAACATATATTGCAATCTCTTTCTTCATGCCTTCCCACCAATGGTGACTTCTAAGATATCTATACATCTTAGTGCTATTAGGATGCACGGTGTACTTAAAATTATGACCTTCCTTCAGAATTTGGTTCTTGATATTTGGATCATTAAGGACGCATACCCTATCCCCAAATCTTAATAGGCCATCCTCTGAAACTCAAAATTCTGGCTTCTAGCCTTTTTTTACTTCTTTTCTCAAGTAGATTAAACGTGAATCTTGTAGTTGTCTTTCTTTAATTTATTGAATGAGACCAGATTGAACCTGAATAGAGGCCATCGCTATCATTGAGTCTTGCCCTCTCCTCATAACATTCAAATCACAATTTTCTTCCAGTAGCTTTCATTCCTTCACAACCAGACTAGCTATAAAACTTGTAAATTTTTTACGAAGTGCATCAGCTATAACATTAACTTTACTTGGGTGATAACCGATGGTGCAATCATAATCCTTTAGAAGTTCTATCTATCTCCGCTGTCTCATATTTAACTTTTTTCGAGTAAAAATGTACTAAATTCGAGTAAAATTACTTCAAAGCAGTGATTGCAAAGGCGCTCGGGCGCTCGCCTAGGCGCTCGGGCGAGGCGAGGCGAGGCCCGAGCGCCTCGCTAATCTCCCAGGCGGCGCGCTTCAAACAGGCGCCGCCTGGGCGCTCGCCCGAGCCCAGGCACTGGGCGCTTCGGGCGAGCGCCTGGGTAACCAAGGCAACCCTAACCCGCTGCCGCTCCCGATCTCGCCGCTCGCCGCTGTCGCTGCTCGCAAACGCTGCTCTGTCGCCGCTCGCGCCTCCCGCTGCTCGTCGCTCTTGCTCCCCCGCTGTCGCTTGCTCGTGCCTCCCGCTGCTTGCGACTCCCGCTGCTCGCGTCTCCCGCTGCTCGCGCCTCCCGCTGCTCGCGTCTCCCACTATTCGCGCCTCCCGCGAGCCCTCGCCGCTCGCTTTATTAATTATATTATATATTTTTATTAATTATATTATATATTTTTATATTTTTATTAATTATATTATATATTTTTATTAATTATATTATATATTTTTATTAATTATATTATATATTTTTATATTTTTATTAATTATATTATATATTTTTATTAATTATATTATATATTTTTATTAATTATATTATATATTTTTATTAATTATATATTTTTATTAATTATATTATATATTTTTATTAATTATATTATATATTTTTATTAATTATATTATATATTTTTATTAATTATATTATATATTTTTATTAATTATATTATATATTTTTATTAATTATATTATATATTTTTATTAATTATATTATATATTTTTATTAATTATATTATATATTTTTATTAATTATATTATATATTTTTATATTTTTATTAATTATATTATATATTTTTATTAATTATATTATATATTTTTATTAATTATATTATATATTTTTATTAATTATATTATATATTTTTATTAATTATATTATATATTTTTATTAATTATATTATATATTTTTATTAATTATATTATATATTTTTATTAATTATATTATATATTTTTATTAATTATATTATATATTTTTATATTTTTATTAATTATATTATATATTTTTATTAATTATATTATATATTTTTATTAATTATATTATATATTTTTATATTTTTATTAATTATATTATATATTTTTATTAATTATATTATATATTTTTATTAATTATATTATATATTTTTATTAATTATATTATATATTTTTATTAATTATATTATATATTTTTATTAATTATATTATATATTTTTATTAATTATATTATATATTTTTATTAATTATATTATATATTTTTATTAATTATATTATATATTTTTATATTTTTATTAATTATATTATATATTTTTATTAATTATATTATATATTTTTATTAATTATATTATATATTTTTATTAATTATATTATATATTTTTATTAATTATATATTTATTAATTATATATTTTTATTAATTATATTATATATTTTTATATTTAGCGCCTTGCTTCGCTCGGGCGAGCGCCTGGGCGAGCGCCTAGCGCTTCGGGCGTTTTTGGACCTTAGCGCCTTTTGGCGCCTAGCGCTTTTTAAATCACTGATTCAAAGTTTAAACTATTATGATCGATAAAGATTTCAAAGGTCCGCTTATATAAGTAATGTCTCCAAGTCTTTAGAGCAAAAATAATTGCTGCAAATTCTAGATCATGAGTTAGATAATTCTATTCATAACTTTTCAATTGTCTAGAAGCATAAGCATTCACTTTCCCATCTTGCATCAAAACACAACCAAGACTTTTTCTCGAAGCATCTGTACAAACTACAAATCCCTCGTTACCACTTGGGATAGTGAGAATAGAGGCACTTGTCAATCTTCTTTTTAACTTTTGAAAACTTTGCTCATAATCATCACCCAATTCAAATTTTACATTCTTTTGAGTTAGTTTGGTGAGTGGACTGGCAATTCGGGAGAATCCCTCCACAAATCTTTTATAATAATTTGCCATGCCTAAGAAACTTTTAACTTCTATCACATTCATTGGTACTTTCTATTTAACTACCGCTTCCACTTTCTTTGGATCAACAGAGATGCCCTTCCCTGAAATCACATGGCCTAAGAAAGCGACTTTATTCAACCAAAACTCACATTTGTTGAACTTTGCATACAATTTCTTGTTTTTTAGTATTGACAATACATTTCTCAAGTGTTCTTTATGCTTCTAGTACTCCTCGAATACACTAATATATTATCAATGAATACAATTACACAATCATCCAAGGGTGACTGAAATATCCTATTCATTAGATCCATAAAAATTGTAGGGGCGTTACTCAAACCAAAAGGCAATACTAAGAATTCATAGTGACCATATCGAGTTCTAAAAGCTGTTTTTGGAATATCCTCCTTCTTGATCTTGAATTGATAGTAACCCAACCTCAGATCAATCTTGGAAAATACTAATACACCCTGCAATTGATCAAACAAGTCATCAATTTTGGGTAGAGGATACTTGTTTTTTGATGGTCACCTGATTCAACTATCTATAATTAATATAAAACCTCAATGTTCCATCCTTCCTCTTAATTAATAACACCGGAGCACCCCATGGTGAAACACTGGGCCGAATAAAACCCTCATCTAATAGTCATTGTAGTTGCTTCTTCAATTCTACTAACTCGAGTGGTGTCATTCTATAGGGAGATTTAGATATTGAGGGTTGTCCTAAGGACCAAATCAAAAGTAAATTCATCCTCTCTGTCTGGAGGTAATCCGGGCAAGTCATCCTGGAATACATTAGGGAACTCTCTGACCACAAGAATTTCATTTAGATTAGTTTTTTGATCTGATTGCTCCTTTATATATATAAGATAGCAAAAACAACCCTTCTGTATAAGACGATGAGTTTAAAGTGTCGATATCAAGCAAGGAGATAAATCATACCTAATACTCTCAAAATAAAAGATTGGCTGATCTAGTATGCAAAAAGTGATCATTTTTGTATAACAATCTATACTGGCATGATAAGAAGATAGCTAATCTATACCAAGAATAACATCAGAACTCTAAATCTCTAGGAGAACCAAATCAGCAAGAAGTTCGTGTTCTCTGATAGAAATTGGACAAGATTACCAGATTAAGTTTGTTGTCAAAGAATCCCCAATAGTCGTAATTGCATATAGCATATAATCCAGTGGTCTAGGTTGAATGCCCAATTGATAATCAAAATATTATGAAATAAAACATAGATTGGAACCAAGATTAAACAAAACTTTTACATTTTTATAAGAAACGTGAATAATACCTTTGACCACTTATTCGGAAGCTTTGGAATCTTATTCAGTGATTGCATACATTTTAGCATACATTTTAGCATGGGTTGATGATCTAGGACGCAATGACTTTTTCTTCTTGTTTAAAGGGCAGTCTTTTATTTTATAATCCTACTTTCCACAAGTAAAATAAGCTCCAGTTACCTGAAAACACTGACTTGTTTCATGATTTAAACCGCATTTTGCATATGATTGAGTCCTCTACGGTGGCTTCCCTTTCTAAATCCAGATGCCTTGACCCTCTTGTTACTACTTTTTGATTAATTTCCTTTCTTATTTTCTTTCTGATTCATTTTCTCTCTTATTTTTGTTGGTAAACTTGTCCTTGTTATTCCTGCCCTTGATCTCCTAAAATTCTTTTTATTATTCCTACCAATGCGCAGCCTTTACTTCCAACATAAAGGTGACAAAAGAAATCTGATCATCTGAGTAATTTAATACATCAATTATTTTCTCTATTAGCATCATCCATCGTTCTACCATTAATTGGATTAGGTTCACCACTAAAATAGGAAGGACTAAACTCCTTAAATTATTCCATTCCTAGTTTATTCTAATTTGATGTCCCCAATCAATCTTTTCATCTCACTCAATTACTTAGAAGAAGATGAAGCAAGAGGACTAGATGTCCTCGACATCATAGATTCCTAAAGGACATTAAAGAAAATTTTCACCGATCTCTTTATAATTTCTTAAACCTTAATATATTTTGCATATCAAACATAACAAATATCTTAGTGATCCTCAAATTATATTATGATGCCACCTCTATCACGGCCCCCGAATTATTACATTCAGGAGGAGAGACCCTGTCTTTAAATCAATAATATTATAATTCCTTAGCAATCTAACCCAAGATCCAAACTAACATTTGAGGACACTAAGAAACATTCAAGTCAAAATTCACATCCATAAAACCTGTGCAGTTTATAATCACACACTACATCACTCGATGATTCATAAAATCCAAAGCTAACTCAACAAAATATTAACCACATCATATATCCAAAAATGTGGGAATCTATACAATCACAAAACCAACATTTACTACAAGTTCATATCATTATACAAATTAAGCTTAACATTCCAAAATCCTCAACATGAGAGGTCCTTTAAACTTTTATAAAACATATAAGTTCAGATTTACCATTAACATTTCATTAGACGCAAAGTGTACTTATACATTAAAAACATATCAACCAATAAAAATTTGCCCAAAATCTTTTAGCTTTTTACTGCCTCAACCCAATTTTAACATTTTAGCGAACGACAAATTATCTTGAAAAATTTATATAGCAACAAAGTAAGCATACAAAGCTCAGCAAGCGACTAACATTTCTGGATGAAGCCATATACGTCTGGATGAAGCCAAAGGGGGTCTTTGCCATTTCTGGCAAAGGTCCAAATAATCTCACAAACACCAGAGTACAAAAGGACATTCTGGACTGTAAAATTGACATATATCGGAAGCACATGCGGAACAACGAAATGTACATGTGCCTTTATGAGTCAATATGATGCAAACATAATCTTTTACAAATGCATTCAAATATGTAAGGAATAAAGAGTAAAGAGCAAACAAGCATTCCAAGTAATCACATATAACTTAATTGAAGAAAGAATACTAGATGAATTCAATGTCTAAAGAGATAAAACAAAAATAGGTAAAATTGACAAAGGTTCCATTTTGGTAGAATCTGAGAGGGGCATTTTATAAATAATTCGAACTATCAATTTTGCTCCAATTTACTCAAGAAAGGTATCACTAGAAAGATATTTCAATCTACTTTCAGATAAAACAAGTTCCATACGAATTGAAGTTTCTAACAATGAGTTACAAATGATTTGGTAACCAAAGGTTAGAGAACAGAATCTCTGTTTTGCAGACTCTATAGGATCGAATTCAACAGATGACTGGGTAAATTATTGTGCTCTAAATCATTCAAGTTAGGTACTGAAAGATAGATCTATAAGTTTAGTTTCCAACAAAGCATGTTTTGCACAAATTAGAGTTTCCAATTGGGAGTTATAAGCAGTTTAGTATTGAAATGTCAGAAACTACGGTCCTTGTTTTGCAGAACCCATAGGGCCGATTTTAATAAAAAACTGGATATGTATTTTTGCTCCAAATATTTTAATTCAGGTATCAAAAGAAAGATTTATGAGTCTAAAGCAAGTTTTGCACAAATGGGTGCTAAAAGTTAGAGCTGAAACAATACATAGAGGTCAGATTATCGGAAAATTTTAGATTCACGATTTTGTGACTAAACGAGAGAGAAATCAGGAGTTAAGCCAAAATATTTCGAATTGTTCACATTTGAGATGAGAACAGAGATCAAGATTACTGTAAGATGGGGTTAGAACACTTTCCTTTGAAGGATTAGATCCCAAATGAAAGGATTTGAGCAGAAAAACCTAAAGCCCTAATTTTTCTTCTCTTATTCTCTTCTCCCTTTCTCCCTTTCTTCTCCACTGATGGTTGTTCTCCACAACTGGCTGCCTTCTTAGGTTTCTCAAGGAAGAAGGCAAAAATGTTGAGGCGGTGGGATTTGTCTTTTTGTGCCTTTTTTGTAATTTAGTGCTTGTATTACTCATATTTACGATTAGGTCCTCAGGGTTTACAAATAGGTCCTCAGATTTTTTTTACTACTAGGTTTTATAAATAATTCAAAACAGATTCTTACATCACAAATAAGTTCTTATGAAAATTAAAAAAATAAGGGATATTACAGTTTTGCCTTCTAAAGTCCTTGCTTTCTCCTTCCTCTCTTTTTTCTCTTGCACTCAAAGTGCTTGCTAAATTGTTTGTAAAGCTTCTCTCTTTGCTAGACGTCGGGACTCGTTCGTCATTCGTTTCAAACTAATCGACTTTATCTTTTTACAGGTCATACGGGACTTGAGCGAGGTTGCAAATTGGCTGACCCTTTGTAGACGTATATCGCAAGGGTTCGTCATGACTTAGGCAATCTCAACTAAGTCCGAGAAGTTGGCACAAGGGTGCATCACAATTTGGGCAACTCTAGCTAAGTCCGTGACTTTGCCGCAAGGGTGCTTCACGATTTAGGCAATTTTAGCTAAGTCTGTGATAACATAGTACACCTATACTGAGTGGTATACCTATCCGATCAGATCACTGAAATGGGTCCGGTATTCGAAGCGGCAATCATTGCTTCATGTGGGACTTCTTGCTTCATCCACATGCATTATAAAGTTAAGTCGATTTGTAGAACCTAATTCAATATGGTTGTATATCGTACAACACAAGATCTACAACATATCTTGACGTAAGGCTAGTATTAAGAACATTTTGGTCAATACTGTAACCTTGATCCTAGTGTTACTTGACTCTTGAGTCCCACATGCCACTCAATCTGGTTTTAGTTTTATTTGATAGGATTTTGTTATTTATGAAACTAGATACATTGTATTTGTACTAGTAGGAAAAAATGTACTGTTTTAATTAAGTTATGATGTACTATGATACAAGGATTGAAATATCGTACCATACTCAAGTTTCAAGATTCGCTCGGTATGGTACGGTACTGTATACCGAGAGGTATACCGCTCAATATACCGGTTGGTATATATATATATATATATAAAGTAAAAAAAAAAATTTCGAAGCAACGTCGCCTCTCTTCTCCCCCATGTGGCGACGTCGCCTCTCTCTCTCTCTATATAAAATATTTTATTTATATATATATTTATATATAAAAGTAAAAAAAAGTGCGATGTCGCCTCGACGACGTCGCCTCTCTTCTCTCCACTCGGGGCGATGTCGCCTTTATATATATATATATTTATTTATAAAAGTTAAAAATAAAAAATTTCTACGACGTTGCCTCATTTTTCTGTGCTATCGCCTCGGTGACGTCGCCCCGCGTGGGGGAGAAGAGAGGCAACGTTGCCCCGCATTGTCATGGACTTAGCTGGAATTGCCTAAGTCATGAGGCACCCTTGCGACTAAATCACGAACTTAGTTGAATTTGCCTAAGTCGTGAAGCACCCTTGCGCCAACTCCTCGGATTTAGCTGAGATTGCTCAAGTCATGAGGCGCCCTTGCAACATATTTTTTCGCAAAAGTTTAGCCTAGTTGCAATCTCGTTCAGGTCTCCTGAAGGACCTATAAAACAGAAAGTTGATTAGATTGAAAACGAGCGACGGACAAGTCTTGACGTCTCGCGAAGAGGGAAGCTTTAAAAGCAGTTCAGCGAGCACCTTAAGTGCAAGAGAGAAAAGAGAGGAAGGAGAAAACAAAAACTTTAGAATGTAGAACGAACAGTTACAAGTTCACAAATAACTACTCATCGAGTGCCGGGCGCAAAGGCAAGTTCCCGTTAAGTTAACGTGGGAACTTGTGAAGATTGTTTAACGCCCGACAATATACCGAAGCCCCATCCAGGCCTGTGCCACCCGGGGGGTTCCTGGGTGCTGAGATAGCTGACGTTTCGCGTGCAGCTGCGGTTTGTAGAAAACAAGCCATGACATATGAAAATAGAGCCATTTTGGGGTAATTCGACCCGGCGTGGTGAGTGGTCGCATTGCAGCGCTGCAAACTGTCTTTGCTTACATTTTCCTAGCAAAAACACACAAAACCAAGGCAAAACATATTGCCATGTCTTTGTACAAGAATGTAAAAACAATGAACGGTTCGTTGAACAAAGTTGTTGCGGGTGTGCGACGACCGTTCGTGACATTGTCCCCCACTTAAACTGTCAACGCCCTCGTCGATGCTTGTTGGTAGTTGTTGACGATTGCTTCTTCATGTCGTAGGGCATCTTCGGGCTCCCAACTGGCTTAAGTTCAGGGAAGCTTTCGCTACTTAACCAAATACTCGGTCTGCTCAACTCCATTGGGTAGCTTTATCTTGCGATCCACTAAAATGATTTCAACTCGCTTCTCGTAGGATGTTATGGTGGTGGGTAGCCGAGTTGGAATACTTCAGGAAGCATCTTGAGGATCTGAGTGGTAGGTTTTCAAGTTGCTGGCGTGAAAAACATTGTGAATTTTGAGCCACGCCGGTAGCTGCAACTTATAGGAGACGTTGCCCACCCTATTGATAATTGGGAAAGGCCCTTCATATTTGCGCTCCAATTCTTTGTGTACTTTGTGCCTAAAGGATTGAAGTGATTCTAGTTGGAACTTCACCAACACCAAATTACCGACTTTAAACTCCTGTGGTCGCCTTCCCAAGTCTACCCACTTCTTCATCTTTTTGGTCGCCTTCTCCAAGTAAGCCCACGCAATATTTGCATTTCGATGCTATTCTTTTGCAAAGTGATATGTTGACGGACTACTCCTAGTATCCCCGATAGCTAAGGTGTGAGGAGTCGACGACTGTTGTCCTATAATGATCTCGAAGGGGCTTTTGTTGGACTTAGAGCTCCGTTGCAAGTTGTAGGAGAATTGGGCTATGTCCAACAGCTTCACCCAATCTCGTTGGTTGGCACTCACGTAGTGTCGAAGATATTGCTCAAGGAGCGAGTTTATCTTTTTGGTTTGGCCATCCGTCTACGGGTGGAGGCTTGTGGAGAAGTATAACTTAGACCCCAACAATTTGAATAGCTCGGTCCAGAACCGTCTCTGGAACCGAGCGTTTCGATCACTGATGATATTGTGCGGGACACCCCAATACTTCATCACATTCTTCATCATAAGCTTGGTCTCCTCCTCTACTGAACAATGTAGAGGTGCAGCAATGAAAGTTGTATACTTTGAAAATCGATCGACCACCACAAGTATCGATCCGAGTCCCCTTACTGTTGGCAAGCTTGATATAAAGTCCAAGGAAATGCTCTTCTACGGCCTTTCGGGTACGGGCAACGACTCCAAAAGTCCCACTAGCTTCCGTTACTCCCACCTTATCTTATTGGCAAGTAAGGCACGTTCGAACATATTCCTCCACATCAGTCCCCATCTTCGGCCATTAGAAGGCTCTCTCCACGAGAGCCAATGTTCGGTGAATGCCTGGATGTCTTGCCCAAAGAGAATCATGACACTCTCTCAAGAGTTCGCATCTTAAATTATCTACTCGAGGAACATAAACCCTATTCCCTTTGGTGTAGACGAGTCCCTCTTGGACCCAAAATCGTCGTGCCTTGCCTTCTTTGATTAGTTGCATTAGGTTACTGCTTAGGGGTCACTGTACAGTCCATCCCTGATTCTGGAAAGGAAGTTGGAGTGCAAATGACTTACTTGGCCTCCACCTTCTAACTGCATGGCATTCACCCGCTCCACTTTTCGGCTCAGCGCATCGACCACGACATTTGCTCTTTCGGGCTTGTACTTCATTGTCATATCAAATTCAACTAGGAAGTCCTGCCATCGTGCTTGCTTTAGGGAGAGTTTCTTTTGAGTTTGGAAGTAACTTAAAGCGATGTTGTCCATCCTCAGCACAAATCGCGATCCGAGAAGGTAGTGTCGTTGCCAAACTCGTAGACAGTAGACCACCACTGTCATCTCCTCCTGCACTAGATACCGCCGCTCGGTCTCGTTGAGCTTGCGGCTCTCGTAGGCCATTGGGTGACCCTCCTGTATAAGTACTCCCCCAATAGCGAAATCTGAAGCATTTATATAGACTTCGAAGGGCTCCCCATAGTCCGGCAATTTGAGCACCGATTCTTCCAACACAATAGTCTTTAGATCTTGGAATGCAGCTTCATATTTGTCAGACAATCTCCAAGATTGCTCCTTTAGCAACTCCATCAGTGGGGTTGCGCGCTTCGAATACCCAGCTATGAAGCGCCGATAGTAGTAGACGAAACCAAGGAAGGATCTCAGCTCCAGCACCTTCTTTGGAGTTCGCCATTCTGCAATAGCTTGCATCTTTGATTTGTCCATACGAATGGAATCATTATCGATTCGATGCCCTAATAATAAGTTCTCCGTCTGAGCAAAGTAGCACTTCTCCCTTTTCATGAACAAAGTGTTCTCCCTGAGAACCTTAAAAATTGTCCGAAGGTGTTCGACATGATCCTTTAGCGTTTGGATGTAGATGACGATATCATCCAAGTAGACGACCACAAACTTATCCAAATGCTCCTTGAATAGTTGGTTCATAAGAGTGCAGAATGTGGTCGGAACGCGAAAGGCATCATTAATAACTCAAATGCTTCGTACCTGGTCATGCAGGTAGTTTTCGCTTCGTTGCCTTCAACAATACGCACCTGCCAGTACTCGACCGGAGGTCGAGTTTGGAGAATTACTTTGCTTTGCCCAATTGGTCGAATAAGTCCGCGATGAGCGGGATGGGATACTTGTTCTTTACCGTCACCTTGTTGAGGGCTCGATAATCGATGCATAGTCGGATGCTCCCATCTTGTTTCTTTTGGAAGAGAATTGAAGCTCCAAATGATGCTTTAGAACTGAGGATGAGACCACTGCTTAGCAGTTCATCTAACTGCTTTCTGAGCTTTGCCACCTCTAGAGGGGACATGTGGTAGAGTGGTCTCGCTGGAGGCTTTACTCCCGGCTCTAGCTCGATATGATGATTCACGTCTCTGCGTGATGGTAGAGTTTTTGGCAACTTAGGCGGCATAACATCTGTGAACTCCTTCAGAACGTTCGCCACCACAACAGGTTCATGAATGGCCTCCCTGTCGAGGGGCTCTAGCTTTATAGTAGCCACGAATATTACTTCGTCTTTTCGTACCCCTTTCTTCAGTTGTAATGCTGATATTTGTTGGGGATCCTTGGTTCCTCTCCGAGAGACGGGAACCACACAGGGGTCGTCACCTCCCATCATACATAGGGAGTTTAGGAACAACACTGGCACCAACTTAGCCGCGTGCATGAACTCCATTCTGAGGATCACTTGGAAGTTGTCCAATGGCACCGCCATCATTATTGTGCTCCCGCTCCATGTTTTGATCTTGATGGGGACTCCCTTTGCTAGCCCGGAGATCCGCTTGGCCTCCGAGTTCACCACCTTCATCCGACTTGGGTTCTTCTCCAAGATTAGCTCAAGTTGCTTTGCTTCTCGGTCGGTAATAAAGTTGTGGGTAGCGCTCGTGTCCACCATTGCACAGGTTGTTTAGCTATTGAGCTTAATGTCCACGTACATCAGCTCACTACTCCCTGCTTTCAATGGCTTTGCCTTCATGTTCTCCCCCACTTGACCCCGCAATGTATTCAACAAACGCATTGCTCCCATTCGGGGACCTTGTGACTCGTTGTCACTGTTGGATTCTGAACTACTTGAACTAAGGGTGATGGCCTTGCCCTTGTTTGATTTGGGGGGATGGATTGAAGCTGTTAAGGCATTGAGTGCCTGCTTCTATAGGCACTCCCTCACCATGTGCGGCCCTCCGCACAAGAAGCATCCGTTAGGTTTTGGGGCTTTGCCTTTTGAGCTTGACCCTTTGTGGAAACTCTTCTTCCTTTGTTCGCCCTCGGGCTCCTTCTCTTGAGAATATTTTGGAGGGCGGTTTCCTGAAGATTGTTTCTTTTGGAAGAGAATTGAAGCTCCAAATGATGCTTTAGAACTGAGGATGAGACCACTGCTTAGCAGTTCATCTAACTGCTTTCTGAGCTTTGCCACCTCTAGAGGGGACATGTGGTAGAGTGGTCTCGCTGGAGGCTTTACTCCCGGCTCTAGCTCGATATGATGATTCACGTCTCTGCGTGATGGTAGAGTTTTTGGCAACTTAGGCGGCATAACATCTGTGAACTCCTTCAGAACGTTCGCCACCACAACAGGTTCATGAATGGCCTCCCTGTCGAGGGGCTCTAGCTTTATAGTAGCCACGAATATTACTTCGTCTTTTCGTACCCCTTTCTTCAGTTGTAATGCTGATATTTGTTGGGGATCCTTGGTTCCTCTCCGAGAGACGGGAACCACACAGGGGTCGTCACCTCCCATCATACATAGGGAGTTTAGGAACAACACTGGCACCAACTTAGCCGCGTGCATGAACTCCATTCTGAGGATCACTTGGAAGTTGTCCAATGGCACCGCCATCATTATTGTGCTCCCGCTCCATGTTTTGATCTTGATGGGGACTCCCTTTGCTAGCCCGGAGATCCGCTTGGCCTCCGAGTTCACCACCTTCATCCGACTTGGGTTCTTCTCCAAGATTAGCTCAAGTTGCTTTGCTTCTCGGTCGGTAATAAAGTTGTGGGTAGCGCTCGTGTCCACCATTGCACAGGTTGTTTAGCTATTGAGCTTAATGTCCACGTACATCAGCTCACTACTCCCTGCTTTCAATGGCTTTGCCTTCATGTTCTCCCCCACTTGACCCCGCAATGTATTCAACAAACGCATTGCTCCCATTCGGGGACCTTGTGACTCGTTGTCACTGTTGGATTCTGAACTACTTGAACTAAGGGTGATGGCCTTGCCCTTGTTTGATTTGGGGGGATGGATTGAAGCTGTTAAGGCATTGAGTGCCTGCTTCTATAGGCACTCCCTCACCATGTGCGGCCCTCCGCACAAGAAGCATCCGTTAGGTTTTGGGGCTTTGCCTTTTGAGCTTGACCCTTTGTGGAAACTCTTCTTCCTTTGTTCGCCCTCGGGCTCCTTCTCTTGAGAATATTTTGGAGGGCGGTTTCCTGAAGATTGTTTCTTTTTTTCCAAATCCTTTGAGAAAACAAAGTCGGTGAGCCTTTTTGCGCCCGCAATTGCCCCGATTACATCGGTAACATTCCTTCGATGTAGTTCCTAGTGAGCCCATGGCTTTAGGCCATCGAGGAAGCTGAACAGCTTATCCTTCTCGGACATGTCCTGTATGTCTAACATCAGTGTAAAAAATTGCTTTACGTAGTCTCGGATGGAAGTACTTTAGCGGAGTTGTCTCAACTTCCTCCTTGCGACGAACTCTGTGTTCTCAAGTAGAAACTGATTTCTCAGCTCCTGCTTTAAGCCCTCCCATGTGTCTACTCGGCACCGACCTTGTTGGATCTCCTCCCAACGGATTCCCACCAAAGTTTTGCATCCCCATTCAGGTACATGGTTGCTATTAAAACTTTGGTATCTTCAGAATCGAGCCTTGTAGCTCAAAAGTACTGTTCCATGTCAAACAAGAAATTCTCAAGCTTTTTTGCGTCCCTAGCATCTCTATAGCAATGAGGCTTAAGTGCCTTCAAGTTTTGTGCCGGCGCAATGCGGGTGTTGCTTCCTCTTGCATTTAGTGCCTTTGTGACTGCGGTCACTCTGGAAGTGAGTTCTGCCACGACTTCGTGCAAATGTTGCACAGAGTCTTTGGTGTCATCCGTCAGTCGATCGACTAGGGCCTCAACCTTGTCGATTCAGGATTCAGTTTCTTTTTGTGAGTTCTCTACCCCAAGAAGCCTTCATTGGCCTTAGTAGAGTTCCTTCAAGATCGCTTCAAGAACATCCGGGCGGGTTTCCGCCGTTGTGAGTCTCTCCTTGCAGAGAGTAGCCAACTTCTCGCTCATCATGTTCGCTGCCATGATCCTCCAAAGCGGCTCCATTAGCATGAGAGCGAGTTTGCACTTGCAGCCCACCTGCGGCTGCTTGGGGCAATGGTCCGGCTTGCCCTGCCTTGCTCGATTTCCTACGATGCTTTGCCATGTCAAGATTGCGAAGTTTTTTCGCTGCTTGCTCGAGTTGCTTGCCCGCTTTGATACTACAATGTCACGAACTTAGCTGGAATTGCCTAAGTCGTGAGGCACCCTTGGGACAAAGTTACGAACTTAGCTGAAGTTGCCTAAGTCGTGAAGCACCTTTGCGCTAACTCCTTGGACTTAGCTAGGATTACCTAAGTCATAAGGCGCCATTGCAACATATGTGTCCACAAAGGTTCAGCCTAGTTGCAACCTCGTACAGGTCTTGAAGGACTTATAAAATAGAAAGTTGATTAGATTGAAAATGAGCAATTTAGCGACGTCTTACGAAGAGGGAAGCCTTACAAGCAATTTAGCGAGCACCTTGAGTGCAAGAGAGAAAAGAGAGGAAGGAGAAAACAAGGACTTTAGAAGATAAAACGAACAGTTGCAAGTCCATAAACAACTGCTCATCGGTTGCCGGGCGCGAAGACAAGTTCCCGTTAAGTTAACGTACGAACTTGTGAAGATTGTTCAACGCCCGACAATATATCGAAGCCTCATCCAGTCCTGTGCCACCCGGGCGGTTCTATGGTGCTGAGATGGCTAACGTTTCGCGTGCAGCTGCGGTTTACAAAAAACAAGTCGTGGCACGCCAAAACGGAGCCATTTTGAGGTAGTTCGGCTCGGCGTGGCAAGCGGTCGCATTGCAGCGCTGCGAATTGTCGTTGCTTACATTTTCCTAACAAAAAGACACAAAACCAAGGCAAACCATGCTGTCATGTCTCTATACAAGCATGCAAAAGCGATGAATGGTTCATTGAACGAAGTTGTTGCAGGTGCGCGACGACCGTTCGTGATACGTGGGGAGAAGAGAGGCGACATCGCAGATATATATATATATATAGCGGGCGGTTGGTGTACTAATCTACTGATGGACTAGTACGTACTGCTCGGTACGGGCAGTATCATTCGAAATTGAATTGAAGACCTTGCTATGATGTGTGCGCTTGATTTAATGAATTATCATATACTAGTTTTTCTATAGATACTATGTTCACAAATATTAGTATGGTCCCAGACTTTATGTATAATCATGATACATATTAAAAATTGCACAAAATAATCCAAAATCAATTAAATCATCAAAAAATAAAAAAAGAATTGAAAAGGATGGCTATTATATTAACGTCATATTGGGCATATGAGCATGACAAATATGAGTTCAGTACATGATACAGCAATCCACCACCTATATCTGAGAGATTTAGTAGACCTCATGAGACAAGATGTTACCATCCTCACCATTTTGTTTTGTCTTTTCTTCCTTATTTATTAATCACCAATCTATTCGTATGTCCTTATAAGAGATCATGAGCAAGTAATTAAAATATATGAATAGCATCCTCAGCATGGAGTTAGTGGTCACTGCTGCTCAGTTGCTCTTGTTCACCCAATTCAAGAACTTATGAAGGACCTATGTAGGGCATGCTACTGATACAGTAGGTGCAGATTGGAAAAAGTATTTTATGTTGTAATTGTCCATTGGAACTGCTGAATTTATCAGAGAATTGAATGCCAAATGTTTGGTTGTGTTGGATTCAGGTGCATTGGTGGAATTTATAAAGAGAATGAGGGAGGACTTGAATGATGAACCGGAAAATGGTGGGAAAAAAGAATTTGAGTGGAGACAGGTATCAGATTATCCTCTGCTATAATAGTGGTGGGGATGTGGTGGTCAAAGATTGGGGGAAGGAAAATGGTACCATGCTAGATGCTTATTAAGAGATAATGAGCAAATAATTAAACAATGAGGAGAATAGCAGTCTCAGTAGTGAGTTAGTGGTCACTGGAAACAAGATGTTATTGTTTACGTTTCAGTTGTCCCAACAGCAGCAGCAGCAACAGGCAGGATGTCCCAACTATTTCGGTTGTTTCCGTTGATTGTTTTTCAGCACTGGCCTCTGTATAAGGAAAAATCTCTAGTTAAATCAAAAGCACTTAATCTTTTGTTGTTCATAGTAAAGATTTGATTGTCTTCGTTTACCTCTTCTTCCACCATTAATACTTATTGATTTACATTTTCTAACCATGATATTTATAGGTATGCCTATATCATTTTCAATTTGTTTTACTTACTTTTATCCTCTGTTAGTGTTTGTCTAATTGAATGAAACATGTCTCATTCTATGTTTATATGTGACCTCATGCCGCCTTATTATTTTTCATTCAGCTACACAAACTTGTTGCATTTGTAGTTTCTTTAAATATTCAACCCTCTGATATATAAAGCATGATTATATATGTTAAATGGATAACAAAGGAAGAGTTATCCTTTGTTATCCTTTAAATATACATTTGTGGTAATTTGCATGATACTTGGGAGAAAAAAAAAATTCAATGCCATTTTTTATAGCATACTTCCACTCTTGAAGTCATATATTACACTTCAAATCTAACAGTAATAGAAACTATAAAGTCATTAATCAATAGTATTGTGAATATCAATGTTAAATATGGCCAACGAATGTTGAGAGTTACATTATAGAGAATAGATATGAGGTAAAAGGTAATCTATCACTTTGGATTTGTGTGACTATCCATCATGGCCTAGTTGACAGAAGGAAAAGTTTCTAATATAAGCTGTGTCCATACTGAAAGCAAGAGTCTGGATGATTGTGAATCTTAAGTAGCTAAGTTGAAATATATGTAGATATTATGTGCATTTTTGCATGGTTTGCATTACCGGTCTGTATCGGTGTATCGACCAACTATCGGTACGATATATATCGAGCTGTACTGACACATAGTATACTAAGGTGTATTAATGTACCGCCCATACCAATCCTCTATCAGATCGATATGTATCGTCTACATTGAGCGATATGCTTCGGTATATCAAACCTTGCATTTTTATACCGTCAAGTATATTGTAGACCTCAAATTGGTTAGAATTTTTCGTGCATCAAACTTTTGCAACAAAATATTTGTTGGATCAAAGTTAACTATTTTGATGCTTTTTCATATGTATTGTCACTATATTGTGGTAATCTCATGGTATTGCTCATTCCAATTTAGCAATTGATAAAACTTATGATTGTTATCGTCATATTGGATACTATTACTACTACCATTGTGTGATTGTTCTTATTCTGTTGCTCTATGCCTAATGTCTTTTCTGATTTATTTAGGTTGCCATAACATTGGTGTAGCAATGGCGACTCCTTATGGTCTAGTTGTGCCAAACATAAAGAAGGTTCAATCACTAACAATATTGGAGGTTTGTTGCAATTAGAGATTTTCATGATTTAACTTGTTATACCTCCTCTTGAAATTATGGTACTTTATATCGTTGCGAACAATAATTATCATAATCTTCCTGAATGTGAAGTATCTGTAAGGGTAGTAATTACCTAAAGTGGAAATAAAATTGAGGAAGAGAAATGAAATGAAAAGAACAAAATGGGCAGAAGAGTGCGGTCTAGATTTCATATGGTGAACATTAGTTCGCTAGACGCACTGAGTTGAAATTTTAGTTTATCCCAAACTGGATGGTGGGACCCAACCTTCTGTGGATTGCATGTGATTGATCACTGGATCAAGGTTCTCTTTTATTTTTTTTACACCTAAAACATTAGCTTAGTGTGTTGTACCAGATCTACTTATCAAAGGCTAAGGGTTCGGATGAGATATTTTATACGTAAGATATTGATCTAGTGATGGTGTATTGAACTTGGTTATCAAGAGTTGAGGGCTCAAAACTTCATCCAATATATTATTTACACCTAAGACACGGTCCGGTGGTAGTGTACCAGACCTACTTACCAAAGGTTGAGAGATCAAAACTTCACATGATATATTATTGACTAGCTTAACTGGTAGAGACTTTGACATATCATCACAATTATCATGAGGTCCTGGGCTCTACCTTCATCACTTACCCTTTGCAAAAGAGAACATTGGATCAAGGTCTTAAATGTGCTTGACACTCAAGCCACTTCCCATAATGGCTAGGAGGATTTGAAAGGCATTATGGCATCAAGGTTTCCAAGGTTTAGCCAAGGCTTAGCTTAGGACTCCACCACTCATCATATTTGGTTTAGTATTGTTACCACATGACTTTGGGAGTCATTGAGGAACGTAATTTTTGGAACATTTTTGTTTCTCACTTTGTACAATTATCTATTATCTTTGTTTCATGGAGAGTGTTTCAAAAGGTGCTCGGGCGAGGCGTTTCAATGAAACGCTGGTCAAGCACACATCCGAACCAAATAAGGTCGACTTTAAGCCTAGGTGAGTAAGTTGGTTCAATTGAACCAACTAATGTCACTTTACCCTAACACCATCCCTTCCCCCGCGCCCCCCTCCCCCCTTTCTTCACCCAGTGAAAGAAACCAGAAGCAGAACCCCTATTGCTCGTTCACTTTGTCCGTTCACCATTGTAGCTTGGTACACCACCAGTTTCCACCTTCTTCCATAGCTGTCAGTTACTTCTGCATCTTCTTAGTCCTCTCTTTCTCATTTGATAGGTAATAGTCTTTTGTTGATTAACTTGCTCCACCAACTTGAGGTGGTGCACTATTGTAGAACTTAGAAGTTCTAAGTTCGCCTAGGTAGGAACATCATATTGATATGAAAACACTGCTTATAACATAACAGCTATTAAAAAAACACTGCTTAGCAGTTAACACCCACCTCAAATTTCACCTCCTTTTGAAAACACTACTTAGAACATTACAATATATATATATTTAAAATTTTAATATTCTGGAAAGCCTCTCTTCGCTTGGGTGGATGCCCTTAGGCATTTTGGGATCCTGGCGCCTTTTGACACCCAGCGGTTTTAAATACACTGGTCATGAATACAAGACCCTTTACGTATTAGACCTAATACTCATGCAATTTGGTATCCTCATTTTGGTCAACCAATTATTGAAGTATTTATTCGAGGAGGTGATATCGAACCAGTGAATATCACTTATTCTGGTGTTTATTAGTGGTATAAAAAGGCACTATTAAAGTCCTTAATAGCAGGTTGGTTACGCCAACCAAAATGGAAACCAAACTTTTTGTGGTTCAAAAATGTTGAGTCTCGTCTAAATCATCATTTGTCATGACTTTTTGAAGTGAGTTCTTTGGCATGGACAGGACACTTAGTTCCTTTTACTATTTCAGGATCCATGGGACAGTATATCACATGGAATGATTTCATAGATGTATTACCCTATCGGGAAGGGTTGGGACATGGGTCAATGGAATCTTTATGCCTAAAACCTGATTCGAGTAGTCATTTATTTGGTCAAATTTCTTCCGAAGCATTTGGATTTTTAGATGTATATGATATCTAGATTGATAGATCTTATATAAATCATATGATGAGGTACCCCATGAGTGGATATATAGGAATCTAGATTTGCTAAGTCACTGTTATTATATTCTACATCCTAGATCTTCCCGTTCTGTCAACTGGCTCCCGTTCTTTATATAGTCTGGAGAAAGGAATACTTCTTGATGCTTTTGGTTATAAGAACCTTACATAGTTTATAGGGGTTATAGGTTTGACAAATAGAGAAACTAAATCAGCAAAAATTAGGAAACTGATCACCTGAAAAAAATAGAAAAACTAGAAAACTAATCATCACAGAATCAGAAAATAATCTCTCTTCGAAATTGGGAAAGTAATTTTCTCAGAATCAGAAAAAATAATTTTCAACAAAAGTGAAAATAATCTCCACAAATCAGTACTCCCCCTCAAGCTGGCGAGTAAATATTTTCCATTCCCAGCTTTCCAGTAGCATCTTAAAAGGAATGACTTAAAAGACATTTAGTTAGGAGTTGTCTACTTGTTGATACATAGAAATACAAATCAATCTATTATCTAACTTTTCTTTAATAAAATATTGATCCACTTCAACATGTTTTGTTTAATCATGTTGAACTGGATTAAATGCTAAATTATTATCTCCATATAGTTTCATATTTCTGTTTCATTTTACTCCCAGATCATCAAGGATTATTTTCTACCACAATAACTCATGAGTTCCTTGTGCCATGGCTCTGAATTCTGCCTCTGCACTAGGTCGAGCAATTGTTTCTTCTCTTTGTCACCAAATTTCCACCTAAGATGGTACAATAGCTAGAGGATGATTTTGGATCAACTACTACATATCGAGCCAATCTACATCGGCATCGGATTAAATGCTAACTTATTATCTCCATATAGTTTCATATTTCCTTTTCATCTTACTCCCAGATCATCAAGGATTATTTTCAACCCCAATAACTCACGAATTCCATGTGCCATGGTCTGCCTCTGCAGTAGATCAAGCAATTGTTTCTTCTCTTTATCCTGAAATTTCCTCCTAAGATGGTACAATAGCTAGAGGATGATTTTGGATCAACTACTACTGATTGAGCCAATCTACATTGACATAGGCTTCTACACTCAATTGCCCATTTTTTTCTAATAAAATGCCTTTTCCTAGACTTCAAATATAATGCCCATTTTTTGTAAATAAAATGCCTTTTCGCCTACTTCAAAATTCAAATATCATAGAATTCTATGAATGACTTCAAAATGAACTTCTTTAGGAGAATGCATGAATTGACTTGCTACATTCATTGTGCAAGCAATATTAGGTCTTGTATGAGATAAATAAATGAGTCTCGCAACAAGGCTGTGAAATATCCCCCATCTATCGTCATGTCTTCTACAACATTGAATTTGCTCAATAGGTATATCAGCTGGTTTGCAGCCAAGCATTTCTCTTTATTTTAAAAGATCAATGATATATTTTTTGTTGTAAAATAAAAATTCCGTTTTTTGAGTGAGCTTTCTCAGTAACAAAAAAAATTTCAGCTTTCCAGATCTTTAATTTCAAGCTCTTTGGCTACTAAATCTTGGAGTTTCTTAATTTCTTCAAGATCATCACTAGAAATAATTATATCATATCAATATATACAATTAAAGCTGAAATTTTATCACTTGGTGACCTCTTAATAGAAAAAGTATGATCACCTTTACTATGTCGAAATTCCATATCCTTATTGCCTTTGTGAATCTACCAAACAATGCTATGGGAGATTTTTTAATCCATAAAATGCCTTTTTCAATCTCTAGACGTTGTTATTTTAAAATCCTTTATCAAACCATGGAGGTGCTTCCATATAAACTTCTTCCTGAAGATCATATAAGAAAACATTTCTAATGTCAAATTGCTGTAGAGACCAACCAAGATTAGCTGCTAAAGATATACATGTATGGTTTTCATTTTTGTAACCGGAGCAAAGGTCTCCATAATGGCCACAAGCCTAGTCTAGTAACTTTCCAAAATCCAAAGTGTCATCAACTTTATATTTATTAGTGAATACCCACTTGCATCCAATCAATTTCTTTTCTTTAGGAAGTTCATTGATATTTCATGTTTTGCTTTTTCTTTAGTACACTCATCTCTTCCATCATGGCTTTTCTCCAATTCTCATCTCTAAATGTCTCTTGAACTGTTTTTGGAATTTCAATTGGACATAGATGTGTAAGGAAAACTGGAGATAATTTATCAAATGAGATATAATTGGAGATAGGATGTTGGGTTCATTTTCTTGTTCCCCTATGACAATAGATAGATTTATGTCTTTAAACTCCGGCAAATGGCTATTTTGTTTGGGTTCATGGGCTCTGTAGTGGATAAAGATAGAGGAGTAAAACTAAACTAATTCAAGTATCTATTATGGGATCCTTGGTAATGCTTGGGTTCAGGAGTAGAAATTTTTCTTGAATAAACTTGCAGTGGCAATGTAGTTATAATACCATTTATCTCATCCTCATTCATGGCGTTAGAGTTCGATATAGTTGTTAGAACTATGGAAAAGTTTGTTGCAGGAAGATCAAGATCCTAAAGTTTAAGACTCAAGGATTTGTCTTGATAAGAAGAGTTTATAAAAAGAATTAATTTTTACCAAAAGTAACATCCATAGAAGTGAAAAATTTCTTTGAAGCAGGATAACACTTAATTATTTATGTATGGAGAAATAACTAAGGAATATATATTTAAGAGCTTAAGGATCAAGTTCATCATGACGTTGAGAATGAATATGAACAAAAGAGATGCCACCAAATAGAATTATAATTGGAGCTTTATTTTCTAAAACTTTAGATGGTAATATTAAATAAGTAGTAGTTAGTATTGCTTCTCCCCAGTATGTCTTGGGCATCTTTTTTGAAATAGTATTGCACATGTTGCTTCGAGAAGGAGAGGTAACAGGTGTTACCTTAAGAAGATAAGGTGACCCTTGTTACCTCAAGATGATCATTCTTTCTTTTAGCAACATTGTTTTTTTTATGGAGTATCCAATGATTGATGTATTATTCCTTCATTTTTTATAAAACCAAACAGAGTTTGAATCATGTAATCAGTGATTACAATAGGCGCTCGGGCGCTCGCCTAGGCGCTTGGGCGAGGCGAGGTGAGGCCCGAGCACCTTGCTTCATTTCCAGGCGGCGCGCTTCAAAGAGGCGCCGCCTGGGCGCTCGCCCGAGCCAAGCGCCGGGTGCTTTGAGCAAGCGCCTAGGTTAAACCAGGCGACCGAACCAGATTTTTAGGTCTGGTTGGTCTTCGGTGCTTTAGTTAGTTCAATCGAACCAACTAAATCATCGATATCAGGCTCCCTCTCGCGATTTCCCCGACTTCCCCAACCTTAACACTCACAATTTTACCGTCGAGATTTCTTCTCCACTATCGTTACTCTCCGCTGCCACTGTCACTGCTCGCTGCTATTGTCGCTACTCGCCGTTGCCACAATCGCTGCTCGCCGACTGCTCGCTGATGCTATAATCGCTCCCGCTGTCGCTCATCGCTCCCGTTGCCGTTGCCGCCGTCGCTTTATCACGGACTTAGATGGGTTTGCTTAAGTTGTGCGGCACCCTTACGTGTCCGTCCGCAAAGGTCAGCCTCCCCAAAACCTCTTATGGTCCCTTAGGACCTACAAAAGAGAAAATGAGTTAGAGAAAATGCCTTACTCGGGATCCACAAGCAAACATTTCAGAAAACCCTTCATAGCCAATGCAAATTACAAATAGACTTTACAAGCTCTTAACGGTTGCACAACAAAGGGGCAAAATGGTCCACTACACACCGAATATCTCTCACAAGTGTCCACCTGACACAACCTTTATTTACAAGCTTAAAATGGGGCTGTTAAGCCTTCGACCGTCCCTCTACATACTGTGCAAAGCATGAACATACCAAAAGATACAAACATCCATAAGCCTTACATCCAACATCTTGTTTAGAAGTTTGTCCGTGTCATTCTCCCCCACTCATTCCTTCGACGTCCTCATCGAAGCATTTGTCGACACTGTAACTCCTCGCATTTGCGGAGTCTTTAATCTTCTGCTCCAGCTGCAATGCATCTCTTGGATCCCAATTGCTCTCCGCTGTTGTTGTTGAGTAGTCGAACTTTTGATCTGCCATGCTGCTTCAACTCGCCAATGACTTTGACTCTAATATAGGGTTTGCTTAGTTGTGTTGATCCATATTGGTTCCTGCAGATCCTTCAGATGAAGAAAAAGACCATTCTTGCTATGCGCTAGTCTCTCAAATGTCTCATGCTGCTTGAACTGGGTGGATGCTTGTTGGAGCTTTAACGAGCATCGTCTCGTAACCTTTTAAAGTTTTTGGGTCATTCATAAAATTTGCTCATCGACTTTTCTTTCATTTAGTTGTTACTTCCAAGTAGGTTTGCATCACTTTCGCTTTCGATTGACATTCTCTTGGGAAATCAAACGGATAATCCACTCTCAGTAACACTGATCACCAATGGTGATGATTTGACAACTATTGTTTTCTATCCGGTTTCTTCGAAGGGTCTTTGAACATATGCAGAGCTCCTTTGCTAGATATATATAAGAGAATTAAATTACTTAGTTTCGCTCATCCTCTTAAGAGTTGAGAAGGTAAAGGTTACTTGACTTCGCCCGCCTTCTCGAGGGTTGTACTCCATGCATCGAGCTGGTTATTGGCCTTCGTTTGCTCTTTGCTCATACTTCTGAAGTACTTGAAGTGTTTACACCCCTTGTGTTGAGTTAGTTACTATGATTCACCTTCTTAATGCCATCGAACTTCTAGAATGCAAGAAGTTTTCATCCCAACTTGGAGTAAGTCTCTAATAGTTTTGGTCGCCTCTGGGATTATACCGTCTTCTCCATCAACCCTGCTGCCTACTCCACTGAGTAGGAAAGGTACAGCACCGCGTATTGCCTGCTTCGTTTCTTGGTCGTGCACACTTGCATGACCCGAAGTCCTTCACTTTCGGCTATCTTGATGAGAAGCTCGTTGACACCGGTCGTAGAAGTTCCTTGGCCTCTTCCCTTCAACCTTATCTTGGTACTTGGAGTTTGCCTCCGTATAATCCACCTCCTCGGCCCCCTTTCGCGACCAAGCACTCTCCCTCCATGAGAGCAAGGGATCGATGACTTCACGGAAGTCCCGCCTCTACGGTACCATGGCACTGCCATGCCCATGGCCCTACTATCCGTCGCCTCACATCTGCATCCCTTTCTTCACAATCAGTAGATTTGCCTTTGTGGCACTATGACACTCCTCCGAGTACATCTTCATTCTAACCGATGTTGTGTTTTGGGTATCTAAGTCCCTTTGGACTCGTCATCGCTTCCTCGCCCCTTTCGACCCCCTACTTCAACATCTCTGTGTTCTCAAAGTAGTTCCCCTTTGTCGATGAAAAGACAGACTGCAACTCTCGCGTATGGCCTCCGCCATCCTATTGTAGGGTTCGCACCGATTCTGTTCTCCTTAGCTTCATTGGTAGTAACGTTTGCTTACTCGGCCTTGTCTCCTGACTTGCCGGGCTCCCTTAAGCGAATATAAGCTCTAGAGCAGTCCAACTCCCTAGTTGCTTTGATCATACCTCTGCATGATCAAGTCCCGCCCATGGGACTCACTGGTACTTGCATTCGAACTTTTCCCTTGGTGGTACACAGTCCCCATATGATGATAACCAAGGCTTTCATCCGATGCAAAATTCGATGCACGCACAGAAGACCCGCCTCTGCGGTACCATGACTTTTACTCCTTGAATCCATAGCCCTTCTTGTCGTCGTGTTGTTCACTGAAGTGAAGCTCCCAGTAGCTCCCGATCATACCACCGTATGATGTAGTCCCTCACGGGACACTATTTGTATGTATCGCATTTCCACGAACTATTTCATCATGATCCGTTGCACCATGTCGCCTCTTGGTGACATCTCCATTACATTCTGATCCTTGTGGGATGAACTCGGATTGTGATCCCTCCATGTGTGGCCTTTGCTAACACATCGCAGGGCCTCTTCCACCTTTGATTGTGTTCGCTCATTTTGGCAATCGACTTTTGTCCACCCGCTCTCGGGTCACACCTAGACGAAGTACCGGTCTAGGATAGTCCATCACTTAGTAGCTCTTGAAGTCCACCGACTTCGCTAAAATTGGTGCACCATTGTCTGGATCTTGAGCCTCTACCCCTACCAGCACAATCTCCACTGTATACCGCTCCTTTCATGGCAAGTTGAATAGCAACGCTGTGGCAAATTCTTTAAGAGTACCTGCCTCCGCGTCCTCTTGCCTTGTGACAAGGTCTTCTGAACCCAACTTCGCCTCTACAAGTTGAGTCGCCTTAGTTCCTTCGTCAAATGCTTCTCTGAGATAAGTTGCATGTGTCTCGAAGCTCCCTTCATCTTTGGCATAATGCAGAATGAGCCCGCTCCATCAGAATGAAGATCCATGGAACGACATGATCCCGCTCTTGCCTCTGCAAGAGTTCATGTCCTTGACCTTTGTCCAAGGAAAGCTTTGTGCCTCCGCTCCAAATCCCATCTTCTATGTCGGCTCCCTTCATGCGGCTTAGGTACTTCACTAAGTTACACCCAAGTTGTTCCGCTCCTCGTTTTGTATTGAGTTGATGATAGCCCTTGCGTCTACCATTTCACGGGTCAGCCCTCCATTGAGTTTGATCTCCATATCAACTCCAAATGTGCTTTCATTTGTATTGCTTTGGATCGCTCCCCCACTTGATCTCGTAATGCATTTCCCCATGCATTATCTTAAGCGAGATCATGCGACGACTCCTCGCCGCTCGCTCGGTCTATTGAGGTATTCCTCCTCAACATGTGTGGTCCGTTGCACATGGTTCTTCCTCTGAAGAGTCGGGACTTACCCTCCTGGATAACTGTCCCGTTGGAGCAACTTCTCTCTTCGCTTTCTTTTCTCTGAAAAGTTTCGGAGACCACTATCCCCTTGGACTACTCCGCCATGCTGAACAAACTGTGCCTTGTTCTGCCTCCACAAACACACTTGTTAGATTGTGATTCCGCGTCAATATAGCCCCCACTGCACCCCTCAAGGCCTAGCAATATGCTGAACTCGCTCCACACTTCAACCTCTTACGGACGTATCTTTCACATGCTGAAGAGAAAGTTTCAATGCTCTATGGCGCCGAGTTTCGGTCGCTTTGGAATGGCCACGAACACTCCATCGTTCGCATACAAGCCTTTACATAAGTACCGAATTCTTCGAGTTAGTAATTCCCCTCACTTCTGTGAGCTTTGCACAACTCTTTCGGTCGCTGAACAACTCATTCCATCTTACATGGTCTCATCCTTTATCAAGTGCCTCGCTTGCCTTGAGTACCATCAAGTATGGTTACTAACGTTGAGCCATAGCTCAAACTCAGCCATCCCAACCTTTGTGCGCTGCACATTCTTCCCAGCTTGCTTGTCCTCGTAGTGCCTCTTGCGTGAAGGGTTGGCCATTCCTTTGAATGCTAATCTCAGATGTTCGCTCCTCTGAGCGGCTCCTTTCACCTACATCTTCATGCCCATTTTCTCCTAAACGGTCGCGCGTGCTGTCCCTACATCTCCATGCTCTCAACGCAGCCCCGCTAGGTCCCTCATGTTTGCATGTTAAGTGTTTCTATGAGTGCTTGTCCCACTCTGATACCATCTGTCACGGACTTAGCTGGTTTTGCTTAAGTCATGCAGCACTCTTGCGTGTCCGTCCGCAAAGGTCAACCTCCCCGAAACCTCCCATTGTCCCTTAGGACCTACAAAAGAGAAAACGGTTAGAGAAAACGCCTCACTCGGGATCCACAAGCAAACATTTTAGAAAATCCTTCATAGCCAATGCAAATTACAAATAGACTTTACAAGCTCTGAACAGTTACACAACAAAGGGGCAAAATGGTCCACTACAGATTGAATATCTCTCATAAGTGTCCACATGACACAATCTTTATTTACAAGTCTAAAATGGGACTGTTAAGCCTTCGACCGTCCTTCTATATGCTGTGCAAAGCATGAACATACCAAAAGACACAGATATACATAAGCTTTACATCCAACATCCTGTTTAGAAGTTTGTTCGTGACAGTTCGTCGCTCCCTCTCCCGCTCCAGCTACGGCTGTTGCCTGCTATCACTACCGTTGCCTCGGCAGCCTTTGTCTTCTCACACTCTTCTCACTATACTGTTAACAGTATATTAACAGTATACTACTAACTATATACTAATAATTGTATTTTTATTATTAGATTAATATATAGTATATTTTTTATTTATTTATTATGATTTTGTACCCTATTTTCTTAATTTAATAGTATATTTTTTATTTATTTAATAGTATATTTTTTATTTATTTAATAGTATATTTTTTATTTTAAAAAATACTATTATGATTTATTATGATTTTGTACCCTATTTTCTTAATTTAATAGTATATTTTTTATTTATTTATTATGATTTTGTACCCTATTTTCTTAATTTAATAGTATATTTTTTATTTATTTAATAGTATATTTTTTATTTATTTAATAGTATATTTTTTATTTATTTAATAGTATATTTTTTATTTATTATGATTTTGTACCCTATTTTCTTAATTTAATAGTATATTTTTTATTTATTTAATAGTATATTTTTTATTTATTTAATAGTATATTTTTTATTTATTTAATAGTATATTTTTTATTTATTTAATAGTATATTTTTTATTTATTATGATTTTGTACCCTATTTTCTTAATTTAATAGTATATTTTTTATGATTAATACTATTATTTTTTATTTATTTAATAGTATATTTTTTATTTTAAAAAATACTATTATGATTTATTTATTTATTATGATTTTGTACCCTATTTTCTTAATTTAATAGTATATTTTTATTTAAATAATTATATTTATTAATTATATTATATATTTTTATATTTTAGCGTCTCGCTTTGCTCGGGCGAGTGCTTGGGCGAACGCCTAGCACCTCGGGCGTTTTTGGACCTTAGCGCCTTTTGGCACATAGCGTTTTTTAAATCACTGAATGTAATAAAGATGAAACTACCATCAGATTTATTTTTCAAAAGATAAAGTCGTCACTCGAGAATAATCATCAATGAAAGAAACAAACCAACGAGTCCGATAATATTTGGGATCTGTGAGGGACCCTGAATATTGGTATGAATCAATGAAAATAGATGAGATGATTTTTTTAATCAATGGAACAGAAACACATTGGTAATTAGCCAACTGACAAGCATCGCAATCAGATTTGTTGACATCCAAGCCTTGAATAACGAAGAAGGAAACATGCCTTTCAACCAAGAAAAAAGATGAATGTCCAAGATGCAAATTTGAACTTTATTAAATAGTTTTTTTTTGAAGATAGGATGATGGTAAATAGTTATTGCCATTTTTACTGCAATATTCAAGATAGTAGGGCCCCTCCTTTTCCTTGGCATGTCTAATCATCCTTGTAACTTGATCTTGAAAAGTACAATGGGACAGAAAGAAAGGTACACTGCATTTTGAATCTGTAGTAATTTAATGAATTGATAGAAGGCTTACTGGAAGACTAGGTACATACAATACAGGCTTTAAGGAAACGGAGGGTGTTAGTGTAATTGTGCCTTGGTCTGCTATAGTGTGCTACTTTAATTTTTTGATTTTCAGACGAGTTATAAAGTTGATAGTTGTTGAGGAGTTGGTCATATCGTCAGTGGGACTCTTGAATCTATTACCCAAGATCCATAACAATAGTCTTTAAAGGCATTTAAAGGTAAGAAATATAATACTTACCTGATGGAGGCATTTAAAGTAAGAAATATAATACTTATCTGATTGAGCTAGAGAACAAATGGCACTAGGCTTATTTAGCTAAGTGAGAAAACTCCGAAGCTTTTCAATATCCTCCTAATTTAGTCCCTCAATCTCAAAGTTACTAGACATCGAGCTTCTATGCAGAGAGAAGACTTGGTAAAACTTTTGGTAGCTGGATTTTCCAACACTACATTCCTTCTTCCTTCCTTGGCCCTATTGATCGAGAAGTCTTTGTTTATGGACAAAGAAGCACAAACACAGGACAGGGACACGACGATACACCATTTTTAAAAAATTAGGATACGGACACAGGGAGGACACGTATTTTTTAATATATATAATATTAGATTAATATGAGTTTTATATAATATATAATATATATTACTTAGATTGTTATATTTTATAGTTTACTCATATTGTTATAACAATTTAATCAAAAGCAATAAAAAAGCCTAGATTAAAAATAAAAAATAAAAAATAAAAAAATAAAAAAAAAGTAAAAAGGTTAATAATACGTTAATAATCAAAATAAGTGTTTTTTATCAGTAAGAAAATCTAAATAAATTTTACGACACAACATAACTGAAGAAGAAGCTACGCATGACACATGATGACAGTAGAGGGCTCGAGAGCACGCGACGGCTATTGAGTCGTAAGTGGGGCACTTAAGGCAGAGGGCCCGATAGTGTGATGATTGTCGAGTCATAGGTGCGGTGCCCGAGGAGGGCCTGATAGTGTGAGTGTGCAACGACAAAGGCTTCGCTAGTGCTTGGTGACACAGGTGGGGCGCTGAGGGGCAAGGGGCAGAGGATGTTGATGGGACACTGATTGGACATAGGTGGGGCATAGTTTTAACCAGACATCGGTGAGGATGCTTCGTTGGGGCGCAGGCTTCGCTAGACCCTGATGGTGGACTAGGGGTGGGGCAAAGGCTTCACTTTGTTGAGGAAGAAGGGTTTGCTTCGTTGTGAAACCTCCAGTTCGCTCGGGAGTCGGAGCAGAGGTGGCCGATGGGTGGTGGTGGTCTAGAGGCATTCGAGGCGGGGGCAGAGCCTCCTCTTCCATAGGTGGAGTAAGGGCAAAGGCTCTGCTAGTGAGGAAGAAGGGTTCGGTCGGGGTAGGATACAAGTGTATTTAACGCCGATGATCCGTTTGTAAATGGTAAGAAATCCTCCCTGAATTTGTGAGGAAGGATTTTGGAGGTTTCATGATGTCTCCGCACGTAAGCACTGAGAAATTCGGAGTCCGACACGTGAATTTTGTATCCAACCAAATTAAAAGAATTAAAAAAAAACAAGACAAGGTTCGACACATGTATGACGTGTCTAGTCATGTTGGTGATGAATCTGTGTCTGACATGTGTCGGACATGGGTATGCCACCCAAACCACTATGTTCGTGCTTCCTAGTTTCTAAGTACTTGAATCTGTGCTTGATTATATTACATGTTAAGTCCGACTAAAAATGATCCTTGCTCTTTCAAGAATCATTAGGAACATAGCAGCATCTTCACTATACTTCATCTTAACATTTTGATAATAATCAAATCCAAGCCACAATCCTTTCATAATATTGTAGTACTCAATCACAGATAAAGTACCTTGCTTTGTGGAATGTATCTTAGTCTTGATCTCATAGATCTGAGCAACACCTTTGACTTTATGCTTTGTCGTACATAGAAACAGAGAAACGTGCACGTTCCACTGATCTCTGGTTGCATTGAGTTCCAATGTCATGATCATCAAATCTTCTTCATCTGGAGTAACTAATGCGGGTCATCTTCGCTTGGTACTGGTCCAATTAAGTGGCTCGATTTTCCTATTTCTTTTAGAAAAGTGGATGCAAGCTGGGACCATTCCAAATAGTTTTGACCATTGAGTCCAAAGGAGGGATGAATAGTTTGGAGTTCACAAGGGAATGGTTGATACATGGTTTGGTTATGGATAGAACCAATAGTGGTTTGGGTTGAAGAGGACATGAGGAAGGAAGAGAGATTTTTGGACAATGAAGAAAAAAGCTTTTGGATAGGCTCTGAATACCATTTAGAAAGGAATACTTCTTGATGCTTTAGATTATGAGAACCTTACAGAATTTATAGGGGTACAAGTTTGACAAATGGAGAAACTAAATCGTACAAAAATCTGGAAACTAATCGCCTGAAAAGAATAGGAAATTAATCTTCACAGAATCAAAAGAATAATCTTATCAAAATCAGGAAAGTAATTTCCAACAAAAGAGGAAATAATCTCTACAAATCAGTAATATGTTCACAATGTAATAGGAAGCTTTTTAAAAAAAAAAATCTGTTGACATAGTATTCAAACTGAATGACTATGAAATTATGCCTATTACTTTAACAAATCTTGAGACATCTCTTTTTCCCTGGGATCTTTATTATCACAGCTTAGCTTTCAGTTTGTAGTGAATAATCCATCATCCTCTTTGAAAGAAGGGGCTCAAACAATTTTGTTTCTCTGTATTACCGTATCTAGTCAATAATTTTCTCTGAGGAACTACTTAATCACTTGCTGACACTAAACTGTTCTGTTGAGTTCTATCCCAAAGAGGTAAAATTAGATCAGTGATCGATTTCTAGGTTTCGTTGCAAACCGAATTAGTTACTTCCAATTATATAAATTAATAATTCAAACTGCACTCAAAGATAGAGCATTTCCCATTGATATAAGAACTCCTATATTAGAAATAATGGTATATCCAATTATAACCCCTTTGAGATGTAAAATATATCTTTTCTCTTCGTGTCCATAGAGTATGAGACAAATGTATCCATTTCGATTAGAGTTATATTCTATAGTCACGATTTTATAGATGTCTTTTTCACTTGGCCGAAAATCGACTTTATGGTATAATATATGATCTGATATGTTCTATGTTAGTTGGTGGGAAAACATCTTGGTCAACTTCATATTTGATGGAAAATGAGCCTAGTGCGGACTTGAGTTGTCATTCCCTCTACATGCAAAATGAATTTTTGAAGTCTTCATGTGTATACAGTAAATCTCTGTTACAGTCACATACAATTTGGCATGTAGAATTCATTTAGTTATTATCAAAGATGATCTGACCAATAGGCATTATTTTGTTAGAGATCAGGATAGTTTCATATGTTTTATTATGGGTGTGTAATAGTCTCAATAAGCTTACATATAATCAGATGTACCAAATTGCATTACCTCTTTTCAGCTCTAAAATAATATTTTGTAGTGCTCTAGCTTATGACAAGTTTCGGTAAAGTTTTTTTAACAGAGGTAAAAGAAAGTGAACAAATCTTTTATCATTGGCCTATGTTTCGGTGGAAAATATTTCATTTGCAACCTGGATACCATCCAACTTGATGCCTGCCCTATCATAGCTGTCAGTGTTGGGTAGGGAGACCCATTTTAAACTAGAACTGATCTGCAGGATCTTTCATGTGTTGACACTTGATTGGTTGATGTTGTGAGTCATGTCATCTTGGGTTGGTGGTAGTTCCACTTCGCCTACCAAGTTCATGACCTAGGCCATCAATCCAAGTTGCATGATGTATCACCTCAGCATAAAGAAATATATTATCTGACAGAAGAACTAGCCATTTGAAATTTTGAACATTTATCATATGCATCTTCATAGGAGTAGCATCCCTTTAATACCCATAAGAAAGATGACCTTGATTTGGTATTCAGAAGTACAAACAATGGAAGATATGAATTTTCACTCTATAAGGAATCTACTATCTGCAGTGTACACAAAAAAGATGCAAGCAAAATTGGTAAAAGGACCAACGCGTGTTTGGATGTGTCTTTTTATTATAGTGGTTAAGTCGACAATTCCTGATCACTTTCACAGTATCAAATTGGTATATTTTGACTCTCTAGCTCTTATTTAACTGAGCAAAATGCCCTGTTCGACATCTTATTATTTGACAACATGAATAAGTAGTCATGTTTGGGCACACTGATACGTATGTTTAAGATTGTTGAGTTTGTTGCCAATCTTGGGTGGTCTTGTCATGATAAGACATTCTGTCACTAGCTTACATACTTTATCTGATTTTGAAATACTTCATCATTTTTTCTTCACATCCTATAATACCTTAATGTTTTACTTGTTGCATTGGTTTTGGATTAATTATTAATCTTTTACTCTTAATCTCATCTCACATATTTGATGTACATCTATATGCAAAATCATTCGTATGATGCTTGTTCTGTAATTAGATTATGAAGGAATTGGCCAGATTGCAACTGATGGCATTAAACAACAAGCTAAATTCTGAAGATATTACTGGTGGAACAATAACCTTGAGCAACATTGGAGCAGTTGGTGGCATGTTTGGTTCTCCACTTCTTAATTTACCTGAAGTTGCTATCATTGCTATTGGACAAATTCGAAAACTTCCACGTTTTGATGATGCTGATAATGTTTATCCAGCTTCAATAGCCAACGTAAGTTTTCAATTCAGCCATTTTGACTTTATGATTATTCAGCATGCACTTATATTTAAATAGTTGCATACTTTGTTTTGGAAAAATTACAATCCAACCCTTTATTTAATCAAAAGCCCTCTGTACCTGTAACTATTCTCTTTCTTGTTAGGATCAATTTTGGATCCATTCCCTCAGTTTTAGTGGGAATATTGATGTCAATATTTTGGTGAATGGATGTATCAGTACAATGACAACAACAACACCACCCTTATCCTATATTAGGAATGCTGGCAATAATTTATGAGTATATATGAGAATATTTTTCAGTATATAGTTTGGATAATCCATGGAATGTAGTGTAGGTAGGGGTAGGAACTTTTTACCATAAATTGACAGCAAACCGAAGTTAAATTGGGTTTGGGTGAGGGTTTTGATATCTGGATTTGATTTGGATTACCCAAATCCAACTTGATATAATGGGTTGGCTATGATGGTATCTGAAATAACTTGACCCATAAAATCTTGAAATTAGGATTTTATGATTTAACTTCTGATGTTGGAAAAGCCAAATTTCTCTTTACCACATTTTCTCATAGATACACATGGGCTTGAGTGCTGGACAATTTGGTCATCAGAATACCTCATTGCCATCAAGATTCATTTGTGTTCCTGTATTTGCTGAAGTTACATTATATTTTTACTGAGTTTGACACCACAAACTTTACTTGGATAGACCAACCTAACTGGATCTTGAATGGGCCGCATGCAGGTTGAATTTTCCATACCCCTGTTATTGTTGGTCTAAACCCAATCAACTAGAGCTAAACCTGGCCAGTTGACTTTGCCATAATTTTGTCAAACAAGTATTTTGGTTCAAGCCAGTTGCATAAAATAGCACTTCAACCACCATGAATGCATTTTACTGTTGAGGATAAGAAAGATAGGTGGTTGCTTACCAATCCAGACAATTAGTATTATGGTGAAACATATGACACAAACTGGATAAGCAACCAGAGAAGGAGATCTCAAAATCTCTAGACACTTGCCTCCGTTTTTAATTCTTATCTAGGTTCATCCACTTACACTTGGAACATGACTCTTCTGGCTTCAGGTCACAATTGGAGCTGATCATAGGATCGTGGATGGAGCTACAGTTGCTAAATTCTGCAATGAATGGAAGCTTCTGATCGAAAAGCCAGAGTTTCTCTTGTTGCACATGCGATGATTCTTCAAACGACACAGTTCTGCTGCTGGTTCAGTAGGACCTCAGCTCCTCTCAAGCACAAGAAAAGAGAAGCATATAGTTTACACAATCTGCTTCTCGGAGGCGGATGCCAATTGGATGTTTGTACTCGAGACTTGAACAAGTACAGTCCCTTCACAGTGGGGAGGGAACATTGAAGTTAAAAAGCAATGAAAGTCAACAGTTGCATGTCTAACAAATAAAAAATATTAGTAATAAAAAATCTAAAGAGTTAGAGTGATCCTAAACCTCTTAATATTTCTTTATTTCCTGCTGATTGCCATCACTCTTGACTCTAATCGGCTCTCCAGTAGAAATAGAAAGTTAATGCAACCAACGAGCGCAACTCCATGCATGCTATTTCAAAGTGCATTGGCAGTGTCGACTTGTCTGCCTTCTTCTCTCTTAGAGGAGAGGCAAGATCAGTTGATTTCTTATGTAGAACGTTGTATTGAAGTCATAAATTTATATACCGTTATCCTTGTACCATTTATTTTCCCCTTAGCTATGTGGGACGGACTATGCGGAGGTCTACAAGAATAACAGTTAAGAAAGGAAAGTTAATATCATAACTCTATAAAATCCATATTTTTGTAAGTTAGAATAAGAAATTTCTAAAATATCCATATTTTTGTAAGTTAGAATAAAAAATTTCTAAAATAATCCAAATACGATAGTTTAAAGATCGAATAAAATTTTTTTGTAAGTTACGTAGGTCCGGTAGAGTATTGTACCCATTGGTCCGATAGAGTAAGTTATAAGTATAGACTTTGGGAAGTGGCAAGAAGTCTTGAATTCTAAGGTGGATTCCAAGTACTTTAATAAGGTTTGGAACCTAGTTGATGCACCCGAGGGTATTGTACCCATTGGTTGCAAGTGGATCTTCAAAAAGAAGATCGGAGTAGATTGAAAGGTAGAGACCAGTAAGGCTAGTGGTTAAGGGGTATCATCAAAGGCAAGGTGTTGACTATGAGATCTAGTATATGGATGTAAAAGCAACGTTCCTCAATAGCAACCTCGAAGAGGAGGTTTATATGATATAGACTAAGAGATTCGTGTCCAAAGACAACCTAGATAAGATGTGTAGGTTACTTAGGTCCATTCATGGACTGAAGCAAGCTTCTCGAAGTTGAAACATAATATTTGATGAGATGATTAGATTTTATGAATTCGTTAAGAACGAAGATGAGCCTTGTGTGTCCATGAAGATAAGTAGGAGCGCTTTCACCTTCTTGGTGTTATATGTGGATGACATCCTAATCATTGTGAATAATATATTAATACTATCCATAGTAAAGACTTGGTTATCTAGATACTTCTCCATAAAGGACTTAGGGGAAACATCATATATCTTTGGGATTCAGATCTATAGAGATAGATCCAAGAGGATGCTTGGCTTGTCCCAATCCAAATACACAAACACCATTGTCAAAAGGTTTAATATGAAAAATTTCAAGAGATGTCACATACCAATAAGACATGAGATATCTCATTCTAGGAGTATATCCCCAAGACTCTTGAAGAAAGGATAAACATGGATAAGATATAGCCATGCTATGTACCAACGATAAGATTTATCATATATGTCATGCTATGTAACAGGCCTAATATAACACATGCTTTGAGTGTCACGAGTAGGTATCAAGCGAATCCAGGCTTGGAGCACTAGAAAGTAGTAAAGTGTATCATTAAGTACTTGAGAAGGACTAAGGATCTTTTACTGGTATATGGAGGTAGTAGCCTCAGGGTTAAAGGCTTTATGGACTCGATTTTTTAGTCCGATATTGATGATAGCAAGTTGAATTCAGGGTATATGTACACTATGAATAGAGGAGCAATATGTTAGAAGAGTTCCAAGCAGGATACTACTGTTGACTCGACCACAGAGGCAGAGTACATTACTGCAGTAGAGACAACAAAGGAGGGAGTCTAGATAAAGAAGTTCATCATAGATTTAGGAGTCGTGCCGGATAACAATGAGTCGATTCCCTTATATTACGATAATAACGGGATGATTGTTCAAGCGAAAGAACCTAGGTCTCATCAGAAGTCTAAGCACATTCTAAGGAGGTTCCACCTTGTTAAATCTTAATTTTTGATGATGAAATCAATTGATTAATTAATGATCTAATTAATGTCTTGAGATAAGTGATGCAGGACTAACTATGATCGCGAGAAAGGTAAAATGATTAAAGAAGAATTGAATGTTGGGTTGGAGTCAATGATCGAGCATCAAGCTAGATGAATCGGGGGATACATCGAAGAATTGGACGATGTAGTGAAAGCTCATTGGAAGTTCACTGGGAGTTCGCCGAATACTCGCCGGAAGTTTATCGGGAGTTCACCGAAAGCTCGTCAGAGGTTTGCTAGAAGTTCACAAAAAGCTCATTGGAAAATCGCTGAGAGTTCGCCAGAAGTTCACCGAGAGTTCGGTTGAATAATTGACGTGCCAGACAACTTAGATCCCTTGTATTATAATTGTTTTAGCTTTAACTATCGTAGTTATGACTTTAATTTGAGTTAGTTTTGGGAAAAATCCTACTAACTCAATTAGGGGCCAATTGGGCCATAAACAAGGCTGAATTGGTCTGGTTGGTTGGCCTATTCAACCACTTGGAGCCACGTTAGGCAGTGGCATCGCCCAGACTGGGCGGTGGAACCGCTTGAGGCTTAACCTCCCAAGTGGTCTGGGCGATGATACCACCCAAACGAGGCGATGGTACCATCAACAATTAATACTGCCAGGTGGTGGTTTCGCCCTATCAGGCGGTGATATCACCAAAGCCTAGTCTCTGAGGCTTTGTCAAGCAGTAGTACTGCCAGACTTAGCGGTGGTACCGCAAGGACCCCGGAAACCCGGGATGAGATACTTTTTGGCTCCATTTTTGAAGCCATTAGGGCCTATAAATACCTCACTTTTTTTTGCATGAAAAAGCACGAAAAGTGTGAACAAAAGTCTTAAAATTTTGGTTGTAAAAGTACTAAGTATCCTCCTCCTTTAGTTTTGTGATCAATCTAAGAGAGGTGTGAGGCTTGTAAAAGGTTGACTCCTAAACCTGTAAAAAGGAGAAAGAGTTGTAAGAGGGTAGCTGGTCTTTGCTCAGTGAAGGAAGACCGATAGTGGATGCCGGTAGCTTCAACGGAAGAGGAATCGAGAGTGGACATAGGTCACGACGACCGAACCACTATAAAATTGGTGTGCACTTTCTTGTTGCTTTTCATTACTATTGTTTTCAGCCTTAATTGCTTATTGCTCTTATTCTAAGTCAAGCATACTTTTAATATCTTTTTCGATATGTTTTTATCAAGTCGAAAGTTTTGAATTGACATAATTTTTATGATAGCACTAATGGGACGGACTACACATATTGGAAAACTAGAATGAGAATTTTCTTATATTCTACAGAATTTGAATTGTGGAACATTATTGAAAGCGGTTTTGAGAAGTTTTCCAAACCAACGAACGAATGAAATGATTTGGAAAAGAAGACTTTCTCTTTGAATGCTAAAGCAATGAATGATTTGTTTTGTGCTCTTGATAAAAACAAATTTAATCGGGTTTCTATATGTGAAACTGCAATGATATTTAGCACACACTCAAAGTTACACACGAAGGCACAAGTAGGGATAAAGAGTCAAAAATTAATCTTTTGGTTTATAGTTATAAGTTATTTTGCATGAAACCAAGCAAGACCATTGGAGACATGTACATTCATTTTATGGATACCATTAATGGTTTATAAGTACTTGATAAAAGTTTTTTGGAAGCAAATGACCTCAATAACTTTTCGCTTGAAGAACTTATTGGGTCCTTGATGTGTTGAATCTCGTATTTTGATGATGAAACCAATTGATAAGTGTTTATGATTTGATTTGCATTTGTAGTGACGTAGGATGCTTCGATCAGGATGAGACAATTAAAGTAGGAAGAATCATGTTGGGCTGGAGGATCATGTCAAAAGATTGGACGTCGAGCTAGAGGATCGATCGACGTATCGACAGAAGGCTTCGGGCCATGGATTCGGTATCGAGCCAAGAAGAGCGGATATTGCGCTAAGGATATCGGAGTTGCGGAGTCAATTGGCCGATTGGGCAATAGGCCGTAAGAGAGGACAATGTGCCGAAGAATCGGACGAAGCGTCGAGGGACCAATGGCATGCCGGATAACATGATTCAAGCATAGTAATAATTGTCTAGATCGAAGTGTCTTTTTACATGTGCAGGATTAACTATGATGGCAAGACATAAAGCAAAATGAAGTCCCGGAGTCAAGGACGTGATTTCGTTGGGAGTCCGAGAGTTCATTGGAAGTCCGGACGTTCGTCGGAAGTTCTGGTGGAACCAGCCGAGAAGTCTCGGAGCTTGCCAGAAAAGCTCGTCGGAACTCGCCAAGAAGATCATCGAGAAGTCTAGGAGCATGCCGGGAGTCCGCCGGAATATTACCGAGAGATCGTCGGAAGTTCGTCGGAAGATCGCCGGAAGAAACCAAGACATAGGGACTTGTTTAGCTTAAGTATGTCTTAGATATCGTAGTTAGTAATAATTGGGTTTGGATTTGGGCCAACCCAATTAGGGGCCAGTTGGGCCCATGTAAGGACTGTGTTGGGCCCAATGAGAGGCCCAAACAGTGACCCAAGAGGCAACAACATCGTGGCACAATCTTCGAGACTATGTCAGGTGGTGGTACCACCCAGACACAGCCTCCGAGAGGCTGCAAGCGGTAGTACTGTCCAACGTAGTGTTAGTGTCAAACTGACACTAGCAGTGGTACTGCCCGCACCTAGGAAACCCGGGATGGGAAAGTTTTAGGCTCCAAGTTCGAATCAACTTGAGGCCTATAAATATTCCTCCCATCCCTGGTTAACTAAGACAAGCACAGAAAGTTTTAACTGGAGAAATCACTTGAGAAATCCCTCCTCTAGCTTAAACTTAGAATTCTGTTTAGAGAGGAGTGAGTGCTTGTAAGGGTTGTCTCCTAAACACATGAAAAGGAGAAGAGGGGTGTAAGAAGGAGGTTGATCTTTGCCTATTAAAGGAAGATCGATAGTGGATGTCGGTGGCCTCGACGGAAGAGGAATTGAAGAGTGGATGTAGGTCGATGACGACCGAACCACTATAAATCTGGTTTGCTTTTTAATTGTGTAATTTACTTTAACTGCAAACTGCCATACTTCATTACTCTACTTGCTTACTGCCTTCAACACTCTTCCGTACGCTTTCTAAACATATTTTCGAGATCGGTTTTTAACGAACGAGAAAATTTCAGAACCGATGTTGTTTTTACTACCGCATTAATTCACCCCCCCCCCTCTTAGTGTCGACCTCGTTCATAATATGATGACCTATGAAATGATGTGTATAGCATATGGTGAACTTGAGAACAACATTTTAAAGAACAGGAAGGACATAACACTTAAAACTAAAGAAGGCCACTTAGGTGAAAACTCAAGTGATAATAATGATGATGATGACTTAGCACTCCTTATAAGAAAGTTTAAACTTTTTTAAGAAAGAACAAAACAAAACAAGACATTAAGAACAAAAGTGAACTCAAAAAGGACCAAATAATATGCTATGAATGTAAGAAGTTGGAACACTTCAAAAATGAGCATCCCCAAGTGAAGAAGAAGCTACCAAAAACAAAGAAAATGCTCAAGGCTACTTGTGATGACTCAAGTACCTCTGAAGATAAGGAGCCAACTAACAAATAAGAAGTTACTAACTATGCATTAATGGCGTTTGGCGATAAGGTAAGTGACTCAATCAAAGCTCATTTATCTTTTGGTGAATTATTAAATATTTTTCATGATTTGTTTGGTGAATGTAAATTAGTTGGTAAAAGATATAAATTATTGAAAAAGGATTATGCTTCTCTTTCTAGTGAACTTGAAAAATTAAAAAATAAGCATGATTAGTGTATGTTAACTTCTTATACTAAATTTAAAAAGGAAAATTTATTCCTATAAGAAATATTTAAAAAAATTAAAATAGAGAACAAATCTTTAAACATGATCCTTGCTAATAAGGGTCATGTTTATAGAAAGGAAGGAATTGGCTTTGTGAGTAACACTCAACAAAAGCCAACTATCTTCGTTAAAGGACCTACATTATATGTCTCATCTAGAGAAAAATATAACTTTTGTGAAAAATATGATCATTTTGCCTACAAATGTCTATTTAAAAGGTATAGTCCACACAAATTCGTTTGGGTTCCTAAAAAAATCATAAATCACTTAATGATAGGTAGATCTATTTACGAGGGACCCAAGGTTAAATTGGTACCTAAAAGAAAACTTCATTTCTTGTATATGTGTTTACAATCATAAACTAGGAGCAAGAGATGGTACATTGATAGTGGATCCTTAAAGCACATGATCGGAGATCCAATACACTTCTCTAAGTTTACTAGCCAAGGCGAAGGATTTGTCATATTCGGAGAAAACAACAAAAGAAAAATTATTGACAAAGGAAATACATGTAACAAATCAAACCTTTTGATTGAAAATATTTTATTAGTAAATGGTTTAAAACATAACTTGCTAAGCATTAGTCAATTGTGTAATAAAGATTATAATATCAAAGTTGAATTTAATGCTTGTATTATAAAAATACCATACATAAATAGATCTTTGATTGCCTTAAGAACCAACAATGTCTATACTATTGATCTTGATGAGTTTTGTGATGAAACTTGCTTTTCAATTTTAAATGATGATACATGGCTCTAGCATAGAAGATTAGGCCATGCAAGTATGAAACTAATTTCATAAATTATAACTAAAGAACTTATAAGATGTATGCCTAAAATTAATCTATCAAAGATAAAGTTTATGATGTATGCCAACTAGGAAAACAAATAAAAAGTAGTTTTAAATCAAAGAATCACATAAGCACTTCTAGACCATTACAATTGATCCATATGGATTTATTTGGACCAATTGATACAAAAAGCCTAGTAGGTAGTAAATATGCCTTTGTAATTGTTGATGATTATAGTAGGTACACTTGGACATGCTTCTTGACACATAAAACTGATTATTTTAAATATTTTTTAAAATTTTATAAATTAGTTCAAAATAAAAAGGGTTTTATGATTGCCTCTATTCAAAGTGATCATGGTGGTAAATTTCAAAATCATGATTTTAAATACTTTTATGATTTAAATGGGTAAAACCATAACGGTGTTAAAACCATAACTTGCTAAGCATTAGTCAATTGTGTAATAAAGATTATAATATCAAAGTTGAATTTAATGCTTGTATTATAAAAATACCATACATAAATAGATCTTTGATTGCCTTAAGAACCAACAATGTCTATACTATTGATCTTGATGAGTTTGTGATGAAACTTGCTTTTCAATTTTAAATGATGATACATGGCTCTAGCATAGAAGATTAGGCCATGCAAGTATGAAACTAATTTCATAAATTATAACTAAAGAACTTATAAGATGTATGCCTAAAATTAATCTATCAAAGATAAAGTTTATGATGTATGCCAACTAGGAAAACAAATAAAAAGTAGTTTTAAATCAAAGAATCACATAAGCACTTCTAGACCATTACAATTGATCCATATGGATTTATTTGGACCAATTGATACAAAAAGCCTAGTAGGTAGTAAATATGCCTTTGTAATTGTTGATGATTATAGTAGGTACACTTGGACATGCTTCTTGACACATAAAACTGATTATTTTAAATATTTTTTAAAATTTTATAAATTAGTTCAAAATAAAAAGGGTTTTATGATTGCCTCTATTCAAAGTGATCATGGTGGTAAATTTCAAAATCATGATTTTAAATACTTTTATGATTTAAATGGGTAAAACCATAACTTCTCCACTCCAAGAAACCCTCAATAAAATAGAGTTGTTGAGAGAAAAAATAGGAGTTTACAAGAAATAGTATGAACCATGCTTAATGAGCATAGCCTACCCAAATATTTTTGGGTTGAAGTCGTTAACACGACATGCTATGTCATGAATAGGGTTCTTGTAAGACTATTACTTTCTAAAATTTCCTATGAATTATGGAATAACAAAAGACCCAATATTTCATATTTTAAAGTTTTTAGTTGTAAATATTTTATTTTAAATAAAAAAGATACCTTAGAAAAATTTGATGTAAAATCCGTATTTCTCTTGATTACTCCTCTATGTCTAAAGCTTTTCATGTCTTTAATAAAAAAAATAATTTTGATGATGACTTTAATTTAGATACTTTAAATTTAAATGAAAACTCTCCTCCCATAAGTAACTTATATGCATATTCTTTCAAAGAATCCTTACCTAAGGATTAGATGTATGTAGATACTCCTCATAAGGAGATAATCATTGGAGACACATCAAAAGGTGTTTAAACTCATTTTTCTTTTAAAAACTTTTATACGAATGTAGTCCATTTATCTCAAATTGAACCAAAATGCATTGATGAAGTCCTAAAAGATGATTCATGGGCTATTGCGATGCAAGAGAAATTAAATCAATTTGAGAGAAATGAGATATGGAAGCTTGTTCCTAGACCTAGTGACCATTTAATAATTGGTACTAAATGAGTCTTTAGAAATAAGCAAGATGAACTTGGTATTGTGGTTAAAAACAAGGCTAGATTAGTGGCTAAAGGTTTCAACCAAGAAGAATGTATTAATTATGAAGAAACCTTCACTCCTGTGGTTAGACTTGAAGCCATATGGATTCTTGTTCCCTATGCTAGTTGCAATAATTTTAAGTTATTTCAAATAGATGTTAAAAATGTTTTTCTTAATGACTTCATTTCCGAAGAAGTTTATGTTGAACAACCACCTAGATTTAAGAATACCATTTTTTTGAATAATATTTTTAAGTTATTTAAGGCTCTCTATGGTTTGAAACAAGCCCCAAGGGCTTAGTATGAGAGACATAGTTCTTTTCTAATGAAAAATAGTTTTTTGAAAGGCAAGGTTGGTACCATATTATTTATTAAATATTTTAAAAATGATTTTCTTATAGTTCAAATTTTTGTTGATGATATTGTTTTTGGTTCTACGAATGAGTCTTTATGTGAATATTTTGCCAAAAGTATGAGCCAAGAATTCAAATGAGCTTAATGAGTAAATTAACTTTTTTCTTAGAATTGCAAATTAAGCAACTAAGTGATGAAATTTTTGTGGGTCAAACTAAATATGCTTTAGATCTATTAAAATGTTTCAATATAGATAGTTCTAAGGTAATTAACATACCAATGAGCATTTCCACAAAGTTAGATGTGGACCATGATAGAGAAAATTTTGATTAAAAGACTTATAGGGGTATGATGGGTAGTTTAGTATATCTTACCATAACTAGACTAGACATTATGTTTAGTATTTGATTATGTGCTAGATTTTAATCTAATCCCAAGCAATCTCACCTAAAAGCTATTAAGAGGATTTTTAAATACCTAAAAGGAACTCCTAATATAGGATTATGATATCCAAAAACTTTAAATTAATTGCTTATGCCGATACAGATTTTGCTAGATGTAGAATAGATAGAAAATACATATTAGGAACATGTCAATCTTAGGTCATGCACTTGTCTCTTAGTCTTCCAAAAACAAAACTCGATTGCATTATCTACAATCGAAGCTGAGTATATAGTTGTAGGTGCATGAGCTCATGGATGAAAAACACATTAGAAGATTATGTAATTCACTTAAAAAATATACCTATAAAATATGATAACACTAGTGCAATATGTTTAACAAAAAATCTCATTTAACACTCTAGAACTAAACATATTGACATTAGGCATTATTTTATTAGAGATCTTGTTAATAACCATGATATACCTTTAGAATTTATTGATACAAAACATCAATTAGTTGATATTTTTATAAAACCTTTAAATAAGGAATAATTTTATTAAAAGAGAATTAGGCATGTTAAATCTTCCAAATGCATGAGTTCCTTTTATATATTTTTCAGATCTCTCAGTTCTTTTTGGAAATTGAGTTTTTATTTTATCGAGATCATTTCCTATCACCTTCTTGTAATTTTATTCATGGATTTTTTATCCTTCATTTGATGATCTTTTCCTATAAATTCTTCCTCACTCTATTCACGAAAGAAGAGTTTTTATTCATGGACTTTTGGTATGTGATGATCATTTCCTATGTGATAATCTTTTATGTGATGATCATTTCTTATGAATCCTTCTTCCTTCTATTTGCAAGAATTGGGATTTGATTCATGAATTCTTAGTTTGCACATTTTAATCTTTTATGATGAATCTTTTCTCTTTGTGAAAGTAGAAGCTTAATTCATGGACTTTTGATTCTTATAACTTGATTTTTCTTATGATGAATGAATTTCTCCTTTTTTCTTCTTCATTTTTTTCTTATTTTTATGATAAAAGAAAGAAAGAAACTTGCAAGAATCTCAAGAAAAGTAAAAAAGCTAGCTTACACATCTCAAGAAGAACCAAAAAGTGCTTGCACATCTAAAGAGGAGTGCTAGCTTGCCCATTTCAAGAAGCAAAAGTAGTTATCTTACAAAGTTTTTACTTAACATCTCATTTTACAAATTCGCTAACTTGCATAAATGGTTGTAAAATTTACTTGCATAGTTTAAAATACTTGCATAAATTATTAAATGATTCTCCTTTTTGTTGATAACAAAGGGGGAGAAATAACGAATGTTTTGGAATCATACCAAAATTATGTTAAATTTTGTATCATGAATAAAGTATTAAATGGTTAAAAAATACTTTAGTATCATGTATGTTATGCCCAAAATGATTGAAAATATGAATGCTTTGGTATCATGAATGTTATTCCCAAAATAATATTAATTTTATTATTATGCATGAAGTGATGAAATTATGCATGTTATACTTTGATGACTTGAAACTATAATGATGCACAATGTATGAAATTTTGATATAATATATTAGATTTGATCACTATGATTGAAATTGTTTCGCTCGAATTTAAAGGTTGTGATTCTTTTTGAATTCAAGTTTGCCTCATCCCAATATATCATATCGATAGGGGGAGTTAAGGTTAACTCCGTCATCAATTGGTTATCATCATAAAAAAGGGAGAGATTGTTAAATCTCAGATTTTGATGATGAAATCAATTGGTGAATTAATGATCTAATCCATATCATGAGATAAGTGATGTAGGACAAACTACGATCGTGAGAAAGACAAAACGATTAAAAAAAAATCGAATGTTGGGCTGGAGTCAATGATCAGGCATCGAGCCGGATGAATCGGGGGATACATTGAAGGATCAGATAATGCAGAGATAGCTCGCCAGAACTTCATCGGGAATTCGCCGAAAGCTCTCCAGAAGTTCATTAGGAGTTCATCGAAAGCTCGTTGAAAGTTCGTCAAAAGTTCATCAAAAGCTCGTCAAAAGATCGTCGAGAGTTCATCGGAAGTTCACCGAGAGTTTGGTTGAACAATTGACATGTCGGACAACTTAGATCCCTTGTATCATAATTGTTTTAGCCTTAACTATCGTAGTTTTGAGAGAAATCCTACTTACTCAATTAGGGGCCAATTGGGCCCTAAACAGGATTGAATTGGGCCGGTTGGATGGCCCATTCAGCCACTTGGAGCCACGTCAGGTAGTGGCATTGCCCAAACTGGGCGGTGGAACCTCTTGAGGCTCAGCCTCCTAGGTGGTGTGGGTGGTGGTACCACCTAGACTAGGCGATGGCATCGTCGATAATTAATGCTGTTAGGTGGTGGTACCGCCCATTTAGGTGGTGGTACTACCAAAGCCCAATCTTCGAGGCTTTGTCAAGCAGTAGTACCATCAAAGTGGATGGTGGTACCGCCCAGTGTCAGTTTGCAAGCAGTGGTTTCGCCTAATAATGGCGGTGGTACCACTAGTATCCCGAAAACTCGGGATGAGATACTTTTTGGCTTTATTTTTGAAGCCATTAGGGCCTATAAATACCTTACTCTTTCTTGCATGAAAAAACACGAAGTGTGAACAAAAGTCTTGAGATTTTGGTTGTAAAAGTGTTGAAAAAGTGCTAAGTATCCTCCTCCTTCTTTAGCTTTATGATCAATCTAAGAGAGGTGTGAGGCTTGTAAAAAGTTATATCCTAAACCTGTAAAAAAGAGAAAGAGTTGTAAGAGGGTAGTTGGTCTTCGCCCATTGAAGGAAGACCGATAGTGGACATCGGTGGCCTCAATGGAGGAGGAATCGGGAGTGGACATAGGTCACGACGACCGAACCACTATAAAATTGGTATGCACTTTCTTGTTGCTCTTTATTACTATTGTTTTCTACCTTAATTGCTTATCACTCTTATTTTAAGTCAAGCACACTTTTAACATCTTTTTTGATATATTTTTATCAAGTCGAAAGTTTCGAATCGACTTAATTTTTGCGATAGCACTAATTCACCCCCCCCCCCTTAGTGTCATTCATGATCCTAACACACTTGATCAAAGATATCATAGCTCGAAGAGATGTAGTAGTAGAAAGAGTTTCATCTGAAGATAACATCACAGATCCACTGACAAAGTTGTTGTCTCAAACTGTTTTTGAGCATCACAAGAGTTTAATGGGGATCAGACACATAGGTGATTGACTTTAGATCAAGTGGGAGATTGTTAGTCATAGGTGCCCTACAAGCCAATCACGTGAGTGATGACACATGTGACAAGACATAAACTCTTTTTTACTTATTATATTATTTGATATTTTATCACTTTATATTGCTTGTTGTAGAATATATATTGTGATGTCCATGGATCTATATAATGGGAATCGGATTGTGATGAAATCATAATAATAAGATCGATTCGCCTTTAAACACAGACCCTAAATAATCATAGTCATAGTTTACTCGAGAGGAAAAATGAGATAACTAGACAAACTAATGTACTATATACCCATCCAAATGATGGAGGCAACTAATCTCATAGCTGCTCGTGTGGAGGCACTAGGGATACAATGCAGTGCTCATTGGAGAATGAGTTCACTGATTGATCCACTCACAGAATGTTGGATGGTTGATGATGCCTTATTATCAAATAGCGATTTCATAGTCCCAATGGTGTATCTGATCCTTAGACATGAGATACCAATGATGTCCGGTATGAGTACTCTACTATTTAATGCTAGATTTATAGGCCTGAAAGTTTCAGATCTAGCACAACCGGTCATCAAGAGTGGTAGCAAACCTTACGAGGGCTATTGAGTGTCGATAGAGGATCATTCGCTCTCGGTGTTATGAGAGAAATATTCCATGTGTTCTTGCTCAAACAAATCCTTAGCTTGGGTTATTTGGATTAAGGCAAAAAGAGTTCTCGTGAGAATCCGATTAGAGCGAGACTTGAGTAGAAACCGTATGGGTCTGACAATACCATGCCTAGTATATGATCTTTGGGGTGTTAGATGGATGAGAGACTATAGATACATGATAACTGAAGACAAACAAGTCTAATTGATTGGATTCCCCTATATCGTCTAGGGACTACGGCGTAGTGGCCTACTACATCTATAGTCGATAAGTCGAGTGAATTATTATAGAGATAATCATTCACTAAGCTAGAAGGAGTTCTAAAAGGTATGACTCATGGCTAGCTCAATATTGGGCCTAGAGGGTCACACATATATGGTAGGTGTTGCGATGAATAGAGGTTTGAATATAAGATATCCGCTAGAGCCCTTATCTTATTGGATATCTAATAAGCCCCTAAATTATTAGATCCTATGGATGAGATCCAATAAGAGCCAGTGAGAGATTATTAAATATTGACCCACTAATTTAAGATGCTTGGATAATTGGATAGAGATCTAGTTCCCAATATGGTATGATCTATCAGGATTAATTTGACAAGGGGCCACTATAAATAGGAGAAAACCAAATGGCCATAGGCTAGGTTCATTTTGGCTGCCACCTCCTATTCTCCTCCCCCCCTCTCCTCCTCAGCTTATAGCCCCTATTTGGTGCATGTGGAGAACAAGAAGGTGTAGCCCCTTTTTGATTTCGTGGTACGCGCAGCGAGGAGGATACTGCTATTTGAGGAGCATCTTCGTAACCCTTACCATGTAGATCACTGCTAGAGAGGAGGACAGTTGAACTCCTTCATCTTCTCCCATAGATTTGTAGATTTTTAGGGATATATGATCTTCCTAGATAACATAATCTCTCTTGTATGCATAGTTTTTCGATTTCGTAGGTTTTTGCTCACCAATCTTTACACGTCGATAAAACCTTCTTTTTTACGAAAATTTTGAGATTTATTTTTTGTTCTTCTACTATGGATGTGATGTCACCTCAGATTTCCCAACACAATAGAGCAGGATCCATTAGAGTTAAGTTGATAGGGGGCCTCTATAAATAGGAGAGAACCAAAGGGCCATAAGCTAGGCTTCTTTGCTGTCACATCCTATTTTCCTCTCCCCTTCGCCACCTCAACCAATAGGTGTAGAGATTGTTGGCAAATCTAGGGGTGACATCACATACACAATGGTAGAACAGAAAACAAAATCCTATAATTCCCGCAGAAAAATAAGGTTTTATCATCGTGCAAAGATTGGTGCGCAAAAAACCCACAAAATCGAAAAACTACGCATATAAGAAAGATGTGTTACCTAGGGAGATCATATATCCCTAAAAACCTACAGATCTATGGGAGAAGATAAAAAAGGTCAACTACCCTCCTCTCTAGTGGTGATCCACCTGATAAGGGCTATGAAAACGCTCATCAAATTGCTGCCCAAATCTCTTTATCATGCACACCACGCAATCAAGAAGGGGCTGCCCATTCTTGCTGTCCACACACCCCAAATAGGGGTTACGGTATGAGGAGAATAGGGAGAGAGGAGAATAGGAGGAGGCAGCCAAAAAGAACCTAGCCTATGGATCTTTGGTTTCCTCCTATATATAGAGGCCCCCTATTAACTTACCTTAATAGATCTTGCTATATTGAGTGTTGGATCTTCATCCAACTACCCATGCCACATAGATTTGTGGGTCTCTATCCAATAATCTCTCATTGGCTCTTATTTGATCTCATCCATAGGATCCAATAATTCAAGAGCTTATTAGATATCTAATAAGATAGGGGATCCAACATATATCTCATATTCGAACCTCTACTCGTCGTAGTACGTAGCATACGTGTGTGACCCTCTAGGCTCAATATCAAGCAAGCCAAGAGTCATACCTATCAGAACTCCTTCTAGCTTAGTAAATTATTATCTCCATAATAATTCACTCAACTCATCGATTATGGACGTACTAGGCCACTACGCCACAATCGCCAAACAATACAAGGGAATTCAATCCTTTGAATATGTCTATTCTTAGTTACTGTATATCTATAGTCCCTCATCTATCTAATACCCCAAGGATCATATATTGGGCATGGTGTTGTCAGACCCATATGGTTTCTACTCGAGTCTCGCTCAAATTGGATTCTCTTAGAAAACTCTTTCTCTCTCAATCCGAATAACCCTGGCTAGAAATTTGTCTGAGCGAGAATATATGAGATATTCCTATCATGACACTGAGAGTAGATGATCCTCTATTAACACTCAATAGTTCTTGTAAGGTTGACTGCCACTCTTGATGACCGGCTGTACAAGATTTGAAACTTTAAGGCCTATGAGTCTAGTATCAAAGAGTGGAGTACTCACACAGGACATCTTTGATATCTTAAGTCTAAAGACCAAATACACCAATAGGACTACGAAATCGCTATCGGACAATAAGGCATCATCAACCATCTAACATTCCATGAGCGGATCAATTAGTAAACTTTGTTACGATCAAGTCAGCACTAAGAGGGGGGTGAATTAGTGTGTTCGTAAAAATTACGTTGAGTCAGAAATCTTCGTACGATAAAACCATGTCAAGGAGTATTTAACTTTGAAAATGCTCATAAGAGTGTGCAGATAAAGTAATGAGGAAGTAAAGTATTTTTCAATGAAAGTAAAGAGCTTAAAGTAAATGCAAACCGAGTTTTAGAATAGTTCGGTCGTCTTGACATACATCTACTCCTGATTCCTCTTCACTTGAGGCCACCGGCTTCTACTGCTAGTCTTCCTTCAATTGGCGAAGACCAACTACCCTCTTACACTTTTTCTCCTTTTCATGGATTTAGGAGATGACCCTTACAAGTCTCACATATCTTTTGAATGATCTCAAAATTAGAAAGCAAGGAGGACACTTAGCAATTTTACAACCCAAAATAATTACTCCTTTCTACTCTAATTCGTGTTTATCTATGTAGGAATAGTTGGGGTATTTATAGACCCCAAATGACATAAAAAATGGAGCCAAAAAAGGTCTCATCCTAGGTTTCTCGAGTCTTGGCGGTACCATCGCCTATGCGGGGCAGTACCACCGTCTAGTTTGGCGGTACCATCGCCTGACACAATTTAGGAGACTGTGTCACCCAATCTAGCGGTACCATCGCCTCACAGTCTCAGAGACTATGCTTTGGAGACTGAGCCTCTAGCGATGCCACCGCTTGACCCAACATTTGGGTCAATGAATAGGCCTTTCTCTTGGCCCAAAATAGCCATACTTTGGGCCAAGTTGGCCCTTAATTGAGTTGGCTTAATTATATTCTAACTCAATCTAATTACAATTAAAACTACTTTAATCTAGACAATTATTACAAATCATTAATCACATGTTGTCCGGCATGTCATTGGTTCATCGGTATTTCGTCCAATCCTTCAGTGTATCATCCTCTTTTGTAGCCTTTTGCCCAATCGGCATGTTGACCTTCGCAACTCCAATCTCCTTAGCATAATATCCGCTCTTCTAGGCCTGATGCCTGAACTCATGGCACAAAACCTTCTACCGACACGTCGATCGATCCTCTAGCTCGACATCCAATCTTCTGACATGTTCCACTCCAACCCAACATTGATTCTTCCTGTTTTAATTGTCTCTTCATGATCGAAGCTAGTCCTGCATTACTCAAAACATATATTAGATCATAAACTCTATTAATTGGTTTCATTATCAAAATTTGATATTCAACAATCTCTCCCTTTTTATGATGACAACCAATTGATGACAAAGTTTAACTAAAACGGAGAAGTTTAACTAAACTCTATTATCATCATACCTTCACCCCCTTTGTCATCAACAAAAAGGAGAAGTGCAACTAGCAAGTTTTTGAGATATAATTTCAAATCATTACATTATAAACATAATCTCAAGTTTTTGAAACATCATTATGCAAGCTAGTAATTTTTTTTGAGATGTGCACACTAACAATTCTTTCTCCCCTTTTGTCATTGGCAAAAAGAAGAAGTGCAACTAACAAGTTTTTAGATTTGCAAGCTAGTAAGATAGCAAGTTTTGAACATACAAGCTAGCAAGTTTTGAACATATGAAAGAGCAAAATTTTACTTCTTTTGAGATGTGCAAGATAGCCTATTTTTGCATCTTCTTAAAATGTGTAAGTTAGCAAGCATTGCTTCTCTTAAGATTTGCAAGATAGCACTTCTTGCTTCTCTTTTGAGATGAGCAAGCTAGCAAGATTTGCCCCTCTTTGCAATGTGCAAGTTTGTAATTTTTTGCTTCTCTTTTGAGTTGAGCAAGCTAGCAAGTTTTGCTCCCCCTTTGTCATTATCAAAAAGAAGGGATGGTTACAATAGTGCAAAACTTTTTCCATTTCATCATTTTTTAAATCATCACATGAAATATATCAAGAAAAATTAACTTGATGATGAGATATACAATTCATAAAAAAAGGTATACAACCATAGATATAAAGGAGTTGTACATGAAAAATTATATACATCAAGAAGTCAAGTGACATCATGGTGTATTTGGATAAGTCAAATAGTGAAAAGAAAGAATCATAATAAATGATCTTGATTCATAAAATTTTTTTTCAAGTTATAATTATGAGAAATCAAGAGAAACCATGATTCATATGGATAATTCTTCTCTTTAGTAAATGGCAAAAAGAAACATAGGAGAATAAAATGATAGAATATTTTGATTCATGTATAAGAAATCTCATGACTTATATAGAAAAGCTCCTTTTAAATAAAATACAAGAATCATACAAGAATAAAGAGTAAGAGAAATTGATTTAAAAAAAATTCTCAAGTATCAAATATTGAGAAATCAAGATCATAATTAGGATAAAACTCATTCAAATTCAAATCATCAAATCATCAAAATCACTTTCAAGAGATTCAAAATGACATAATAAATTTATCAATTTCTTATTTAAAAATCGATAAGATAGAGATTGAGAAATTTTCAAGAAAAATACTTTCCTCTTTTTAGTTATTTCAATTTAAGTGATTTGATTTCTTACAAGCATGCCCAAGTTTTTTTTACGCCAAGTCATAACATACATCATGGTTTAAAATCAAAAGGGCAAATCTCATCATAGAAATCATCAAGATTAATAAGCCATAAATCACCCAAAAATCATCATTACTTCAAATCATCATTAATAATTAAAAATAAAATTGTCAAGCATGATACCAAAACATTTTAATATTTTCATTACATAATTACATCATTATGCATAATTAAATCATCAAGCATAGTTTTATTAAATATAAAGTATTTTTAATCAAAATTATTTTGTTTGTTGTAGTAATATATTTTTCCTTATAAGTGAATCTAACTTTTCATACTTAGCACTAGGAGTTAACAGGCAATTGTCATGCTTAATTTTTAATTTTTTTCAAAATCATTAGAAAGAGAAGTATGATATTTTTTTATATTTTATATTTTTTATACTAACTAATTTAAAAATAACTCATGAAAAGCATCAAGTAATTTCATAGTAAAGTAAAGGAGTTTTGTTGAAGTTGTTTACCTCATTGTCGAGAGTCATCGAAGTGAAGTTCACAACTTCATCTTCATCGGTTTGCTCCTTGTCTTCAGATGCGCTTGAATCATCCCAAGTTGCTTTAAGTACTTTCTTCTTCTTTGATAGCTTCTTCATTTTAAGTTCATTTTTATTCTTATTTTTATATTTTATAAATTTTATAAATTTACTTGTGAGGAGTTCTATGCTATCATCACTTGAGCTTTTTCTCAAGTGGTCTTCTTTTATTCTAAGTGACAAATTTTTCATGTTCTTTGGAAGGTTATTCTCATGTTCATCAAGTTTATCATATGCCTTGTACATCATTTCATAGGTCACTAATAACTCGATAAGTTCTTCAAGTGGAAACTTGTTTATGTCTTTAGCCTCTTGTATTGTCGTCACTTTCGGATCCTAACTTTTTGGAAGGAATCTTAGTATTTTGTTAACAAGTTCAAAATTAAAAAATATTTACCAAAACTTTTTAAACTATTGAGGACATTCGTAAAATGGGTATACATGTCAACGATAGTTTCGCTTGGCTTCATTTGAAATAATTCAAAATATGCACCAAAATATTAATTTTTGAATTTTTAACTCAAAATATGCACCAAAATACTTCGTGTATGATTTCAAGAGTGTGCCAAATGTCATAAGCTATTTCGCAAATAGAAACTCGATTGAATTCACTTTTATCTAAGGCATAAAATAAAGTATTCATAGCTTTTGCATTTAAAGAAAAAGTTTTATTTTCCAAATCATTCAATTCGTTCATTATATTAGAAGACTTTTGAAAACCATTTTCAATGATATTTTATAAATCGAGGTTCATTGAAAGTAAGAAAACTCTCATTCGAGTTTTCCAATAAGTGTAATATGATCCATTGAACATAGGAGGACAAATGATAAAGTGACCCTCTTGAAATTCAACAAAAGCCATTTCTCTTAACGTAGCTCTGATACTAACTGTTAGAATCAAGTCGATACTAAGAGGGGGGGGGGGGGTTGAATTAGTGCGTACATAAAAATTACGTCGAGTTAGAAATCTTTATGTGATAAAACCGTATCAAGGAGTGTTTAACTTTGAAAATGTTCGTAATAGTGTACAGCTAAAGTAATGAGGAAGTAAAGCAGTTTGCAATGAAAGTAAAGAGCTTAAAGTAAATGTAAATCGAGTTTTATAGTGGTTCGGTCGTCGTGACTTACATCCACTCTCGATTCCTCTTCACTCGAGGCCATTGGCTTCCACTACCAGTCTTCCTTTAATGGGTGAAGACCAACTATCCTCTTATACTCTTTCTCCTTTTCATGGGTTTAGGAGACAATCATTACAAGCCTCACACCTCTCTTGAATGATCTCAAAATTAGAAAGCAAGGAGAAGGACACTTAGTAATTTTACAACCCAAAATCACTACTAGTCATAGGTGCCCTGCAAGCCAATTATGTGAGTGATAGCAGGTGTGACTTGACATGCAGTCTTTTTGCTTATTATTATTATTTGATATTTTATCACTTTATATTGTCTATTTCTTGAATATATATTGTGATGTCCATGGATCTGTACAATGGGAATCAGATCGTGATAAGATTATGATAATGAGACTGATTTACCTTTAAACACAAATCTTAAATAATCCCGGTCATATGTTACTTGAGAGGGATATTGAGATAACCGGATAGATTGGTGTGTTGTATACCCGTCCATATGATGGATACAGTTGGTCTCGTAGCTGCTCGTGTGGGTACACTAGGGATATAATATAGGTGCTCGTTGGAGAATGAGTTCACTGATTGATCCGCTTACGGAATGTTAGATAGTTGATGATGCCTTATTATCAAACATCGATTTCATAGTCTTATTGGTGTATCTGATCCTTAGACTTGAGACATAAAGGATATCCTGTATGAGTACTCTATTCTTTGATACCAGACTTACAGGTCTGGAGGTTCCAAATCTAGCACAGTTAGTCATTGGGAGTGGTAGCCAACCTTACGATGACTATTGAGTGTTGATAGAGGATCATCCACTCTCTGTGTTATGAAAAGAATATCCCATCTGTTCTTGCTTAAACAAATCCCTAGCTAGGGTCATTCGGATTGAGAGAGAGTTCTCTAGGAGAATCCAATTAGAGTGAGGCTCGAGCAAAAACCGTATGGGTCTGGTAGCACCATACCTAGTATACCGTCTCTGCGATATTATATGGATGAGAGATTATAGGTACATGGCAACTAAGGACAGACAGGTTCAATGGATTGGATTCCCCTGTATCGTCTAGGGATTACGATATAGTGGCCTAATACGTTCGCAATCAATGAGTCGAGTGAATTATTATGGACATAATAATTCACTGAGCTAGAAGGAAGTCCGACAAGTATGACTCATAGCTAGCTCAATATTAGGCCTAGAGGGTCACACACATATGGTAGGCGTTACGATGAGTAGAGGTTCGGATATGAGATATCCATCGGAGCCCCTATCTTATTGGATATCCAATAAGCCCTTGAATTATTGGATCCTATGGATGAGATCCAATAAGAGCCAATAATAGATTATTGGATAAAGATCCACTAATCTAAGAGATTTGGGTAGTTGGATGGAGATCCAATACCCAATAGGGCAGGATCCATTAGGGTTAAGTTAACAAAGACCTATATAAATAGGAAGGAACCAATGCTTCATAGGTTAGAGCTTTTTGGGTTGCCTCTCCTATTCTCCTCTCCTTATCCTCCCCAAATAGTAGGCTCAGAGATTTGAGGAGCATCATCACAACCCTACTATGTGGATCACCACTAGAGAGGAGTACACTTGACCTTCTTCACCCACTTCTAAAAATCTGCAAAGATTCAGGGATATATGATCTCCCTAGATAACACAATCTTTCATATACACAGTTTTAAGTTTTGTGATTTTTGCGCACCAATCATCACACGACGACGAACACATCTTTTAGGAAATTGGGGATTTTGTTTTTATGTTCTTCCGTTGCGCATGTGATGTCGCCCCCTAGATTTCCCAACAGTGATATGAGAGCTAGGTTATTCATTTGAAAGATTGGTTCTGAACTACATGTGTTGTGCTTTGGAAAAACTTTTGACGTCAAGATCATGATGCAAAGGTGAGAGTGGGCAGCAACCGTTGCTGCCCTCGCATAGTGGAAAAAAGGGGTGCATGCAACCGACGGCTTGCCTATAGCAACGACGGTGCTTGTAGGCAGGGTGCCCATGGCAGGTTGCACATATGTAGAAGCGACGCCGATTGGCGACACCAGCCCACAAGCAAGCCGCCTATAAGCTGACCACCTTGCGCGTGACAATCGACTGCGTGCAATGCGGCAACCACCTATGCACGTAAGGCAATGACCGCAATGGGGTGCGACTGCCGCACTAGCATCGCACTAACGGCGGGTAGAGGCAACGGCCCCGCTCCTTGCAATGGCCATCGCCGGCATGGTGGTAGCGGCCACACCGTAGAACGTAGGGGAGAAAGGGGTTTAGGGCTTTTTTGGGCAAAAGATAGTTTGGCCCATCAAAATTTTAGAAATTTCAAATTCTATCCTTTGTTTAAATTATGAAAATACCCCTCATAATTCAAAAAATTCCTTACATGTCATTGATTTCAGAAAATATTAATTAATTAAAATATTTAATTTATTATTATTATTATTATTATTATTATCATCTAGTAGTTCTACGTGATGATGACGTGTACATATAATGTATGATATGTGCACGGATGATCATGGATCGTGTGATTGTTGATGTTGTGCACTTGTAATTATTATTGTTGGGGTTTGTGAGCCTCCATTTTATTTCTCATTTATTGTCGGGTTTGCATCCCTATAATTAAGTTGTAATCACATGAGGAGGCGTAGTAGGAGTGCGGAAGCGATAGCGGGACCTACAAGACAGATGATCACGATGCATTGAGATGCGTCGAAATGCCGACAGAACTAACAAGGACGAGATGGATGATCACAGGGCATAAAGATGCATCATTGCACACATAGATCTTGATATGAGAGATTAGGCCCACTGGCTCATGCATGATTACATTAGGTTATGGTCCATGATCATTTGGTGTGATTTCTCATGAGATGTGTGATTACTTGTACACTTACTAGATATGCAGCTTTTTTGGGCAAAAGATAGTTTGGCCCATCAAAATTTTAGAAATTTCAAATTCTATCCTTTGTTTAAATTATGAAAATACCCCTCATAATTCAAAAAATTCCTTACATGTCATTGATTTCAGAAAATATTAATTAATTAAAATATTTAATTTATTATTATTATTATTATTATTATTATCATCTAGTAGTTCTACGTGATGATGACGTGTACATATAATGTATGATATGTGCACGGATGATCATGGATCGTGTGATGTGTGTGCACTTGTAATTATTATTGTTGGGGTTTGTGAGCCTCCATTTTATTTCTCATTTATTGTCGGGTTTGCATCCCTATAATTAAGTTGTAATCACATGAGGAGGCGTAGTAGGAGTGCGTATATATATATATATATATATGTGTGTGTGTGTGTGTGTGTGTGTGTGTGTGTGTGTGTGTGTGTGTGTGTGTGTGTGATGTAGATATATATTAAATATGTATGTGTGTGACATATCATATTATGAGACCAAATCAAAATCTCCTCTCTCGATAATATTAAGTGGGTAAACGTGAGGCAATTAGATTGAGCCACATGGCCTTCCATTATTATAGGTGGGGACCGATTCTCGATGTAGGTTAAGTTGGTCGAGTCCCTCAAGACTCACCTATATCGTGATTCACTATCTTACCTATGACATAGAGATATCACCGATGACCTGAGTGTTAGGATCGGAGCGGTACTAAGAGGGGGGGGGGGGGGGTGAATTAGTGTAGTGGATTAAAACTTGTAAGTTTGAAAACAATTTCGTAAATGTGTAGAGATTTCGATTCGAGAATGAATAACTTGGCAAGAGTAGCTTGAGTAAAGTTAGAAGACGAAAACCAAAAGCTTGCTGCTATGTAAATAACGATTTCAGAAAGGTAAACACTCATACATTCAAGGAACACACTAATTTAAAGTGGTTCGGTCAAATGACCTACATCCACTTGCGAAGCCTTCTTCAATGAGGCTTCTAACTTCCACTAGCAAATCACTTTAAAGGGGAAGGACAAATACCCCTCTTACAACCTTTTACAAGTGGTTCACATTCTTAAATTTTCAAAGAGAGAGAGGGAGGTGAACACTTAAGCTATTGAAAACAAGACTTGCTAAAGACTTTGCTAAGGCTTTATCTCAATCTCTTACTTCTCAAAAAGGTTATCATCTTTGCTAAGAAATGAGGGGTATTTATAGGCCCCAAGAGGATTCAAATTTGGGCTCCAAATTTGAATTCTTTTGGGTTTCCCGATGCTAGCGGTGCCACCGCCTGTTAGTGGCGGTGCCACCACCTATCAGTGTCTAATATTGACAGTGTACTGGCGGTACCACCACTGGAACTCTCGGGTTCTGGGTGGTGCCACCGCCCGACCTTTCGGGTGCTGGGCGATGCCACCACACAGTCCGGCGGTACCACCGCCTGATCCCTCGGGTTCTGGGCGGTGCCACCGCCCATCCTTACGGGTCACTGGTTGGGCTCCAAATTTGGCCCAAACCAATTCATATTAGGGCCCAATTGGCCCCTAACCAGGTTATAGGATTAACTCTTAATCCCAATCCTAATTATATGTAAACTACAAAATTAAGACATAGTCCTAAGCAGGTTTTTAACCGGCAACGTCGAGTTTTCTTCCGGTGAGCTTTCTAGTGATCTTCCGGTAGACTTCCGATACACCCTCGGATTTCTTCCGACGGACTCCCAGTAGGCTCCCGATCTTGTGGTGAGTTCAATGAGTCTTTGGGAAGTAGCCAAACCTTCTCGGTGATCTCCGTGAACCTCCAACAATCTCTTTGGAGGACTTCCGAAAACTTCGGTAAGTCCCCGATTTCTTCTCGGTTGGTTCCAGTAGTACTTCCGATGAATCTTCGTACTCTTGGCGGACTCTCGAACACCTATCGAACTTGACTCCGGTAGACTTGCTTTATGTCTTCAAGCTATCGTAGTTAATCCTGCATACTTAACTCAATAATATGGATTAGATCAATTAACCCATCAATTGATTTCATCATTAAAATTGGAGATTCAACATTTAGGACATGGTTCTGAACCAGTATCCCCTCAATCATCCTAGCGCGGAAGAGGCTCTTGGATATCTCATATCGCTGAGTCCTTCGCTATTCCTCAAATAGTTTGTGAACATGTAGGAGAATGGATCTGACATCCATCTTTTCATGCTGTCTCTGTAACTCAGGAGTCATGGAGACCAACATGTAACACTGAGCAAGAGTGGAGTCATTAATATACTTCACATAGCAAGCGATCTCATCCTCGCTTACCCTTTCCTCGGGCGTAGGCATCACTGTATCAAGGACGTATGTGATTTTCTCCACCATGAGAATAATTCTTAAGTTGCGGAACCAATCCGTATAATTTGGACCAGTGGGGTGGTTGGCATTATTAGGCCACGTAAGGGATTTAAAAGTGACATTTTCTGAAAATAAAGATATCGTAGAAATAAATAACATGCAGATTTTACAAAAATAAACAATCAAGATATGGACTTCTATCTTAATCTACTCCCACTATTTTACTAGCGAGTAACGTGATACCCTCAACACATGAAACAGAAGTCTCCAGCAGACTTCTAGTGGGGATCAAGATCCAATCAGCATCTTATTGTAACCTTGAGGGACTCGACCAATCACACTAAGCCCAAAAGGTAGGCAACTCTTGCCAATCACAATTCCTTGTGATTCCCGTCCTATTTGGCCTTCGAATCACCATAGTCTCAAAGGACTCGACCAACCATGATGTTCGGTTAAGTCAACACCATCATTACTAGAGGAGTTTAATTCGATGATATACCCTCGAGGGACTCGACCAAGCATACCATGTATTCAGGTCGCTAGTGACATCTCTATGTCATAGGCAAGATAGCGAATCGTGAGATAGGTGAGCCTCGAGGGACTCGACCAACTCAACCTACACCGAGAATCGGTTCATTCCTATAATGATAGAACGCCATGTGAGTCAATCTAATTGCCTCACATTTACCAACTTAATATTATCGAGAGAGGGGTTTCTTTGATTAATCTCCTAATATGATATGTCACACACATATATATTTAATATATATCTACATCGCATGCAAATATATATATACATATCTAGTAGGTATATTTAGCAATCACACATCATATGAACAATCACACCATATGATCATGGACCACAGTCTAATGTGATTAAGCCCGAGCCACTAGGCCTAATCACTTAAATCAAGATCTATGTGTGCAGTCGTGTATTTCCTTGCCCTGTGATCGTCCATCTTGTCCTTATCGGTTCCGTCGGCATCTCGACGTATCTCCATGCATTACGATCGTCCATCTCATAGGTCTCGCTATTGCATCCACGCTTCCGCTATGCCTCCTCATGTGATTAAAATTTAATCATAAGCACATAGGCCCGACAATAAACGAGAAATATAATGGAGGCTTGTAGGCCCCAATAATAATAATCACAAGTACACACATTACACGGTTCATAATCATCCGTCCACATATCATACATCACATGTATAAATCATTATCATGTAGGACTACTAGATAATAATAAAAATAATAATCAATTAAATTTTTTAATTAATTAATATTTTCCTGAAATTAGGGACATGTAGGGAATTTCTGAATTCTGAAGCATATTTTCGTAATTTGGACAAAGGGACAGAATGAAAATTTCGTAAATTCATAGGAGCAAAACTATCTTTTTGCCCAAAAACCTAATGCCCTTCTCCCTCTCCTTTGTTGTTGCCACCGCCACCACTGCCACCCTACTGCTAGTGGCTTGGGTGGGGTCCCTGCCCTTGCCTAGGGGCGGCGTCGCCCTTGCTAGTGGGTGCCCCCATGGCGGGCGCCCCTATGATCGGCGCTGTAGGTGGCGACTGCCGCTACGGGCCGCTCGCCCGCGGGCAAGTGTCGCTGCGGGCGTTGTGCCTGCAGGCAGCGCCCGTAGGTGCCACCGCCTATGCGTCGCAGGAGGCTCTTCCTGCCGGCGATCAGCCGCCTACAATTGCGCACAGCAATAGTTGCTACACGCGGGCGGCCTGCTTGCTGGCACCGTCGCTGCTGGCAGCCTGCCTGCATGAAGAAGGCCGCAAGCGAGCGCAACAAGGGCAGCAACAATTACTGCCCTTCCTCGCCTATTGCGTCAACAATTTGACGTCAAAATTCTTCCTAAAACCCAAGACACAGTTAAAATCAATCTATCGCACGAAAAACCTAGCTCTGATACCACTATTGGGAAATCTTAAGGGCGATATCACAAGCGCAGCAGAAGAACAGAAAACAAAATCATTAATTCCCAAATATGTATTCGTGGTCGTGCGAAGATTAGTGCGCAAAATTCGTGAAACTTAAAACTACATGTAAGATAAATTGTGTTACCTAGGGCGATAGTATATCCCTGAATCCTTGTAGATATCTAGGAGAGGGTAAAGGAGGTCAAGCGCCCTCCTCTTTAGCGGTAATCCACACAGTAGGGCTGCAACGATGCTCCTCAAAACTCCAAGCCTGCTCTAAGGAAGAGAGGGGGAGGAGAATAGAAGAGGCAACCAAAAAGCTCTAGCCTATGAACCATTGATTCCCTCCTATTTATAGAGATCCCCAATCAACCTAACCATAATGGATCCTACTTTATTGGGTATTGGATCTCCATTCAACTACACAAGCATCTTAGATTAGTGGATCTCTATCCAATAATCTCTTATGGGCTCTTATTGGATCTTATCCATAGGATCCAATAATTCAGGGGCTTATTAGATATCCAATAAGATAGGGGCTCCGACGGATATCTCATAGCCAAAACTCCACTCATCGCAATGCCTACCATATGTGTTTGACCCTCTAGGCCCAATGTCGAGCTGGTCGTGAGTCATACCTATCAAAATTCTTTTTAGCTCAATGAATTATTATCTCCATATAATTCACTCGACTCACCGACTACGGACATACTAGACCACTACGCCACAGTCCCTAGATGATACAAGGGAATCCAATCCATTGGACCTGTCTGTCCTCAATTACCATATACCTATAGTCTCTCATCTATCTAATATCCTAAAGATCGTATATTGGGCATAGTGTTGTTAGACTTATATGGTTTCTACTCGAGTCTCGCTCTAATCAAAGTCTCCTAGAGAACTCTTTCTCTATCAATCTGAATGACCCAAGCCAAGGATTTGTCTGAGTAAGAACACATTGGATATTCTTCTCATAACACCGAGAGTGGATGATCCTCTATCGACACTCAATAGTCTTCGTAAGGTTGGCTACCACTCCTGATTATCGGCTGTGCTAGATTTGGAACCTCCAGACCTATAAGTCTAGTATCAAAGAGTGGAGCACTCATACATGACATCCTTGGTGTCTCAAGTCTAAGGACTAGATACACCACTGGGTCTACAGAATCGCTGTTTGATAATAAGGCATCATCAATCATTCAGCATTTCGTAAGCAGATCAATCAGTGAACTCATTCCCTAATGAGCACTTGTATTGTATCCCTAGTGTCCCCACATAAGCAACTATGAGACCAGCTGCATCCATTATATGGATGGGTATATAATACACTAGTCTGTCCGGTTATCTCGATGTCCCTCTCGAGTAACCTATGACCGAGATTATTTAGGTTCTATGTTTAAAGGTGAATCGGTCTCATTATCGTGATCTCATCACGATCTGATTCTCATTGCACAGATCCAATGACATCACAATATATATATATATATATGTATATATATACATATATATGTATATATATACATATATATGTATATATATATACATATATATATGTATATATATATACATATATATATGTATATATATATACATATATAAAAAGACTGCGTATCAAGTAACACATGCCATCACTCACATGATTGGCTTGTAGGGCACATATAACTAGCAAAGTCCATCGAGGGTATTCATCGAATCAAATTTATCTTGTAACGATGGTGTTGACTTAATCAAACATGATGGTTGGTCGAGTCCCTCAAGACCATAGTAGTTCAGAGGCCAAACAAGACAACAATCACCAAAACGCCTACCTTTTAGGCTTAGTGTGATTAGTCGAGTCCCTTGAGGTTACACCAAGATGCTGATTGGATCTCGATCCCCACTCGAAGTCTACCGGAGACTTTCGTTTCACGTGCTGAGGGTGTCGCGTGACTCGCTTGAAAAATAATGGGAGTAGACTAAGATAGAAGTCAATATCATGATTGTTTATTTTATGCAAAATCTAAATGTTATTTATTTCTTTTGCATTGTTATTTTCAGAAAATATCTCTTTCAAATCCCTTACGTGGCATACTTGACGTCAACCACCTCACCGGTCCAAATTATACGGATTGGCTTTGCAACTTGAGAATTGTTCTCACGACGGAGAAAAATACCTATGTCCTTGATACAGTGATGCCTACGCTTGAGGAACGGGCAAGTGAGGATGAGATCGCCCATTACGTAAAGTACATATATGACTCCACTCTTGCTCAATGTTACATGTTGGGCTCCATGACTCCTGAGTTATAGAGACAACATGGAAAGATAGATGCCAAATTCATTCTCCTACATTCCGTAAACTATTTGAGGAAAAGAGAAGAACTTAGCGATATGAGACCTCCAAGAGCCTCTTCCATGTTAGGATAACTAAGAGGACACCGGTTCAAAACCATGTCCTAAAATGATTGAGTGGATAGAGAAACTCATAGGTCTAGGAATGGTCCTAGAGGATAACCTGTATGAATCTTGTATTCCAAACCCTACCAGATTCTTTTTCATAGTTCATAATTAATTTTAATATGAACAAGTTTAACATGACTCTCCCTGAGCTCCTCAATATGTTGAGGGAGGAAGAGAGCACTATCAAGAAAGAGAAGCAAATTCTTATATAGTGAGACCAGAAATCCACTGCGGTAAATATGGGCACCGGAAGAGAAACTACAAAGAGTACCTTACAAAGAGGGCAAAACAGAAACTTGGAGAAGCTTCAGGTACATTCATGACCGGTCTCCATTTATCATATCTTATGATAACTAAGAGGACACCGGTTCAAAACCATGTCCTAAAAATGATTGAGTGGATAGAGAAACTCATAGGTCTAGGAATGGTCCTAGAGGATAACCTGTATGAATCTTGTATTCCAAACCCTACCAGATTCTTTTTCATAGTTCATAATTAATTTTAATATGAACAAGTTTAACATGACTCTCCCTGAGCTCCTCAATATGTTGAGGGAGGAAGAGAGCACTATCAAGAAAGAGAAGCAAATTCTTTATACTAGTGAGACCAGAAAGAAAAGGAAAGCAGAAAAGTCTCTTAAGATGGGTAAGGGCAAGGGCAAATGCCTGTGCTTCCACTGCGGTAAATATGGGCACCGGAAGAGAAACTACAAAGAGTACCTTACAAAGAGGGCAAAACAGAAACTTGGAGAAGCTTCAGGTACATTCATGACCGGTCTCCATTTATCATATTCTTATGATAACATATGGATATTGGATACCAGTAGTACTTATCATATTTGTAATTCATTGCAGGTTCTGACAAGACCTAGGAGATCGGCAAGAGGTGAGACGAACCTCAAGATGATAAATGGAGCAAAATTTACTATAGTAGTTGTTGGTGAGGTCACCCTACATCTACTTGGTGGAGCTATTATTGCATTGGATGCATGCTATTTTGTTCCTTCTATTATCAAAAACATTATTTTCATTTCATGTTTGATAGTTAGTGAATATAAATTAGTTTTTGAGAACAATGGTTGTTCAATATTATTATATGATAAGAGTATCATGAGAAAAACATTGCATAATGATTTGTTTATGCTAGACATTGCTCCACATATCACAAATGTAAGTATGTCTAAGAGGAAACGAGATGAGGTGAATAATGTATACCTATGACATTGTAAGCTAGGTCATATCCATGAGGGAAGGATCCAAAAGTTACTAAAGGATGGATATCTAGATCCATTCGACTATGAGTCATATGTAACTTACGAGCCTTACCTTCGTGGAATACTAACCAACTCTCCTTTTAGTGAAATTGGAGAGAGAGCCACTAAGCTATTGGAACTCATACATAGTAATGTATGTGGACCAATGTCAACTCATGCCATAGGTGGTTACTCATATTTTATTACTTTTACTGATGATTTCTTAAGGTATGGATATGTGTACTTGATGAAGTACAAGTCCAAGGCCTTTGAAAAATTCAGAGAGTATAAGAATGAAGTGGAGAACCAAATTGGAAAGATTATTAAGACTCTTCGATCAGATCGAGGAGGTGAGTACTTGAGTACATAGTTCACCCTATTCCTCAAGGACCATGGGATTCTATCTCAATGCACACCTCCTCATACTCCTTAGCTCAATGGTATATCTGAAAGGAGGAATCGTATACTATTAGACATGGTACGGTCCATGATGAGTTTCGCTGACCTACCCATCTCATTCTAGGGATATGCCCTAGAGACCATAGCTTACCTTCTGAATAAAGTTTCAACTAAATCGGTAGTGTCTACACCATATGAGATATGGAAAGGGAAAAGCTCGATCTTAAGGTTGTTATAATTTGGGGCTGCCCTACCCACGTTAAAAGACACAACTCCGATAAGTTAGAATCGAGGACGAAGTAGTGCAAGTTTGTGGATACTCCAAGGAAACTTGTGGGTATTATTTCGATCGTCCCAAGGACTAAAATGTCTTGTAGCCAAGAATGTAGACCAAGAGAGCAATGTTCATTGAGAAGGAACACATTCTTGGCAAAGATAGTGAGAGCTTGATAGAGTTGAGAGAGGTTAGAGAACCTAGCTCAAGCACCACTCCACAACTCAAGTTTGTTCAGGTACCTAGCACACAAGTTTCGACTTTGCAAAGATCCGATAGAGTATCTCATCCTCTTAAGAGACATGTGGGAATATTAGAGGAGAGGAAGTTGAGGATATTGATCCTAAGACCTATGAGGAGGCTATTATAAGTATAGACTTTAGGAAGTGACAAGAAGCCATAAATTCTGAGATGGATTCCATGTACTCCGATAAGGTTTGAAACTTAGTTCATGCACCCGAGGGTTTTGTACCCATCGGATGTAAATGGATCTTCAAGAAGAAGATCGGAGTAGATGGAAAGGTAGAAACCTATAAAGCAAGGCTAGTGGCTAAAGGGTATCGTCAAAGGCAATGTGTTGACTATGACGAAACCTTCTCACCCGTAGCTATGCTAAAATCAATCTGAATTCTATTAGTTTTTGCAACACACTATGATTATAAGATCTAGCAAAGGGACGTGAAAATCACATTCCTTAATAGTAACCTCGAGGAGGAGGTGTATATGATACAGCCTGAGGGATTCGTGTCCATGGATTGCCCAAATAAGGTGTGTAGGTTGCTTAGGTTCATTTATGGACTAAAGCAAGCTTCCCGAAGTTGGAACATAAGATTTGATAAGGCAATTAGATATTATGACTTTGTTAAGAACGAAGATGAGTCTTTTGTATATAAGAAGGTAAGTGGGAGCGCTATCATCTTCTTTATGTTATATGTGGATGACATCCTAATCATTGGGCATGATGGAATGTTATCCACAATAAAGGCATAGTTATCTAGACACTTCTCCATGAAGAATTTATGGGTAGCATCCTATATCTTAGGGATTCGAATCTATAGAGATAGATCCAAGAGGATGCTTGACTTGTCCTATTCCAAGTACTTAAACACCATTGTTAAAAGGTTTAGCATGAAAAATTCCAAGAGATGTCTCATACTAATGAGACATGGGATATCGCTTTCTAGGAGTATGTCCCCAAAGATTCCTAAAGAAAGGGCGAACATGGATAGGATACCCTATGCCTCAACAATATGATCTATCATGTATGTCATGCTATATACCAGGCTTGATATAGCGCATGCTCTGAGTGTCACGAGCAAGTATCAAACGAATCTAGGCTTGGAGCATTGGAATGCAGAAAAGTGTATCCTTAAATACTTGAGAAGGACAAAGGATCTTTTACTAGTATATGGAGATAGTAGCCTTAGGGTTGAAGGCTACACAGACTCGAGTTTCCAATCCGATATCGATGATAGCAAGTCAAATTTGGGGAATATTTACACCCTGAATGGTGGAGTAGTATGTTGGAAGAGTTCCAAGCAAGATACAACTACTGACTCGACCACAAAGGCCGAGTACATTACTGTAGCAGAGGCAACAAAGGAGAAAGTCTGATTGAAGAAGTTCATCACAATTCAAGGAGTCGTGCTAGGCAGCGAGCAATCGATTCCCTTATATTGCGACAATAACGGGGCGATTGCTTAAATGAGAGAACCCGAGTCTCATCAGAAGTGTTCTGAAGAGGTTCCAGCTTATTAGAGAGATCGTGACCCAAAGAGATGTAGTAGTGGAAAGAGTTCCATCCGAAGATAACATTGCAGATCCACTAATAAAGCTGTTGTCTCAAATTGTCTTTGAGAGTCATAGGGGTCCAATGGGGATCAAACACATAGGTGATTGGCTTTTGGTCAAGTAGGAGATTGCTAGTCATAAGTGCCTTGCAAGCCAATCATGTGAGTGATGGCACGTGTGACTTGACATATAGTTTTTTTACTTATTATTATTATTTACTATTTTATCACTTTATATTGCCTATTATTTGAATATATTGTGATGTCCATGGATCTGTACAATGAGAATTAGATCATAATTAGATTATGATAATGAGATCGATTCACCTTTAAATATAGATCCTAAATAATCTCAGTCATAGATTACTCGAAAGGGACATTAAGATAACCGGACAGACTAGTGTGCTATATACCTATTTGTATGATGGATGCAGCTAGTCTCATAGCTGCTTGTGTGGAGATACTAGGGATATAGTATATATGCTAATTGGAGAATGAGTTCACTGATTGATCTGCTTATGGAATACTGGATGGTTGATGATGTTAGTCATATGTGCCCTGTAAGCCAATTACGTAAATGATAGCGCATGTGACTTGACAAGCAATTTTTTTATTTATTATATTTTAGTATTTTATCACTTTATATTGACTATGGCATATATGCATGTATACATTGTGATGTTCTTAGATTTGTGTAATGGGAAACAGATTGTGATGAGATCACGATAATGAGATCAATTCGCCTTTAAACACAGATCCTAAATAATCTCGGTCATAGATTCCTTGAAAGGGACATTGAGATAACTGGACAGACTGATGTGTTTCATACCCGTCCATATGATGGATGTAGGTGGTCTCATAGCTGCTCGTGTGGGGACACTAGGGATACAATACATGTGCTTATTAGAGAATGAGTTCACTGATTGATCCGCTTATAGAATGCTGGATAGTTGATGATGCCTTATTGTTAGACAGCAATTTCGTAGTCCCAATGGTGTATCAAGTCCTTAGACTTAAGACACCATGAATGTCCTATGTGAGTGCTCCACTATTTGATACCAGACTTATAGGTTTGGATGTCCCAGATCTAGTACAACCGGTCATCGGGAGTGGCAGTAAACCTTACGTGGGCTATTGAGTGTCGATAGAGGATCATCTACTCTCGGTGTCATGAGAGAAATATCCCATGTGTTCTTTCTCAGACAAATTCCTGGCCAGGGTCATTCGGATTAAGAGAGAAAGAGTTCTCCGGGAGAATCTGATTAGAGCGAGACTCGAGTAGAAATCGTATGGGTCTGACAACACCATGCACGATATATCATCTCTAGGATATTAGGTGGATGAGAGACTATAGGTACACGGTAACTAAGGATAGACAGGTCCAATGGATTGGATTCCCCTGTATCGTCTAGGGACTACGGCGTAGTGGCATAGTACGTCTGTAGTCGAGTGAATTATTATGGAGATAATAATTATTGGATCCTATGGATGAGATCTAATAAGTACATATGAGAGATTATTGGATAGAGATCCACTAATCAAAAAGGCTTGGGTAGTTGAATGGAAATCCAATACCCAATAGGGGAGGATCCATTATGATTAAGTTGATAGGGGACCTCTATAAATAGGAGGGAATCAATAGTTCATAGACTAGAGCCATTTGCTTGCCTCTTCTATTCTCCTCCCCCTCTCCACCTCAAAGCAGATCTGGAGTTTTAAGGAGCGTCGTCGCAACCCTGCTGTGTGGATCACCGCTATAGAGGAGGGCGCTATTGAATCTCGGATTTTGATGATGAAGTCAATTGTCATTTGTTATCTAATCCATATGTTGAGATAAGTGTGCAGGATTAACTACGATGGAATTAAGATATGCGGCAGGAGTTGCACTGGAGTCAAGACTATGATCACGTTGGGGGTTCAAGAGTTCGATGGAAGTCCGGACAGTCGTTAGAGGTTCTGTGGGAACAAATCCGAGAAGTCTAGGAGCTTGCCAAAGAAACTCGTCGGAACTCGCCAAGTGGATCGTCGCAAGTCCAGGAGTTTGTTGGAAGTCCGTTGGAGCATCGTCGAGGGTTCGTTGGATGTTCGTCGGAAGTGTGCCGGAAGCTCGCCGGAAGAAGCGATTGACGCACCGGAGCAAGTTGCAATAAATGTCTTAAAAAATATCGTAGTTAGTATGATGATTAAGTTAGAAATGGGAGGTGATCCTATTAACTTAATCTTGGGGCAGTTGGGCCCTTGAAAGACCCAAATTGGGTCGAATGGATCAGCCCATTCGGACCTCGATTTCCTGGCCGACGGTGGCACCGCCTAGGAGCCGAGTCTCCCAGGAAAGCTAGGCGGTGGAACCGCCCATGTCAGGCGGTGGCACCGCCTGGGCTCGGTCTCCGAGTGAGGCTGGGCGGTGGTACCGCCCCTGTCAAGCAATGGTACCGCCCGAGCTTGGTCTCCGAGCTCTGTTAAGTAGTAGTACCGCCCAGTTATGGTGATAGTACTGCCAGGACCCTGGAATTCCAGGAAATGACACTTTTGAGCTCCAAATTCAAACCAGTTTGGGGCCTATATAAACCCCACCCTTTCATACATGAAAGGACACTGAAACTTAGCATTTATTTTGAAATTTTAAGAGCTTATAAGTGTTGTAAAAGGCCAAAAGTTCTCCCTCTTTTCTTCCAAGTTTTGATCATTCAAGAGAGGAGTGAAAATTTTGTAAGGGTTGTCTCCTAAGCCCATCAAAAGGAGTGAAACTATAAAAGGGTGGTTGGCCTTCGCCTATTGAAGGAAGGCCTCTAGTGGACGTTGGTGACCTCATTGGAGGAGGAAGCCAAAAGTGGATGTAGGTCAAGATTGACTGAACCAATCTAAATCTCGGTTTGCATTTACATTTTGTTCTCTATCTTAACTGCAACTGCCTCCATAGCTTTACTTTAACTACACTTTGCTTGATCTTAAGTTAATGTAATTTTCGAATCGGCTTTCATACCCAAATCGGTTTTATCATATGAACGCAATTTTAAATCGTCGAAAGTTTTCCGCTGCACTAATTCACCCCCCCCTCTTAGTCCTCTTGATCCTAACAATTGGTATCAGAGCAGGATTAACTCTCAATCGGATTAAAACCCAAGAGAGATGGCATATGCCGGAAATCAAGAGGGCCACTCTATTACACGTCCACCCATGTTCAATAGGACGGACTACACCTATTGGAAGACCCGAATGAGGATCTTCCTTATTTCAATGGATTTTAAACTTTGGAATCTTATCGAAAATAGATTTTCAAAGTCTTCTCTTCCAATGATTGATTGGAATGAATTGGAGAAGAAGACTTTCGCTCTTAATGCTAGCCCTTATTTTGTGCGCTTTTTAAAAATGAGTTCAATCGTGTTTCGGTTTGTGAAACAGCAATTGATATTTGGCATACACTCGAAGTGACTCACGAAGGCACAAGTAGAGTGTGAGAGTCAAAAATCAATCTTTTGATACATTCTTTTGAATTTTTCCGAATAAAACCGAGCGAGACTATTGGCGACATGTACACCCGTTTCACGGATGTCGTCAATGGTCTAAAAGGACTCGACAAAAGTTTTTTGGATTTTATGCTCGTAAATAAGATTCTAAGATTCCTTCGTAAGAGTTGGGACCCTAAAGTCACTACTATTCGAGAGGCTAAAGATTTAAATAACTTCCCTCTTGAAGAATTAACCGGGTCATTAATGATCTACGAAATGACTTGCAAAGCTCATAAAGAGCAAGAAGACATCCTTCCAACGAACAGGAAGGATATGACACTTAGAACTTTCGAAGACCACTTGAGGGAAAACTCAAGTGATGAAGACTGTGACGATGACTTAGCACTTCTAATAAGGAAATTCAAAAAATTCATTAAAAGAAACAAGTTTAAAAATGACACAAAATAAATTTGAACCCAAAAAAGACCAAGTTATTTGCTACGAATGCAAGAAGCTGGGACACTACAAAAGTGATTGTCCTCAAGCCAAGAAGAGAACACCAAAGAAGAAGGCGCTCAAAGCAACGTGGGATGACTCAAGTGCATCCAAAGAAGAGGAGTCCAACACCGAGCAAGTTGCTCATTACGCCCTAATGGCTATCGGAGATGAGGTAACGAATTTAATTGATGCAGATTTATCATTTGACGAATTATTAAATGCCTTCCATGACTTATTTTATGAATGTAAAACTATTAGTAGAAAATATAAATTGCTAAAAAAGGAGCATGATAGTCTTACTTATAATTTCAATAAATTAAAAACTGAATATCATGATAGTTTAGCTCTATGTAAAAAATGTCATGATCTAGAAACTCTCCAAAATGAGAACTTGCTACTTAAAGACACTTTGAAAAAATTTGAAGTTGGTAGCAAGTCTTTGAATATGATCCTTACAAATAAGAGTCATGTTCCTAAAAGAAGTGGAATCGGATTTGTGAGAAGTCCTCACCAAAATCCAACTACCTTTATAAAAGGCCCTATCTTACATGTTCGGCACCAAAACAAATGCAACTTTTGTTGCAAACATGGACATAAAACTTATCATTGTTCATTCAAGAAAATTAGTACGACCAAACTAATTTGGGTTCCTAAAGGAACCATGATAAATTCTATGCAACATGATAATCAATGTAAATCAGTTTTTGAGATACCCAAAAATAAATGGGTACCTAAAAATCATCCTTTCTTGTAGAAACATACACCATCACAAGCTAGGAGCAAGAGATGGTACCTTGATAGTGGATGCTCAAGGCATATGACCGGAGATCCATCTCAATTCTCTAAGCTCACTAGCATAGACGAAGGCTATGTCATCTTCGGAGACAATAATAAGGGTAAAATCATTAGCAAAGGAACCATAGGTAACAAATTCAACTTCTTTATTGAAGATATTTTGTTAGTTGATGGTTTAAAACATAACTTATTGAGCATTAGTCAATTACGTGATAAAGGATATATTATCAAATTCAAATCTAATGCTTGCATCATTGAAAAACCACACACAAACACATCTATGATTGCATTAAAACAAAATAACGTATACACCATTGACATCAATGATCTTTGCAATGAAATGTGTTTCTCGGTTTTGAATGAGGATGCTTGGCTTTGGCATAGGAGATTAGGTTATGCTAGCATGAAACTAATCACTCAAATATCATCAAAAGAACTTGTAAGAGGAATTCCTCATATCAAGTTCATCAAAGATAATGTGTGTGATGCTTGTCAATTAGGAAAATAAATTAAGGGTAGTTTCAAATCTAAGAATCAAATAAGCATCTCTAGGCCCTTACAATTGATCTATATGGACTTGTTTGGACCTATCTCTACATCAAGCCTAGGAGGTAGCAAATACACCTTTGTCATTGTAGATGACTATAGTAGATACACATGGACTTATTTCTTAAAACACAAAAAATGAATGCTTTAGATATTTTACCAAGTTTTGCAAACTTGTCCAAAATGAAAAGGGTTCTATGATTTCGTCAATTAGAAGTGATCATGGTGGTGACTTTCAAAACCATGATTTCTAAGAATTTTGTGAATTTAATGGATACAATCACAACTTCTCTACTCCAAGAAATCCTCAACAAAATGGAGTAGTAGAAAGAAAAAATAGAAATTTACAAAAAATGGCGAGAACCATGTTGAATGAACATAGCCTACCCAAATATTTTTGGGCCGAAGCCGTAAACATTGTATGGTATATTTTGAATAGAGTTCTAGTAAGACCCTTACTCACCAAAACTCCCTATGAGTTGTGGAACAACAAAAAACCCAATGTTTCATGTTTTAAAGTTTTTGGGTGTAAGTGTTTTATCTTGAATGAAAAAGATGCCTTAGGAAAATTTAATGCTAAATCCGATGAAGGAATTTTCCTTAGGTATTCTTCGGTTTCTAAAGCTTTTTGTATCTTCAATAAAAAGAACTTTAATTATAGAAGAATCCATTCATGTTGTTTTCAATGAGATTTCCGAAATCAATAAAAATGATTTTGATGATGATGTTAATTTTGATTCTTTGAATTTAAATGAAACCCCTTCTCCAACTGGCAACTTGGATGCATCCACTTCTGAGACATCCTTACCCAAGGATTGGAAGTATGTAGATGCTCATCCTAAAGAGCTAATCCTAGGATACACATCTAAGGGGGTTCAAACACGTTCTTCTCTTAAAAAATTTTGTGCCATTACCGCTTTTCTCTCACAATTGAACCTAAATGTATTGACGAAGCCATGAAAGATAATTCATGGATTATCATAATGCAAGATGAGTTAAATCAATTTGAGAGAAATGAAGTATGGAAGCTTGTTCCCAAGCAAAATGACCATTTAGTTATTAGCACCAAATAGGTCTTTAGAAACAAGCAAGATGAATATGGTATCGTGGTTAGAAACAAGGCTAGATTAGTAGCCAAAGGTTTCAACCAAGAAGAAGGTATCGATTACGAAGAAACCTTCACTCCTATGGCTAGATTAGAAGCCACAAGGATGCTCCTTGCCTATGCTAGTAATAATAATTTTAAGTTATTTCAAATGGATGTTAATAGCGCTTTTCTTAATGGCTTTATTTCCAAAGAAGTCTATGTTGAACAACCTCCCGGAATTGAAAATAATAGCCTCCCTAATCATGTGTTTAGTTTAACTAATGCTCTCTATGGTTTAAAACAAGCTCCAAGGGCTTGGTATGAGAGACTTAGTTCTTTTCTTATTAAAAATAATTTCACAAAAGGCAAGGTTGATACTACATTGTTTATCAAGAATTTTGAAAATAATTTTCTCATTGTTCATATTTATGTTGATGATATTATTTTTGGTTCTACAAACGAATCCCTTTGCGAATCTTTTGCTAAAACCATGAGTCTTGAATTTGAAATGAGTTTGATGGGAGAATTAACCTTTTTCTTAGGCTTATAAATTAAGCAACTAAGAAATGACATCTTTATTAGTCAAACTAAATATGCTTTAGATTTGCTAAAAAGATTTAATATGGAAAGCTCAAAAGCTATTAACACTCCTATGAGCACCTCCACTAAGTTAGAAGTCGATGAAAATGGAGAAAGCTTTGATCAAAAAACTTATAGGGGTATGATAGGAAGTTTACTTTACCTCACTACAACTAGACCAGATATCATGTTCAGTGTAGGACTTTGTGCTAGGTTTCAATCGAACCCTAAGATATCTCATCTCAAAGCGGTTAAAAGAATACTTAGATATCTTAAAGGTACCACAAATCTAGGATTATGGTATCCAAAAATTGAGAAGTTTGAGTTAATTGCTTATGCTGATGCGGATTTTGCTGGGTGTAAACTAGATAGAAAAAGCACATTAGGAACATGTCAATTTTTGGAACATGCTCTTGTTTCCTGGTCATCTAAGAAACAAACCTCGGTTGCACTATCCACAACCAAAGCTGAGTATATTGCAGCTAGTGTATGCTGTGCACAAGTTGTGTGGATGAAAAACACCTTAGAAGATTATAAAGTTCATCTTAAAAACATTCCCATTAAATGTGATAACACAAGTGCTATATGTTTAACAAAGAATCACATTCAACACTCAAGAACAAAACATATTGATATTAGACATCACTTTATACGAGATCATGTCACTAATCATGATGTAGTTATAGAGTTCATTGATACTAAACATCAATTAGTTGATATTTTTACAAAGCCTTTAAGTGAAGAACAATTTGATTTCATTAGAAGAGAATTAGGTATGTTAATGTGTCCGAATGCATGAACTTATTAAAATTATTTTTCGGATGTTCTTGATTCAATGATCAAATCACTTAATTACTATGATGATTTTACACGATTACATGCCTTAATAACATGTTGGAAATTATATGTTTTGGATACAAAATTTTCATAATGACAAGCATGTCTTATCTTCATGATTGTGTTTGAAAATCTATAGCAAAACCTTGTCCGAATGCATGAAAGTGTTAAATCTCATTTTTGAATTTTCTTGATCCTAACTATACATTATTCTCTTCCAAACTTAATGCAGCTTTCATAAGCATGTTATATAGAAATTAATTCATATCATTGATTTTTGACATATAGAATCAATTAGCAAATGCATCTCTCATAGACTTATCGTGTGAAAAATGTTTTTTTTTCGAGAAATGGATTTGATGAAATGATTCTTTCTTATAAATTCCTTCTTGAAAAAGGAAGATTTTTTTTTAGCAAGGATTTGATTCATATACATATCTTGATCCTTGTAAAAATGAAACGTGATTTAAATATCTTATTAATTTCATTCGAGTAATCTCACAAATGGCTTTCCTCCTTCATGCAAAAAGATAATACCAAATAAAAAGGAAAAAGTAATCTCCATGTTATGTTTTCCTTGAGATGTTTGTATAATTGGTATCCTATCACTCATTGTTGAAAAATGATATGAACCTAGTTATGGCATGAATCATTACCGCACTTATATTTAAAATTTGCTTATATCGTTCTCCTTTTTGTTGATGACAAAGGGGGAGAAATATATGAATTGATGCTATGAGTGCCATATTTGAATTTGAATTATGTTAAGATATCAAAAGAAGCTTGCATCGAAATATATGGTAAATCGATGCTATGATTGCCATATTTGCATTATGCCATATATGCATCATGTTAAGATATCAAGAACTTGCATCGCAATTTTACATGTTGATATCTTGCCATGTGATGAAATGCTATGATTGCTAAACACTTGAAATATTTTCATCATGTTAAGATATCAAGAACTTGCATCGCAATTTTACTTGTTGATATCTTGCCATGTGATGAAATGTTATAATTGCTAAACACTTGAAATGCTTGCGTTATGTTAAGATATCAAAAGCTTACATTGCAATTTTACATATTGATATCTTACCGTATAATGAATTGCTACCATTACTATCATTCACACATGAAATGAAAGACTTGAAAATGGATGTCAAGCCTTGACATCATTTTCAAAGAGATACATCATGATGGGAGTATTGATAAGGTTAAAAGATCTTAACTTATCAATATGACTCTTGAATTCAAAGGCTTTGAATTCAAGAATGACTTATCTCGAGTATGGCATATAGATAGGGGGAGTTAAGGTTAACTCCGTTATTAATTGATTGTCATCATCAAAAAGGGGGAGATTGTTGAATCTCAGATTTTGATGATGAAGTCAATTGTCATTTGTTATCTAATCTATATGTTGAGATAAGTGTACAGGATTAACTACGATGGAAGTAACACATGCAGCAGGAGTTGCACCAGAGTCAAGACTATGATCACGTTGAGGGTTCGAGAGTTCGCCAGAAATCCAGACGGTCGTCGGAGGTTCTGCGGGAACAAATCCGAGAAGTCTAGGAGCTTGCCAAAGAAGCTCGTCGGAACTCGCCAAGTGGATCGTCGCAAGTCTAGGAGTTTGCCGGAAGTCCGCCGGAGCATCGCCAAGGGTTCGTCGGATGTTCGCCAGAAGTTCGCCGGAAGAAGCGATTGACGCACCGGAGCAAGTTACAGTAAATGTCTTAAAAAATATCATAGTTAGTATGATGATTAAGTTAGAAATGGGAGGTGATCCCATTAACTTAATCTTGGGGCAGTTGGGCCCTTGAAAGACCCAAATTGGGCCGAATGGATCAGCCCATTCGGACCTAGATTTCCTGGCCGACGGTGGCACCGCCTGGGCTCTGTCTCCGAGTGAGGCTGGGCAGTGGTACCGCCCTTGTCTGGCGGTGGTACCGCCCGAGCTCGGTCTCCGAGCTTTGTTAGGCAGTAGTACCGCCCAGTTATGGCGATAGTATCACTAGGACCCCAGAATTTCGGGAAATGACACTTTTGAGCTCCAAATTCAAACTAGTTTAGGGCCTATATAAACCCCACCCTTTCATGCATGAAAGGGCAATGAAACATAGCATTTATTCTGAGATTTTGAGAGCTTAAAAGTGTTGTAAAAGGCCAAAAGTTCTTCTCCCTCTTTTCTTCTAAGTTTTGATCATTTAAGAGATGAGTGAAAAATCTGTAAGGGTTGTCTCCTAAGCCCGTCAAAATGAGTGAAACTGTAAAAGGGTGATTGGCCTTTGCCTATTGAAGGAAGGACTCTAGTGGACGTCGGTGACCTCGTCGAAGAAGGAAGCCAAAAGTGGATATAGGTCAAGATTGACCAAACCACTTTAAATCTCGGTTTGCATTTACATTTTATTCTCTATCTTAACTGCAACTACCTCCAAGCTTTACTTCAATTGGACTTCGCTTGATCTTAAGTTAAAGTAATTTTCGAATCGGCTTTCATACCGAAATCGTTTTTATCGTACGAACGCAGTTTTAAATCATCGAAAGTTTTTCGTTGTACTAATTCACCCCCCACCCCCACACCCGCCACCCCCCCCCCCCCTCTTAGTGCTCTTGATCCTAACAAGTGCTTGACCTCCTTCACCCTCTCCTAGAGATCTGCAAGAATTTAGGAATATACGATCTCCCTTGGTAACACAATTTATCTTATATGCAGTTTTAAGTTTCATGGATTTTTGCGCACTAATCTTTGTATGACGACGAACATATCTTTGGGAATTAGAGATTTTGTTTTCTGTTCTTCCACTGCGTATGTGATGTCACCCGCAAATTTTTCAATAGTGGTATCAAAGCTAGGTTGTTCATGAAAAAGATTGGTTTTGAATTACATGTGTTGTGTTTTAGGTGGAATTTTGTCATCAAGATCGTTGACGACAAAGGCGAGAATGGGTAGCAACTATTGCTGCCCTTGCTGCCCACGCAAAAGTGGCCAAAGGCTGCTTGCAACCTTGGCCATCTGCGTGCAAGCGGCTAACTACTGGCTGCCAATGGCTCGTGGCTAGCTTCCTGCCTGCAGCAGGCCGCGAGCACTAGTGCCCGTAGGGGCGGGCATTGCACCACAAGGGGCGGCGCTTGCGGGCGTTACGCCTGTGGGCAGAACCACCCACAGGGGCGACAGGGCCGTAGGGCCATCACTCGGTGGGGCAACATTGCCTATGGGCGTAACCCCGCGAGCAGAACCGCTCACGGAGGTGGCAGCACCCGCAAGGGCAACGCCACCCATAGGGGTGCCTGCTCGCGTGGGCACCCACTTGTAGGGGCAACGCCACTAGCGAGCGTGCCATTCGCAGGTAGGGGCAGCGTCGCCGCCCTCTACCGCATAGGCCGCTGTCGGTACGGTGGCGGCGGCGGCAACAACAGGGGATAGGGAGAAAGAGGGTTAGGTTTTTTGGGCAAAAAGACAATTTTGCCCTTGTGAATTTAAAAATTTCCATTCAATCCTTTTATCTAAATTACGAAAATACCCTTGAGAATTCAAAAAATTCCTTGCATGTCCTTGATTTCAAAAAATATTAATTAATTAAAAAAATTAAATGATTATTATTTTATTATTATCTAGTAGTCCTATATGATGATGATTTATACATGTGATGTATGATGTGTGGATGGATGATCGTGGACCGTGTGATGTGTGTACTTGTGATTATTATTATTGGGGCTTGCGAGCCTCAATAATATTTCTTATTTATTATCGGGACTGCATGCCTATAATTAAGTTGTAATCACACAAGGAGGCGCGGCAGGAGCATGGACGTGATAACGGGACTCACATGACAGACGATCGTGATGCATGGAGATGCGTCTTGATGCTGACGAAACCAATGAGGACGAGATGGATAATCACAGGGCATGGAGATCCACCATTGCACACATAGATCTCGATGTGAGTGATTAGGTCCATTGGCTCGGGCCTGATCACATTAGGTTGTGATCCATGATCATCTGGTGTAATTGCTCATGTGATGTGTAATGGTTTATATATATATATATATATATATATATATATGCGACGTAGATATATATTAAATATGTATGTGTGTGACATGTCATATTAAGAGACCAAATCAAAGGAACCCCTCTCTCTACAATATTAAGTTGGTAAAAGTATGGCAATTAGATTGACCCACGTGGCTTTCCATCGTTATAGGTAGGGACCGATTCTCGGTGTAGGTTGAGTTGGTCGAGTCCCTCGAGGCTCACCTATATCACGATTCGCTATCTTGCCTATGACATAGAGATGTCACTGGTGACCTGAGGACATAATATGCTTCGTCAAGTCTCTCGAGGGTATATCATCGAATCAGACTCATCTTGTAACGATGGTGTTGACTTAACCGAACATCATGGTTGGTCGAGTCCCTCGAGACCATGGTGATATAGACGCCGAATAGGATAGGAATCACAAGGAATTATGATCAGCAAGAGTTGTCTACTTGTTGGACTTAGAGTGATTGGTCGAGTCCCTCGAGGTTACACTAAGATGTTGATTGGATCTTGATCACCACTAGAAGTCTGCCGGAGACTTCCATTTCACATGTTGAGGGTGTCGCGTGACTCGCTAGTAAAATAGTGGGAGCATATTAAGATAGAAGTCCATATCTTGATTGTTTATTTTTATAAAATCTACATGTTATTTATTTCTACTAAATTTTTATTTTCAAATGTCACTTTCAAATCACTCACGTGACATACTTAATGTCAACCGCCTCACTGGATCAAATTATACATATTGGCTCTACAACTTGAGAATTGTTCTCACAACGGAGAAAATCGCGTACACCCTTGATACAGTGATGCTTATGCCCAACGAAGGGGTAAGCGAGGATGAGATCGCTCTCTACGTGAAGTACATTGATGACTCTACTCTTGCTCAATATTATATGTTGGGCTCCATGACTCCTGAGTTACAGAGACAACATAAAAAGATGGATTGCAGATCCATTCTCCTACATGTCTACAAACTGTTTGAGGAACAATAAAGGACTCAACGACATGAGATATCTAAGAGCCTATTCTGTACTAGGATGACTAAGGGGACATTGGTTCAGAACCATGTCCTAAAGATGATTGAGTAGATAGAAAAACTCATAGGTCTGGGAATGGTCCTAGAGGATAACCTGTGTGTGGACATTGTGCTTCAGTCCTTACCAGATTTCTTTTCATAGTTCATTATGAATTTTAATATAAACAAGCTTGAGATGACTCTCCCGGAGCTCCTCAATATGTTGAGGGAGGCAAAGAGCTATCAAGAAAGAGAAGTCAGTTCTCTACATTGGTGAGACTAGAAAGAAAAGGAAAGCAGAAAAGTCTCTTAAGAAGAGCAAGGGCAAGGGCAGACATGTAAAGCAAAGGTTGCTAAGAAAGACTAAGCAAAGGACAAAGGCCAGTGCTTCCAATGTAGAAAAGATAGGCACTGGAAGAGGAATTGCAAAGAGTACCTTGCAGAGAGGGCGAAACAAAAGCTTAGAGAGCTTAAGGAACATTCATGATCAGTCCCATTTGTCAACCTCTTATGATAACACACTGGGTATTGGATACCGGTAGTGCTTATCATATTTGTAATTCATTGTAGGTTCTAGTAAGGCCTAGGAGATTGGCGAGAGGCGAGATGGATCTCAAGATGGGCAATAGGAGATATCTAAGAGCCTATTCTGTACTAGGATGACTAAGGGGACATTGGTTCAGAACCATGTCCTAAAGATGATTGAGTAGATAGAAAAACTCATAGGTCTGGGAATGGTCCTAGAGGATAACCTGTGTGTGGACATTGTGCTTCAGTCCTTACCAGATTTCTTTTCATAGTTCATTATGAATTTTAATATAACAAGCTTGAGATGACTCTCCCGGAGCTCCTCAATATGTTGAGGGAGGCAAAGAGCTATCAAGAAAGAGAAGTCAGTTCTCTACATTGGTGAGACTAGAAAGAAAAGGAAAGCAGAAAAGTCTCTTAAGAAGAGCAAGGGCAAGGGCAGACCATGTAAAGCAAAGGTTGCTAAGAAAGACTAAGCAAAGGACAAAGGCCAGTGCTTCCAATGTAGAAAAGATAGGCACTGGAAGAGGAATTGCAAAGAGTACCTTGCAGAGAGGGCGAAACAAAAGCTTAGAGAAGCTTAAGGAACATTCATGATCAGTCTCCATTTGTCAACCTCTTATGATAACACATGGGTATTGGATACCGGTAGTGCTTATCATATTTGTAATTCATTGTAGGTTCTAGTAAGGCCTAGGAGATTGGCGAGAGGCGAGATGGATCTCAAGATGGGCAATAGAGCAAAAGTTGCTACAATAGCTGTTGGCGAGGTTGCCCTACATATGCTTGGTGGAGTTATTACTGCATTGGATGCATGCTATTTTGTTCCTTCTATTGTCAAAAACATTATTTCCATTTCATGTTTATTAGTTAGTAGATATAAATTAGTTTTTGAGAACAATGGTTGTTCAATATTATTAGATGATCAGATCATCACGAAATGAACATTGCATAATGGTTTGTTTATACCAGACACTACTCAATATATCATAAATGTAAGTGTGTCTAAGAGGAAACGAGATGAGGTGAACAGTACATACCTATGGCATTGTAGGCTAAGTCACATCCATGAAGGAATGATTCAAAAGTTGCTAAAGGATGGATATCTAGATCCATTCAATTATTGGGTCATATGCAACTTGCGAGCCTTGCCTTCATGAAAAACTGACCAAGTCTCCATTTAGTAGAATTGGAAAAAGAGCCACTAAACTACTGGAATTCATACATAGTAATGTATATGGACTCATGTCAACTCATGCCATTGGTGGTTACTCCTACTTTATTACCTTTACTGATGAATTCTCAAGGTATCGACATGTATACTTAATGAAGTACAAGTCTGAGGCCTTTGAAAAATTTAGAGAGTATAAGAATGAAGTGGAGAACCAGACTAGAAAGAGTATCAAGACTCTTTAATCAGATCGAGGAGGTGAGTACTTAAGCTCTTATACACTTTACTCAATTCCTCAAGGACCATGGGATTTTATCCCAATGGACATCTCTTTATACACTTCAGCTCAATAGTGTATTTGAAAGGAGGAATCGTATGCTGTTAGACATGATATGATCCATGATAAGTTTCGCTGACCTACCCATCTCATTCTGGGGATATACCCTAGAGACCGTAGCTTACCTTCTAAATAGAATTCCAACTAAGTCGGTAATATCTACACCATATGAGATATGAAAAGGGAAGAAGCCGGATCTTAAGGTTGTTAAGATTTATAGCTGCCCTACCCATGTTAAAAGACACAATCTCGATAAGTTGGAATTAAGGATGGAGCAGTGCAAGTTTGTGGGATACCCCAAGGAAACTTATGGGTATTATTTCTATCATTTCGAGGACCAAAAGGTCTTTGTAGCCAAGAGAACGATGTTCCTTGAGAAGGAACACATTCTTACCGGAGACAATGGGAGTATGATAGAGTTAAGCGAGGTTAGAGAACCGAGCTCAAGCACCACTCTACAACCCTAGTCTGTTCAGGTACCTAACACACAAGTTTCAACTTTACATAGGTCCAATAGAGTATCTCATCCTCCTGAGAGATATGTGGGACATATTGGAGGTGAGGATGTTGAGGATATTGATCCTCAGACCTATGAGGAGGCTATTATAAGTATAGACTCTGGGAAGTGGCAAGAAGCCATGAATTCTGAGATGGATTCCATGTACTCCAACAAGGTTTGGAACCTAGTTGATATGCCTGAGGGTATTGTACCCATCGGTTACAAGTGAATCTTTAAGAAAAAGATCGGAGTAAATGGAAAGGTAGAGACCTATAAAGTAAGGCTACTAGCTATTGGGTTGTTGGGAAATCTTGAGGGCGACATCACATGTATAGCGAAAGAATAGAAAACAAAATCCTCAATTCCTAAAGAGATGTTCGTTATCGTGCGAAGATTGGTGCGTAAAAAATCTGTGAAACAAACTGCATATAGAATAGATTGTGTTACCTAGGGAGATCACATATCCCTGTTTCCTTGTAGATCTCTAGGAGAGGGTGAAAGAGGTCAAGCGTCATCCTCTCTAGCGGTGATCCTCATAGTAAGGCTACGACGACGCTCCTCAGAACTCAAGGCCTGCTCTGAGGTGGAGAGGGGGAGGAGAATAGGAGAGGCAAGTAAAGGATCTAGCCTATGAACCACCGAATCCCTCCTATTTATAGAGGTCCTCTGTAAAACCCTAATGGATCCTCCCCTATTGGGTATTGGATCTACATCCAATTACCGATGCCTATTAGATTAGTGGATCTTTATCTAATAATCTCTTATGGGCTTTTATTGGATCTCTTCCATAGGATCCAATAATTCAGGGGCTTATTGGATATCCAATAAGACGAGGGCTCCGGCGGATATCTCATATCCGAACCTCTACTCATCGTAACGTCTACCATATGTGTGTGAGCCTCTAGGCCCAATATTGAGCTAGCTGTGAGTCATACCTGTCAGAACTCCTTCTAGCTTAGTAAATTGTTATCTCTATAATAATTCACTCTACTCATCGACTACGGACATACTAGGCCACTACGCCGTAGTCCCCAGACGATACATGGGAAACCAATCCATTGGACCTGTCTATCCTCAGTTACCGCGTACCTATAGTCCCTCATCTATCTAATATCCCAGAGACCGTATATCGGGTATGGTGCTGTCAGACCCATACGGTTTCTACTCGAGTCTCGCTCTAATTGGAATCTCCTAGAGAACTCTTTCTCTCTCAATCCGAATGACCCTAGCCAGGGATTTGTCTGAGCAAGAACACATGAAAAATTCCTCTCATGATGCCGAGAGTGGATGATCCTCTATCAAAACTCAATAGCCCTCGTAAGGTCGACTACCACTCCCAATGACGTACTGTACTATATTTGAGACATCCAAACCTACAAGTCCGGTATCAAAGAATGAAGCACTCATACAGGATATCCTTGGTTTCTCAAGTCTAAGGACCAGATACACCATTGGGACTATGGAATCACTGTTTGACAATAAGGCATCATCAACCATCCAGCATTTTGTAAACGGATCAATCAGTAAACTCATTCTCCAATGAGCACCTATACTGTATCCCTAGTGTCCCCACACGAGCAACTATGAGACCAACTATATCCAGCATATGGACAAGTATACAGCACACCAGTTTGTTCGGTTATCTCAATGTCCCTCTCGAGTAACCTATGACCGGGATTATTTAGGATCTGTGTTTAAAGGTAAATCAGTCTCATTATCGTGATCTCATCATGATCCGATTCTCATTGCATAGATCCAAGGACATCATAATGTATACATGCATATATGCAACAATTAATATAAAGTGATAAATGCCAAAATATAATAAGCAAAAAAATTTTATGTCAAGTCACACGTGTCATCACTCATGTGATTGACTTGCTGGGCACTTATGACTAGCAATCTCCCACTTGACCTAAAGTCAATCGCTTATATGTCTGATCCCTATCAGACCTCTGTGATGCTCAAAGATAATTTGAGACGACGACTTTGTTAGTGGATCTGCAATATATCTTCAGATAGAACTCTTTCCACTACTATATCTTCTCAGGTCATAATCTCTCCAATAAGTTGGAACCTCCTCAGAACACTTCTAATGAGACCAATGTTCCCTTATTTGAGTAATCTCCCTATAGTTGTCGCAATATAAGGAATTAGCTCCTCGCTACTTATCCCGACTCCTAGATCTGTGATGAACTTCTTCATCCAGACTCCCTCTTTTGTTGCCTCTACTATAGCAATATACTCTGCCTCTGTGGTCGAGTCAGTAGTAGTATCTTGCTTAGAACTCTTCCAACATATTGCTCCTCCATTCAAGATGTACACACACCCCAAATTTGACTTGCTATCATTGACATTAGACTGAAAACTCGAGTCCATGTAGCCTTTAACCTTGAGGCTACTACCTCCATATACTAGTAAAAGATCCTTAATCCTTCTCAAGTACTTAAGGATACACTTTGCAGCTTTATAGTGCTCCAAGCATGGATCCGCTTGATATCTGCTCGTGACACTCAAAGCATACGTTATATCAAGCCTAGTACATAGCATGACATACATGATAGACCCTATCGCTGAGCATAAGGTATCATATCCATGTTTGCCCTTTTTTCAAGAGACTTTGGGGACATAATCCTAGAAAGCGATATCCCATATCTCATCGGTATGAGATCTCTCTTGGAATTTTCCATGCCAAACCTTTTGATAATAGTTTCTATGTACCTGGACTGGGACAAGCCAAGCATCCTCTTGGATCTATCTCCATAGATCTAAATCCCTAAGAGATAGGATGCTTTCCCTAAGTCCTTCATGGAGAAGTGTTTAGATAACCAAGCCTTTACTGTGGATAGCATTCCTACATCATTCCTAATGATCAGGATGTCATCCACATATAACACCATAAAGGTGATAGTGCTCCCACTTACCTTCCTGTACACACAAGACTCATCTTCGTTCTTAACAAAGTCATAAGATTTGATTGTCTCATCAAATCTTATGTTCCAACTTCGGAAAGCTTGCTTTAGTCTATAAATAGATCTAAGCAACCTACACATCTTATCTAGGCAGTTCTTGGACATGAATCTCTTGGGTTGTATCATATACACCTCCTCCTCGAGGTTCCTATTGAGAAATGTAGTTTTCACAACCATCTGCCAAATCTTATAATTATAGTGTGCTGCAACAGCCAATAGAATTCGAATGGATTTTAGCATTGCTACGGGTTAGAAGGTTTTGTTATAGTCAACACCTTGCCTTTGATGATACCCCTTAGCCACTAACATTGCTTTATAGGTCTCTACCTTTCCATCTACTCTAATCTTTTTCTTATAGATCCATTTGTAGCCAATGGGTACAATACTTTCGGGCGCATCAACTAGGTTTTAAACCTTGCTGGAGTACATAGAATCCATCTTAGAATTTATGGCTTCTTGCCACTTCTTAGAGTCTATACTCATAATAGCCTCCTCGTAGGTCTGAGGATCAATATTCTCAACATCCTCTCCTCTAATATGTCCCACATATCTCTCAAGAGGATTGGATTCTCTACCGAACCTACGTAAAGTTGGAACTTGTGTATTAGGTATTTGAACAGACTCGGGCTGTATAGTGGTGCTTGAGTTAGGTTCTCCAACCTCACTCAACTCTATCATGCTCCCACTGTCTCCGCCAAGAATGTTTTCTTTCTTAAGGAACAATACTCTCTTGGCTATAAAGACCTTTTTTATTTTCGAGATGATAGAAATAATACTCACAAGTTTCCTTGGGGTATCCCATGAATTTTCATCGCTTTGTCCTCAATTCTAACTTATCGGAGTTGTGTCTTTTAACGTGGGCAGGGCAGCCCCAAATCTTAACAACCTTAAGATCGGGTTCTTCCCTTTCCATATCTTATATGGTGTAGACACTACCGATTTAGTTGGAACTCTATTCAAAAGGTAAGCTGTAGTCTCTAAGGCATATCCCCAGAATGAGATGGGTAGGTCAACGAAACTCATTATGGACCGTACCATGTCTAGTAGCGTACAATTTCTCCTTTCAGATATACCATTGAGTTGAGATGTATAAGGAGGTGTCTATTGGGATAGAATCTCATGGTCCTTGAGGAAATGGGTAAACTCTGTACTTAGGTACTCACCTCCTCAATCTGATCGAAGAGTCTTAATACTCTTTCTAGTTTAGTTCTCTACTTCATTCTTATACTCTTTGAATTTCTCAAAGGTCTCGGACTTGTATTTCATTAAGTACATATATCCATACCTTGAGAAATCATCAGTAAAGGTAATGAAGTAGGAGTAACCACCAATGACATGAGTTGACATGACTCCATATATATCACTATGTATGAGTTCTAGTAGCTCAATGGCTCTCTCTTCAGTTCCACTAAATGGAAAGTTGGTCAGTTTTTCATGAAAGCAAGGCTCACAAGTTGCATATGACTCATAGTCGAAAGGATCTAGATATCCATCCTTTAGCAACTTTTGAATCCTTCCCTCATGAATGTGACCTAGCCTACAATGCCACAGGTATGCATTGTTCACTTTATCTTGTTTCCTCTTAGACACACTTACATTCATGATATGTGGATTAGTGTCTAGCATAAACAAACCTTTATGCAATGTTCCTTTCGTGATGATCTCATCATTTAATAATATCGAACAATAATTGTTCTAAAAAATTAATTTATATCCACTAATTGTCAAACATGAAATGGAGATAATGTTTTTGATAATAGAAGGAACAAAACAACATGCATCTAATGTAATAATAGCTCCAACAGGCAAATGTAGGGCGACCTTACCAATAGCCACTATGGTAACTTTTGCACCATTGCCTATCTTGAAGTCCATCTCGCCTCTCTCTAGTCTCCTAGGCCTTGCCAGAACCTGCAACGAATTGCATATATAATAAGCACTACCGATATCCAATACCCATGTGTTATCATAAGAGTTTGACAAATGGAGACTGATAATAAATGTACCTGAAGCTTCTCCAAGCTTCTGTTTCGCCCTCTCTATAAGGGACTCTTTGTAGCTCCTCTTCCAATGCCCATCTTTACCACAGTGGAAACACTAGCCTTTGTCCTTTGTTGGGTCTTTCTTAGCAACCTTTGCTTTACCTGGTCTGCCCTTTTCCTTACCCTTCTTAAGGGACTTTTCTGCTTTCCTTTTCTTTCAAGTCTCACTAGTATAGAGAACTGACTTCTCTTTCTTGATAGTACTCTCTGCCTCCCTCAACATATCGAGGAGCTTTGGGAGAGTTATCTCAAGCTTGTTTATATTAAAATTCATTATGAACTATGAAAAAGAATCTGGTAAGGACTGAAGCATAATGTCCGAACACAAGTTATTCTCTAGGATCATTCCTAGACTTGTGAGTTTCTCTATCCACTCAATCATCTTTAGGACATGATTCTGAACTAGTGTCCCCTCAGTCATCCTAGCATAGAAGAGGCTCTTGGATATCTCATATCGTTGAGTCCTTCCCTGTTCCTCAAACAATTTACGGACATGTAGGAGAATGGATCTAGCATCCATCTTTTCATGTTGTCTCTATAACTCAGGAGTCATAGAGCCTCACATGTAACACTGAGCAAGAGTGGAGTCATTAATATACTTCATGTAGCGAGCGACCTCATCCTCGCTTGCCCCTTCCTCGGGCATAGGCATCATTGTATCAAGGACGTACGCAATTTTCTCCACCATGAGAACAATTCTCAAGTTGTGGAGCCAATTCGTATAATTTGGACTAGTAAGGCGGTTGACATCAAGTATGCCACGGAAGGGATTTGAAAGCGACATTTTTTGAAAATAAAGATGTAGTAGAAATGAATAACATGCAGATTTTGCAAGAAATAAACAATCAAGATATGGACTTCTATCTTAATATACTCCCACTATTTTACTAGCGAGTCACGTGACACCCTTAGCACGTAAAACGAAAGTCTCTAGCAGACTTCTAGTGGGGATCAAGATCCAATCAATGTCTTAGTGTAACCTTGAGAGACTCGACCAATCACACTAAGCCCAAAAGGTAGACAACTCTTGCCAATCACAACTCCTTGTGATTCCCGTCTTATTCGGCCTCCGAATCACTATAGTCTCGAGAGACTTGACTAACCATGATGTTCGGTTAAGTCAACACCTTCGTTACAAGGTGAGTCTGATTTGATGATATACCCTCGAGGGACTCGACCAAGCATACCATGTCCTCAGGTCACCAATGACATCTCTATGTCGTAAATAAGATAGCGAATCACGATATAGGTGAGCCTCGAGAGACTCGACCAACTCAACCTACACCGGAAATCAGTTCCTACCTATAACGATGGAATGCCACGTGGGTCAATCTAAGTGCCTCACGTTTACCAACTTAATATTGTCGAGAGAGAGGTTTCTATAATTTGGTCTCCTAATATGATATGTCACACATATACATATTTAATATATATCTACATCGCATGCAAATATATATACACATATAATAGATGTAAAAACAATTACACCATATGATCATGGATTACAACCTAATGTGATCAGGCCCAAGTCAGTAGGCCTAATCATTCATATCAAGATCTATATGTGCAACGGTGCATCTCCATGCCCTGTGATCATCCCTATCGTCCTCGTCGGTTCCGTCGACATCTCGATACATCTCCATGCATCTCGATCGTCCGTCTCGTGGGTCCCACTATCGCATCCACATTCCCACTATGCCTCCTCATGTGATTACAACTTAATTATAGGCACGCAGGCCCGACAATAAATGAGAAATATAATGGAGGCTCGTAGGGCCCAATAATAATAATCACAAGTATACATATCACATGGTCCATGATCATCCGTCCACACATTATACATCACATGTATAAATCATCATCATATAGGACTACTATATAATAAAAAATAATAATCAATTAAATCTTTTAATTAATTAATATTTTTAAATCAAGGATATGTAAGGAATTTTCTGAATTATGAGGGGTATTTTTATAATTTGGATAAAAGGGACAGAATTAGAATTTCTGAAATTCACAAGGGCAAAACTATCTTTTTGCCCCATACCCTAAGTCCCTCTTCCTCTCTCCTGCTATTGCCGCCGTCGCCGCCACCCTACCGGTGGCGGCCTGTGCTGCGAGGGGCGAGGCGCTACCCCTGCCTGCGGGCGGCGCCGCTGCTGTAGTTGGGTGCACCTGCAAGTGGGCGCCCCTATTATCACCGCCACCCCTGCGGGCGGTTTTGCCCGCGGGGTTGTTCCTACAGCATCCACCCTCACGGGCGAGTGGCACCGGCTGCCTGCGGGCAACGGTTCTACGGGCGCTGTGCCCGCAAGCAGCGACCGTGGGTGCCGACGCTGCCCCTTGCGCGTGGGCGTAGTGCCCGCGCAGGTGGCCGCCGTGCCTGTGGCCCTACTTGCGAGCACCACTACAAGGGGCCTACCTGCACGCAAGCGGCCTTCCGGATACTGCTGTAGGATGCCTGCCTGCACACAGATGGTAGCGCTGCCATCTGCGATGGCTGCAAGGGCAGTAACAGTTGCTGCTCTTTTTCGCTTTTGCATCAACGATTTTGACGTCAAAATTCTTTCTAAACACAACACACGTAGTTCAAATCCAATCTTTCGCACGAACAACCTGGCTTTGATACCACTATTAGAAAATCTTAGGGGCGACATCACATGCACAGCGGAAGAACAAAAAACAAAATCCCCTATTCCTAAAGAGATGTTCGTCGTTATGCGAAGATTGGTGCATAAAAAATCTACGAAACAAACTACGTATAGAATAGATTGTGTTACCTAGGGAGATCATATATCCCTGTTTCCTTACAAATCTCTAGGAGAGGGTGAAGCAGGTCAAGCGTCCTCCTCTCTAGCGGTGATCCACACAGTAGGGTTACAACGACGTTCCTCAAAACTCTAGGCCTACTCTGAGGTGGAGAGGAGGAGGAAAATATGAGAGGCAAGCAAAGGCTCTAGCCTATGAACCATTGAATCCCTCCTATTTATAGAGGTCCTCTGTCAAAACCCTAATGGATCCTCCCATATTGGGTATTAGATCTACATCCAATTACCCAAGCCTTTTAGATTAGTCGATCTCTATCCAATAATCTCTCATCGGCTTTTATTGGATCTCATCCATAGGATTCAATAATTCAAGGGCTTATTGGATATCCAATAAGATAGGGGCTCCAACGGATATCTCATATCCGAACCTCTACTCATCGCAATGTCTGCCATATGTGTGTGATCCTCTAGGCCTAATATCGAGCTAGCCGTGAGTCATACCTGTCAGAACTCCTTCTGGCTTAGTGAATTATTATCTCCATAATAATTCACACGTAGTTATGCTAAAATCCATCCGAATTTTATTGGCTATTACAGCACACTATGATTATGAGATATGACAAATGGACGTGTAAACTTCATTCCTCAATGGGAACCTCGAGGAGGAGGTGTATATGATACAGCCCGAGGGATTCATGTCCAAGGATTGCCCAAATAAGGTGTGTAGGTTACTTAGATCCATTAATGGATGAAAGCAAGCTTTCCGAAGTTGGAACATAAGATTTGATGAGGTAATCAGATCTTATGACTTCGTTTAGAACGAAGATGAGCCTTGTGTATACAAGAAGGTAAGTAGGAGCGCTATCACCTTCTTGGTATTGTATGTGGATGACATCTTAATCATTGGGAATGATGTAGGAATGCTATCCACAGTAAAGGCTTGATTATCTAGACACTTCTCCATGAAGGATTTAGGGGAAGCATCCTATATCTTGGAGATTTAGATATATAAAGATAGATCCAAGAGAATGCTTGGCTTATCCCAGTCTAGGTATATAGACACCATTGTCGAAAGGTTTGGTATGGAAAATTCCAAGAGAGGTCTCATATCGATGAGACATGGGATATTTCTTTATAGGAGTATGTCCCTAAAGACTCTTGAAGAAAGGGCAAACATAGATAGGATACTCTATGCCTCAACGATAGGGTCTCTCATGTATGCCATGCTATGTACTTGGCCTGATATAGTGCATGCTCTGAGTGTCACGAGCAGGTATCAAGTGGATCTAAGCTAGGAGCATTGGAAAGCAGTAAAGTTTATCCTTAAGTACTTGAGAAGGACTAAGGATCTTTTACTAGTATATGGAGATCGGACTCGAGTTTTCAGTCCGATGTCGATGATAACAAGTCGAATTCAAGATATGTGTACACCTTGAATGGAGGAGCAGTGTGCTAGAAGAGTTCCAAGTAAGATACTACTATTGCTGTAGTAGAGGCAGCAAACGATGGAGTCTAGATAAAGAAGTTCATCACAGATCTGGGGGTCGTGCTAGGTATCGAGGAGTCGATTCCTTATATTGCGACAATAATAGGGCGATTGCTCGAATAAGAAAACCTAGGTCTCATCAAAAGAATTCTGAGGAGGTTCTAACTTATTAGAGAGATCATGACCCGACGAGATGTAGTAGTGGAAATAGTTTTATTCAAAAATAACATTGCAAATCCATTGACAAAGTAGTTGTCTCAGATTGTCTTTGAGCATCACAGAGGTCTGATGGGGATCAGACACATAGGTGATTGGCTTTAGGTCAAGTGAGAGATTGCTAGTCATATGTGCCTTACAAGCCAATCACGTGAATGATGGCACGTATGAGTTGACACACAGTCTTTTTACTTATTATATTTTGATATTTTATCACTTTATATTGACTATTATATATATGTATGTATATACTGTGATATCCTTGGATTTGTGTAATGAGAATCGGATTGTGATGAGATTATGATAACGAGATCAATTCGCCTTTAAACACAGATCCGAAATAATCCCAATCATACGTTACTCGAAAGGGACACATCGAGATAACCAGATAGATTGGTGTATTGTATACTCGTCCATATGATGGATGTAGCTGGTTTCATAGTTGATCGTGTAGGGACACTAGGGATACAATACAGGTGTTCATTGAAGAATGAGTTTATTGATTTATTCACTTACGGAATGCTGGATAGTTGATGATGCCTTATTGTTAGACAACGATTTCGTAGTCTCTGTAGTGTATCTGGTCCTTAGACTTGAGACACTAAGGATGTCCTTTATGAGTGCTCCACTATTTGATACCAGACTTATAGGTTTGGATATCCCAAATCTAACACAGCCGGTCATCAGGAGTGGTAGTCAACCTTACGAGGGCTATTGAGTGTCGATAGAGGATCATCCACTCTTGGTGTCATGAGAGGAATATTCCATGTGTTCTTGCTCAGACAAATCCCTGACTAGGGTATTCGGATTAAGAGAGAAAGAGTTTTTCAAGAGAATCCGATTAGAGCGAGACTCGAGTAGAAATCGTATAGGTCTGACAGCACCATGCCCAATATATAGTTTCTGGGATATTAGATAGATGAGAGACTATAGGTACACGGTAATTGAGGACAAACAAGTCTAATGGATTGGATTCCCCTATATCGTCTAGGAATTGTGGCGTAGTAGCCTAGTACGTCCGCAGTCGATGAGTCGAGTGAATTATTATGAAGATAATAATTTATTGAGCTAGAAGGAATTCTGATAGGTATAACTCACGGCTAGCTCGATATTGGACATACAGGGTCACACATATATGATAGGCATTGCGATGAGTAGAGGTTCGGATATGAGATATCCGTCGGAGCCCCTATCTTATTGGATATCTAATAAACCCTTGAATTATTGGATCTTGAGATCTAATAAGTACCCATGAGAGATTATTAGATAGAGATCCACTAATTTAAGAGGCTTTGGTAGTTGGATGGAGATCCAATACCCAATAGGGGAGGATCCATTAAGGTTAAGTTGATAGGGGACCTCTATAAATAGGAGGGAATTAGTGGTTCATAGGCTAGAGCCTTTTGCTTGCCTCTTCTATTCTCCTCCCCCTCTCCACCTCAGAAAAGGCCTAGAGTTTTGAGGAGCATCGTCGCAGCCCTGCTATCTGGATCATCGCTAGAGAGGAGGGCGTTTGGCCTCCTTCACCCTCTCCTAGAAATCTATAGGGATTCAGGGATATACGATCTCCCTAGGTAACATAATCTTTCATATACGTAGTTTTAAGTTTCATGGATTCTGCACACTATTTTTCACATGACAATGAACACATCTTTGCGAAATTTGGGATTTTGTTTTCTGTTCTTCTACTGCGCATGTGATGTCACCCGTAGGATTTCCCAACAATGGTATCAGAACCTGTTATTATTCTCATGGTGGAGAAAATCACATATGTCTTTAATACAATGATGCCTATGCCCGAGGAAGGGGCAAGCAATGATGAGATTGCGCGCTACGTGAAGTACATAGATGACTCTACTCTTGCTCGGTGTTACATGTTGGGCTCTATGACTCCTGAGTTATAGAGACAACATGAAAAGATGGATACCATATCCATTCTTCTACATGTCCGCAAACTATTTGAGGAACAGGGAAGGACTCGACGATATGAGATATCCAAGAGCCTCTTCCGCACTAAGATGATTTAGGGGACACCGGTTCAAAACCATGTCCTAAGGATGATTGAGTAGATAGAGAAACTTATAGGTTTATGAATGGTCCTAGAGGATAACCTGTGTGTAGATCTTGTGCTTTAGTCCATACCAAATTCCTTTTCATAATTCATAAGGAATTTTAATATGAACAAGCTTGAGGTGACTCTCCCTGAGCTCCTCAATATGTTGAGGGAGGCAGAGAGCACTATAAAAAAAGAGAAGCCTGTTCTCTATATCGGTGTGACCAGAAAAAAAAGGAAAGTAGAAAAGTCTCTTAAGAAGGACAAGGGCAAGGGCAGACCGGGTAAAGCAAAGGTTGTTGAGAAAGAACCGGCAAAAGATAAAGGGTAGTGCTTCCATTATGACAAAGATTGGTACTAAAAGAGAAACTACAAAGAGTACCTTGCAGAGAGGGCAAAACAGAAGCTTGAGAAGCTTTAGTTACATTTATAATCAATCTCCATTTGTCAGATCCTATGATAACACATGGGTATTGGATACCGGTAGTGCTCATCATATTTATAAGTTGTTACAAATTCTAGCAAAGCCTAGAAGATTAGTGAGAGGAATATTGTATAATAATTTATTTATGCTAGACACTTCTCCACATATCATGAATGTCAGTGTGTCCAAGAGGAAATGAGATGAGGTGAACAATGTATACCTATTGCATTATAGGCTAGGTCATATCCATGAGGAAATGATTCAAAAGTTGTTAAAGGATGGATATCTAGATCCATTCGATTATGAGTTATATGCAACTTACGAGCCTTGCCTTAGTAGAAAACTAACCAACTCTCCATTTAATAGAACTAGAGAGAGAGAGAGAGAGCCATTGAGCTGTTGGAACTCATACATAGTGATGATTGTGGACCCATGTCAACTCATGTCATAGGTGGTTACTCCTACTTTATTACTTTTACTGATGATTTCTTAAGTTATGGATATGTGTACTTGATGAAGTGCATGTCTGAGGCCTTTGAGAAATTCAAAGAATATAAGAATGAAGTGGAGAACCAGATTGGAAAGAGTATAAAGACTTTTCGATCAAATTGAGGAGGTGAGTACTTGAGTATAAAGTTCACCCAGTTTCTCAATGACCATGAGATTCTATCCCAAAAGACACCTCATTATACACCTCAGCTCAATGGTTTATCTAAAAGGAGGAATCATACACTATTAGATATTGTGTGGTCCATGATAAGTTTCACTGACCTACCCATCTCATTCTGAGGATATGCCCTAGAGACCGCAGCTTACCTTCTAAACAGAGTTCTAACTAAGTCGGTAAAGTTTACATCATATGAGATATGAAAAGGGAAAAAGTTCAATCTTAAGGTTGTTAAGATTTGGGGCTACCTTGCCCACGTTAAAAGACATAACCCCGATAAGTGAGAATCAATAACGGAGCGGTGCTAGTTCGTGGGATACCCCAAGGAAACTTGTGGGTATTATTTCTATCATCCCGAGGACCAAAAGGTCTTTGTAGCTAAGAGAGCGATGTTCCTTGAGAAGGAACATATTCTTGCAGAGATAGTGGGAGCTTGATAGAGTTGAGTGAGGTTAGAGAACCTAGTTTAAGCATCACTCCACAGCTCGAGTCTGTTCAGGTACCTAGCACACAAGTTCTGACTTTACATAGGTCTGGTAGATTATCTCATCCTCCTAAGAGATATGTGGGACATATTATAGGAAATGATATTGAAGATATTGATCCTCAGACCTACGAGAAGGCTATTACGAGTATAGACTCTAAGAAGTGACAAGAAGACATAAATTCTGATATGGATTTCATGTACTCCAACAAGGTTTGGAACATAGTTGATGCACTTGAGGGTATTGTACCCATTGGTTGCAAGTGGATCTTCAAGAAGAAGATCGGAGTAGATGAAAAGGTAGAGACCTATAAAGCAAGACTAGTGGCTAAAGGGTGTTGTCAAAGGTAAGGTATTGACTATAACAAAGCCTTCTCACCTATAGCCATGCTAAAATCCATTTGAATTCTATTGGCTATTACAGCACATTATGATTATAAGATCTAGCAGATGGACGTGAAAATTATATTCCTCAATGGCAACCTCGAAAAGGAGGTGTACATGATATAGCCTAAGAGATTCGTGTCCAAGGACTGCCCAGATAATGTGTGTAAGTTACTTAGGTCTATTTATGGACTAAAGCAAGTTTCCTGAAGTTAGAACATAACATTTGATGAGGCAATAAGATCTTATACCTCATTAAGAATAAAGATGAGCTTCGTATATACAGGAAGTTAAATGAGAGCGCTATCACCTTCTTAGTGTTATATGTGGATGACATTATGATCATTGGGAATGATGTAGGAATGCTATCCATAGTAAAGACTTAGTTATCTAGACACTTCTACATGAAGGACCTAGGGGAAGCATCTTATCTCTTAGGGATTCAGATCTATAGAGATAGATCCAAGAGGATCCTTGGCTTATCCCAGTCCAGGTACATAGACACCATTGTCAAAATATTTGGCATAGAAAATTCCAAGAAAGGTCTCATATTGACGAGACATGAGATATTGCTTTCTAGGAGTATGTCCCCAAAGACTCGTGAAGAAAGGGTGAACATAGATAGAATATCATATGCCTAAGCAATAGGGTCTATCATATATGTCATATTATGCACCAGGCCTCATATAGCGCATGCTCTAAGTGTCACGAGCAAGTATCAGGTGGATCTAGGCTTGGAGCACTAGGAAGCAGTAAAGTGTATCCTTAAGTACTTGAGAATGACTAAGGATATTTTATTGGTATATAGAGGTAGTAGTCTCAGGGTTGAAAGCTACACGGACTCGAATTCTAGTTCGATGTCAATGATAGCAAGTTGAATTCGGGATATGTGTACACCTTGAATGGAGGAGCAATATGTTGGAAGAATTCCAAGCAAGATACTACTGCTGACTCGACCATAGAGGCGGAGTACATTGCTGTAGCAAAGACAGTAAACGAGGGAGTCTGGATAAAGAAGTTCATCACAAATCTAGAAGTCGTGCCGGGTAATAAGGAGCCGATTCCCTTACGACAACAACGAGGCGATTGCTCAAGCAAAGGAACCTAGGTCTCATCAGAAGTGTTCTGAGAAGGTTCTAGATTATTAGAGAGATCATGTCCCGAGGAGATGTAGCAATGGAAAGAGTTTCATCCGAAGATAACATCGCAGATCCACTGTCTGATTTGAATGATTTGGAATATAAGTGCCTATTGAATTATCTGTTCAAATCAACTCTATGAATTCTGCAAAACAGAGATAATGTTCTCTAACTTTTGCTTACTAAATTGTTTATAACTCCTTGTTGGAAACTCTGATTTATTAATAACTTGAGTTATAAAAAATTAGATTGATACATCTTTCGAATAACTACTATTATGTGCAAATTGAAGCATAATTGATTATCCAAATAATTTATGCAATGTGCCTCTCAAATTCTGGCAGAATCGAGCTTTGATCGATTTCGCCTATTCTTGTTTCGTATATTTGGAAATTGATTTTAGCTAAAACCCTTACTTCAGTTTAGCTTTACATTATTGCTTCAAATTTCTATATACTCTTGTCCTACAAGTATTTGCATGCCTGAATCTATTATATAAACTTTATGTTTGTATCGCAATGTTTCGTATACGCACTTGCATTCTGTTATTCTGCATATGTTTCCAATATGTGTCAACTTTATTGTTCACAATACCCTTTTGTACTTTGGTGTTTATGGGATTATTTGAACCTTTGCTAGAAATAATAAAGGGATTATATGGACCTTTGCTAGAAATGGTAAAGGGTATGTGCTTAGAGCCCACAATACTCTAGATTATGTTTAGGATCTCACTTCACCTTCTATCTATTTAACATGATATCCAAAGCTTTGGTCATATGCTTCTATGTGTGCTTTAGATAAGAATGAAATGTTAGCAATGTCAAATGCGACGTTTGAGCTTCTATTTCGTATTTTACCATTGATATGTTCCGAAGCATTTCATCCCCCATTGATATGTTTCGAAATGTTTCATCCACTATCGATAAGTTATGAAATGTTTCATTTGCCATTGGTATGCTCCGAAATGCTTCATATGCCATTGATATATTTTGAAGTATTTCATCCTCCATTGATACGTTCTAAATTGTTTCATCCATCATTGATATGCTCCAAAATGCTTCATATGTCATTGATATATTTTGAAACATTTCATATGCCATTGATATGCCTCGAAATGCTCCTAACGTCAATGATTTGCTCCAATTAGTCTTTACTCTTTTGTTATGAACAAAACATACTTCGAATGAAATGACATTGTAATTCTGCATTCGTTGAGTGGCTATCTATGAACTCTTGTATCCATGCCTTGTATTTGATATCTTATTTGTTTTGAAACTATCCTCTTTCGCAATCCATGTTAGTCACTTGCTGAGCTCTATGTGCTCACCCCGTTGCTATATAAATTTTTTAAGATAGCTTGTCACTTATTAAAATGTTTAAATTAGGCTAAGGCAGTGGGGAACTAGAAGACTTTGGGCAAATCTTTTGTGAATGATATGTTTTTGTTGTATAAGTACACTTTGTGTCTAATAGAATGTTTAATGGTAAATCTAAACTTATGAGTTTTGTAAAAGTTTAAATAACCTCTCTTGTTTAGGATTTTGGAGTGTTAAGTAAATTTGTGTAATGATATGAACATATGGTAAACATTGATTTTTGTGATTGTATAGAATACCACACTTGTGGATTTATGAGGTGGTTATTGTCTTGGTGAGTTGGTTTTAGATTTTATGAATTCATCGAGTAATGTGGTATATGATTTTAAACTGCTCAAGTCTTATGAATTATTGAATTGTGCATATGACTTGAATGTTTTCTCAGTGTCCTCAAATGTATGTTTGGATCCTAGAATAATAGAGTCACACCTCTTGAATAAGAATTAAATTCGTGGGAGTGTGACAATGATGGTATCAGAGCATGGTTTGAGGATCACTTTGATAATTGATTTGTTTGATGTGCAAAATACATTGAGGCTTTGTAAATTATATTGAAGTCGAGTAAACTATAGTGATCAATGAAATTTTTCTTTGATGTCTTTTAGGAATCTAGGATGACAAGGACATGTGGTCCTCCTACTTCATCTAGTTCTGATTAATTAAGGGGGATGAAAGGATTGATCGGGGATATTAAATTAGAGTGGTGCAGTGGAAGCGTGGTGAACCTAATTCATTGATGGCAGAATAGTAGCAAAATAATGGGCGATGTGAATGAAAAAGATATTTAAGTACAAAATTGTTCTGACGATTAAAAGATTTCTTTTGCCACCTTTGTGTTAGAAGTAGAGGTTGAGCATTAGGGAAAACAATAAAAATACAATTGGAAATGAATTAGAAAGTAATAACAAGAGGGTCAAGACATCTGAATTTGAAAAGGAAAGACACCACAGAAAACTTAATGATGTTGATGGGCTCAATCCAGGTGCAATCTTGATCTCAACTTTTTGTTGAAAGAGGTATGACAAATTTAGATGACTAAAATTTTCTTTTAAGGAGGGGAGACGGTAACATCCCTCATTTTTTAAAATTTTGTAAGGGTCTGTTTGTAATATAGGGACCTGAATATAAATATTAGAAATGTGATATGATTTGTGAAAGATTCATATTAGTTTTTTAAAAAAATGATGGATATGTGTCATTAGCTAACCTAAGGTTGGTGTCACTTATGTATATTCTAAGGATGATAGATAGGCCTCTTTCATGCATGCTTACCACTTTGCAATCCTTAAATTAGTTAAATCTAATGCATTAGAAGAGAAATAAAAGGATGAAAACTTAAGAGCTACAACCAATGTGGGTTTAAGAGGAGAAGAGAAGAGGAATTTAAGTGGAAGAACGATAAAAACTTTGCTTTGGCTTAAGGTTTTGCATCAATTTCACACTTTTGGAACTTAAATTTGTTTAAGGCAAGTGTTCTAACTCTATCCTATAGAAATCTTGCTCTTTGATTTCATCTTAATTTTGAAAACTTTGGAAGATTTGGCTTCATACTTGATATTTCTATAGTTTGGGAATAAAACTATGAATCTATAATTTTTTGAGATTTGACATTTCTGTATTGTTCTAGCCATAACGTTCTACATTGATTCTTGATTTTGGAAAAACTAAATGAATTCGAAAATAGACTCATATCTCTTTCTTTTGATACTAAGATTGATAAATTTGGAGTCTATTTATCTACCGAAACTATTATTTCAATTGACCCTATGAAATCTATAAAACAGAGACTGTCGATTTTGACCTTTCAGTACTCTTTTGCTTATAACTCTTTGTAGAAAACTCTGATTTATGTAAAACATGATTTATTGGAAACTATACTCATTTAACCATTCTATCATATCTGATTTGAATGATTTGGAGCATAAATGCCTATTGAATCATCTGTTTAAATCAACTCTATGAATTCTACAAAATCGAGATATTGTTCTCTAACCTTTGGTTACTAAATTGTTTATAACTCATTGCTGGAAACTCTGATTCATACAAACTTTGAGTTATCAAAAACTAGATTAATACATCATTCGAAGGACCACTATTTTGTGCAAACTGGAGCATAATTGATTATCCAAAAAATTTATGCAATGTGCCTCTCAAATTATGTCAGAATCGAGCTTTGATCGATTTTGCCTATTCTTGTTTCGTATATTTGGAAATTGATTTCAGCTAAAATCCTTACTTCAGTTTAGTTTTACATTATTGCTTCAAATTTCTGTATACTCTTGTCCTACAAGTATTTGCATACTTGAATCTGTTATGTAAACTTTATGTTTGTATCGCAATGTTTTGTATAGGCACATACATTCCATTGTACCACATGTGTTTACGATATGTGCCAACTTTATTGTTCATAATGTCCTTTTGTACTATAGTATTTGTGAGATTATTTAGGTCTTTGCTAGAAATAGTAAAGGGATTATATGGACCTTTACCAGAAATGGTAAAGGGATTATCTGAACCTTTGCCAGAAATGATAAAGGGTATGTACTTAGGGTCCAGAAAAGTTGGCCGGTGGTGGCACCGCTAGGCTGGCGGTAGCACCACATAGAAAGCAGTGCCCTCCCAAGAATTCTAGGTGGTGGTACCACTGGCAGTTATTGCTGCCAGCGGTGGTACCGCCTAGTGTCAGGTGCCAGGCGGTGGTACCGCCCAGTAATGGCGGTGGTACTGCTAGGACCATAGAAATCCAGGATTAGACACTTTTTGGCTCTATTTTTGAAGTCATTGGGGCCTATAAAAACCCCACCCTTTTCTGCATGAAAGGGCATGAAACTTATTAGCATAATCTTGAGTTCTTGAGCCTTAAAGTGTTGTAAAAGTTAGAGTTCTCCTCCTTCATCTCTTAGCTTTGTAACCATCCAAGAAAGAGGAGTGAGACTTGTAAGGGTTGTCTCCTAAACCTGGCAAAAGGAAAAGCTATAAAAGGTAGTTGGCCTTTGCCTATTGAAGGAAGGCCTCTAGTGGACGCCGGTGACCTCGTCGGAGGAGGAATCTAAAAGTGGATGTAGGTCACATTGACTGAACCACTCTAAAACTTGGTTTGCATTTACTTTGAGCAACTTTCTTTTATAGCAAACTGCCTCTCCTCCTTACTGTGCTTTAACTACGTCTACATACGCTTTCACGTAAACATTTTCCGAGATTGGCTTTAATTGTACGAAGACTTACGAAACTGATGCTTTTCATTTATGCAATTTACATTGCTACAAATCACCTTAGTCTTCTCTTGCACTTTCACGAAAGGTTTCAAGTTCAAATTCCTTCCAGAACGGATTGAATCAAAACCATTCTTATTGGAATCGGTTTTAATTGAAACAAGTTTTTTGAAATAGCGAAAGTTTTCCACTGCAATAATTCACCCCCTCTCTTAGTGCCGCTCTTGATCCTAACAATTGCATGTTTCTCATTTTTGAATTACAGCAACATTTTCTCATTTTTGAATTGCATATTTAATGATGTAATGAAAATGTAAAAATAAAATGGGATCATGCTTACCTTTATAGTGATCATGAAATTACATGTTTTATGATAAACAAACAAAATGATTTTAATTAAAAATACCTTATGAAATCATGCTATATGTGTTTAAGAAGTAATAATGTGTATCATATTGATTTTTTATTTTTTCTCGATTTTGATTAATGAAATCATGTTTAAATTTGAAATAATGCATACTGATCATGCTTAATAAGTTTATATTTCGAAATTATGAATGATAATTTTTGGGTAATTTTGTGATTTATTGATCTAGAAGATTTTTGTGATAAATCTTGCACTTTCGTTTTAAACGATGATATATGTTTTGATTTGTCAAAAAAAAGGGGACAAGGACATGCTCAAATGAAATACATCACATGAATTGAAACATCAAAAAAAGAGGATAGGTTTCTCCTTGAAAGATTTCTTTTCCCTACTTTATCGAGTTTTCCAAAAAGGAGATTAATAAATCTATTTGTATCACTTTTATGAATCTCTTAAAAATATTTTTGATTTGATGATTTGAATTTGAATGAGCTTTATCTTAATTTTTTGAGATTTATAACTTTTGATTTCTTATGCATGAATCAAGATATTGTATCATTTGATCTCTTATGTTTCTTTTTGCTATTTATAAAAAGAAGAGATTTGATGAAATAAATCATATCTTGTGGCATTCATGATTTGAAATTATTATCTTTCCTGACATGTTGTGTAAATTCCTTTGTATTTGTGGTTGTAAACCTCATGTTATAAGTAGAGTATTGATGTAAAAATTGTATTCTTCCACTCTACTTTTTCATTGTTTACAATAACAAAGGGGAGAAAGAAAATTGCTAGCTTAAATGAGAAACTTAAACATGTTAGATCTTCCAAATGCATAAATTCTTCTTATACATTTTTCGGATTATGATCTTGATCTCTTGAATTTTAGACTTGATCTTTCATTTTTTTATGATTGAAATAATGATTGGAATATTGATGTAATTATGAATGATGATTTAGAATCATACATTCTATATTTTGAAAATATATATGATGATTTTGTATTATGCATGCTATACTTCAACTATGATAATGATGCATGCAATGATGAAATATTCATCATGAAAAATTGTTTTGACATTCATAACTTAATTTTTCATCTTTGTTATTTACCTTTGTCATGATTTAAAAATTGTTATAAAGGGAAAAAGAGATACACAATTGTATTCTCCCTTCTTTTTACAATGACAAAGGGGGAGATAGCTAGCTTGCTAGCTAGCTTGCACAAGTCAAAAAGATGCACAAATCTTGCCAACTTTCATGTGTAAAATTTGCTAGCTCATAAATTGTAAGGAGAAAAACTTGCTTGCTTGCTAGCACATCTAAAGAGAAGATGCAAACGTACTTCATGTAGCGTGCTTTATGTAAAACATTGTATCTTGCTAGCTTGTTATCTTACATTATTTTTCAAAAACTTGCTAAGCCTTCATACTTCAAAGAAAAGTAAGACTTGTCAAATTGCTAGCTTGTATGTTGTAAAATAATGTAAAATTTTGCTAGCTTGCACTTTGCAAAGGAAGTAAAAATGGCACTTCTCAAAAAGAGCTTACTATCTTGCCTATCTCAAGAAGTAAAACTTGTAACTAGCACATTGCAAAAGGAAGCAAGAATTGCTAGTTTGCAAACTTCAACAAGAATGCTATCTTGTATTTATTTTTGAAAACTTGCTAGCTTACACGCTCTTAAATGATATGAATTTGCTGGCTTACATGATGATTAAACTTGAGAGTTATTATGCAATGATTTGAACTTGTATTTCTAAACACTTGAGAATTGAACTTCTCATTTTTATTGATGACAAAGGGGGAGAAATATGATCATGTTATGCATGATAATGTGTTATAAATATTCATGATGAAATTTGCAATGACTTAAATTTGAAAGTTCTATCAATATGGCATATTGATAGGGAGAGTTTGTTTAAACTCCGGGAGTTTGTTTTAACTCGGTCATCAATTGGTTGTCATTATCAAAAAAGAGGAGATTGTTGAATTTTGTATTTTGATGATGAAACTAATTGATAATTATTTATGATTTAATCTGTATTTTGAGTGACACAGGATGCTTTGATCAGGATGAGACAATTAAAGCAGGAAAAATCATGTTGTGCAAGAGGAGAACATGTCAGAAGATTAGACGTCGAGCCGGAGGATCGGTTGACGTATGAACAAAAGGCTTCGGGCCATGGATTTAGGCATCGGGCCAAGACGAGCGAATTTTATGCGAAGGATATCGGAGTTGCAGAGTCAACTGGCCGATTGGATAATAGGCCGCAAGAGAGGATGATGTGCTGAAGAATCGGATGAAGCGTTGAGGGACCAATGACATGCCGGACAACATGATTAATACTTAGTATTAATTGTCTAGATCGAAGTGTGTTTTTACATGTGTAGGATTAACTACGATAACAAGGCACAAAGAAAAATGAAGTCCCGAAGTCAAGAACGTGATTTCGTTGGGAGTTCGAGAGTTTGTTGGAAGTCCAGACGTTCATCGGAAGTTCTGTAGGAACCAGCCGAGAAGTCCAGGAGCTTGCCAGAAGAAGCTCGTCGGAACTCGCCAAGAAGATCGCCGTGAAGTCCAGGAGCTTGCCGAGAGTCTGTCGAAACATTGCCGAGAGATCGCCGGAAGTTCGCTAGAAGCTCGCCGAAAGAAACTAGACTTACAGACTTGTTTAGCTTAGAATATGTCTTAGGAATCGTAGTTAGCACATAATTGGGTTTGGATTTGGGCCAACCCAATTAGGAGCTAGTTGGGCCTATGTAAGAACTGTGTTGGGCCCAATGAGAGGCCCAAACAGTGACCCAAGAAGTGGCACTATCATAGCACAGTCTTTCAGACTGTCAGGAGGTGGTACCGCCCAAACACAGCCTCCAAGAGGCTGCAGGCGGTGGTATCACCAGACTGGGTGGTGGTACCACCCAATGTAGTGTCAATGTCAAACTGATATCTTGCCATGTGATGAAATGCTATGATTGCTAAACACTTGAAATATTTTCATCATGTTAAGATATCAAGAACTTGCATCACAATTTTACATGTTGATATCTTGCCATGTGATGAAATGCTATGATTGCTAAACACTTGAAATATTTTCATCATGTTAAGATATCAAGAACTTGCATCGCAATTTTACTTGTTGATATCTTGCCATGTGATGAAATGTTATAATTGCTAAACACTTGAAATGCTTGCGTTATGTTAAGATATCAAAAGCTTACATCGCAATTTTACATATTGATATCTTACCGTATAATGAATTGCTACCATTACTATCATTCACACATGAAATGAAAGACTTGAAAATGGATGTCAAGCCTTGACATCATTTTCAAAGAGATACATCATGATGGGAGTATTGATAAGGTTAAAAGATCTTAACTTATCAATATGTCTCTTGAATTCAAAGGCTTTGAATTCAAGAATGACTTATCTCGAGTATGACATATAGATAGGGGGGAGTTAAGGTTAACTCCATTATCAATTGATTATCATCATCAAAAAGGGGGAGATTGTTGAATCTCGGATTTTGATGATGAAGTCAATTGTCATTTGTTATCTAATTCATATGTTGAGATAAGTGTGTAAGATTAACTACGATTAATGCAAGACATGCAGTAGGAGTTGCGCCGAAGTCGAGACTATGATCACGTTGGGGGTTCAAGAGTTCGACGGAAGTTCGAACAATCGTCAGAGGTTCTGCGAGAACAAATCCAAGAAGTCCAGGAGCTTGCCAAAGAAGCTCGTCGGAACTCACTAAGTGGATCGTCACAAGTCTAGGAGTTTGCCAGAAGTCCATCGGAGCATCGCCCAGGGTTCGTCAGATGTTCGCCAGAAGTTCGCCGAAAGCTCGCCGGAAGAGGCAATTGACGCACTGGAGCAAGTTGCAGTAAATGTCTTACAAAATATCATAGTTAGCATGATGATTAAGTTATAAATGAGAGGTGATCCCATTAACTTAATCCCAGGGCAATTGGGCCCTTGACAGACCCAAATTGGGCCGAATGGATCAACCTATTCGGACCCAGATTTCTTGGCCAACGATGGCACCGCCTAAGTCGGCGATGGCATCGCCCAGGAGCTTAGTCTCCCAGGAAAGCTTGGCGGTGGAACCGCCCATGTCAGGAGGTGGCACCGCCTGGGCTCGGTCTCTGAGTGAGGCTGGGCGGTGGTACCGCTTGAGCTCGGTCTCCGAGCTCTGTCAAGCGGTGGTACCACCAGGACCCCGGAAATCTGGGATGTGACATTTTTGAGCTCCAAATTCAAACTAGTTTGGGGTCTACATATACCCCACCCTTTTCTGTATGAAAGGGCACCGAAAGCTTGATCTTACTCTATGATTTTTAGAACTCAAAAGTGTTGTAAAGGGCAAAAGTTCTTCTCCCTCTTTTCTTCCAAGTTTTGATCATTCAAGAGAGGAGTAAAAAATTTGTAAGGGTTGTCTCCTAAGCCCGTCAAAAGGAGTGAAACTATGAAAGGGTGGTTGGCCTTTGCTTATTGAAAGAAGGCCTCTAGTGGACGTCGGTGACCTCGTCGAAGGAGGAAGCCGAAAGTGGATGTAGGTCACAATTGACCGAACCATTGTAAATCCCGGTTTGCAGTTACTTCCTGCAATTTACATTAATTGCAAACTGCCTTCAATACGCTCTTACTTTGCTTTGAAAGTATTACCTTTACGAATGTTTTTATGTTGGAAACGATTCTATCGAAACGAAGTTTTAAATTGTCGTGATTTTACCGTTGCACTAATTCACCCCCCCCTCTTAGTGCCAACCTTGATCCTAACAATTCTTTCTCCTTGCAATTTCCAGGCTAACAAATTTAATAAGTTTTACATCATTTTAGAATATGCAAGCTAGCAAATTTTATATCATTTTAAAACATTCAAGCTAGGAATTTTATCTTTTCTTTGTGATGTGCAAGCTAGCAATTATACTTGCAAATTTAGCAAGTATAAGATGAATTTATACATTTGGGAGATTTAACATGCCTAAGTTTAACATTCAAGCTAGCAATTAAGGTTCTCTTGAGATGTTGGCAATTTTTTTTCTCCCCTTTTGTTATTGTCAAAAAGAAGGGAAAGTTACAACAGTGCAAAACTTTTCTCTTTACATCATTTTTCAAATTATCAAATAAAATATATCAAGAAAAATTAACTTGGTAATCAGATATATAATTCATGAATATAAATTTCAAGTTACAAATCTGAAGAGACAAATTATGATTCTTTTTGATAAATCAAATAGTGAAAAGATGAATTATAGTAAACGATCTTGATTCAAATGAAAATCATAAGTTATTGAAAACCGAAAAATCAAGATAAATTGTGATTCATATGGATAATTCTCCTCTTTAGTAAATGACAAAAAGAAGTATAGGAGAACAGAATGGTAGAATATCCCGATTCATGCATAAGAAATCTTATGATTTATATAGAAAATCTCCAGTTAAATAAAATGCAAGAATCATACGAGAATAAAGAGTTAGAGATTTTGATTTATAAAAAAAATTCAAGTATCAAATATTGAGAAATCAAAATCATGATTAGGATAAAACTCATTCAAATTCAAATCATCAAATCATCAAAATCACTTTCGAGATATTCAAAATGACATAAATAGATTTATCAATTTTTTATTAAAAAATAGATAAGATATAGATAGAGAAATTATCAAAATGCATTCCCTTTTTAGTTGTTTCAATTTATGTGATTTATTTCATATAAGCATGCCTTTATATTTTATGTCAAATCAAAACATGCATCATCGTTTAAAACCGAAAGAGCAAATTTCATCACAGAAATCATCAATATTAATAAACCATAAATCATAAAAATCATTATTACTTTAAATCATCATGCATAATTAAATCATTAAATCATCAAGCATGATTTAAATATTTAGCATTTTTAAAATCATTTTGTTTCGGCTAGTGAGATTTTATAAAGAGTGTTAGATCTCCGGTCATAAGCCTTGAGCATCCATAATAAAAAAAATCATCTTTTGCTCCTAGCTTTTAATTTTAGAGATGCCTACAAGAAGGGTGGGTTTGTTCTAGAGAAACATGTAATGTGGGTCCTTTAATAAGTTCTTCAGGCGAAAAGTTATTTAGGTCTTTTATCTCTTGTATTGCAATTACTTTTGAATCCCAATTTTTAGAAAGTGATTGTAAAACTTTATTAACAAGTTTAAAATTCGAAAAACATTTGCCAATGGTTTTTAAACTATTGATGATATCCGGGTGTACATGTCTCCAATGTTTCGCTTGGTTTTATACGAAATAATTCAAAATCATGTATCAAAAAATTAACTTTAGAAACTTTAATCCTACTTATGCCTTTGTGTGTGACTTCAAAAGTGTGCCAAATGTCATGTGCAGTTTTACAAGTTGAAATATGATTAAACTCATTTTTATCCAAAGCGTAAAATAAAGTATTCATAGCTTTTGTATGTAAAGAAAATAATTTTTTCTCTAAGTCTTTCTATTCATTCATAGGTTTAGAGGGGGTTAGAAAACCAAGTTCAATGATATTCCATAAATCAAGGTTCAAAGAAAGCAAGAAAACTCTCATCCGAGTTTTCCAATAAGTATAGTCCGTCCTATTGAACATAGGAGGACGAGTGACAGAAAGACCCTCTTGAAAATTGAAAAAAGTCATCTCTCTTAGGTGTTAATCCAAATAGAGAGAAACATGGCTTTAATACTAACTGTAGGACCAAATCAGTACTAAGAAGGGGGGGGGGGGGGGTGGTGAATTAATGCTTTCATAAATGTTACATCGATTCAAAAATCTAATTTGATAAAATTGTATTGGAAAGACGTTTAAATTTAAAACATTTGCAAGAGTAGTAATAAGTAGGTAAAGTAGTTGCAAAATAAGTAAACAAGCAGAGAAAGGGAGGCACGCCAATTTTATAGTGGTTTGGTTGTCGTGGCCTACATCCACTCCTGATTCCTCTTCACTCGAGGCCATTGGCTTCTACTACCGATCTTCTTTCCAATGAGTGAAGATTAACTACCCTTACACTCTTTCTCCTTTTCACAAGTTCAGGAGAGAACCTTTACACCCCTCTTTTACAAGTGTTCCCTCACACACCTCCCTTAGGACTATCATTATGCTCTTAGAGGAGGAACTCTATACTGAAAAGAGTTTACAACCTTGGAATCACAAAGTTTTTGCTCTATTTTCATATGTATTCTAAGCAGGAATTTGTGAGGTATTTATAGACCCCAAATGACTTCAAAACTTGGAGCCAAAATTCAAATCCTTAAGTTTTCAGGGTACTAGCGATACCATTGCTAGTATTAGGCAATACCACCGCCTGCCAGTTAGACATTGGATGGTACCATCGCCCAGTTTGGTGATTCACCGCATGATATAGTCTAAGAGACTATGTTTGGGTGTTATCATCGCCCAGTTTAGGTAGTACCACCGTCAAACCTTGCTATAGGACATTAAATGGGTCAAATAGTATGCTCAATTTAGTCTTGATTCAGGCCCAATTGGCCCCTAATTAAGTTGGCATTGTTTCACCCCAATACCGACTCAATTAGACCTAAACTAACTTGATCTAGATAAATTATTAGAAAGCATGAATCATATGTTGTCTCACATGTCATTGGTTCTTCCGGTACTTTATCTGATCCTTCGGCGCATCAACCTCTCCTTCGGCGTATTGCCCAATTGGCAAGTTGACTATAGGAAAATCTACGGGGCATCACAAGCATAGCGGAAGAACATAAAAAGAAAATTCCTAAATTTACCATCGATATGGTCATCATCGTGCGAAAGATTGGTGCGCAAAAACCATGAAACTTAAAACTATGTATGTTAAAGATTGTATTACCTAGGGAGATCATATATCTCTAATTCCCTACATATCTCTAGGAGAGGGTGAAGGAGGTCAAACATCCTCCTTTCTAGCGGCGATCCACATAATAGGGCTACGATGATACTCCTTAAGTCTCCAAGCCTGCTATCTGAGGAAGAGAGGGGGAGAGAATAATAGGAGGTGGTAACCCAAAGAAGCTCTAGCCTATGAACCATTGGTTCCTTCCTATTTATAGAGGTCCCCTATCAACTTAACCATAATGGATCCTACCCTATTGGTTATTGGATCTCCATCCAACTACCCAAGCTTCTTAATTAGTGGATCTCTATCCAATAATCTCTCATTAGCTCTTACTAGATATCATCCATAGGATCCAATAATTCAGATGCTTATTGGATATCCAATAGGATAGGGGCTTCAGTAGATATCTTATATCTGAACCTCTACTCATCGCAATGTCTATAATACGTGTGTGACCCTCTAGGCCCAACATCAAGCTAGCCGTGAGACATACCTGTTAGAACTCCTTCTGGCTTAGTGAATTATTATCTCCATAATAATTCACTTGACTCATTAACTACGGACGTACTAGGCCACTATATCGTAGTCCCCAGACGATACAAGGGAATCAAATCTATTGGACATATCTGTCCTCAATTACTATGTACCTATAGTCCCTCAACCATCTAATATCCCAAAGACCGTATACCGGGCATGGTGCTATCAGACCCATACAATTTTTAATCGAGTCTCGCTCTAATCGGATTCTCTCGGAGAACTCTCTCTCTCAATCCAAATGACCCTGGCTAGGGATTTATCTGAGCAAGAACACATGGGATATTCTTCTTATGACACTGAGAGTGGATGATCCTCTATCAACACTTAATAGACCTCGTAAGGTTGGCTACTACTCCTGATGATTGGCTGTGCTAGATTTGGAACCTCCAGACCTATAAGTCCAGTATCAATGAGTGGAGTACTTATATAGGACATCCTTGGTGTCTCAAGTCTAAGGACCATATACATCATTAGGACTACGGAATCGTTGTATAACAATAAGGTATCATCAACCTTCCAGCATTCTGTAAGCGGATCAATTAGTGAACTCATTCTCCAATGAGCACCTATACTGTACCCCTAGTGTCCCCACATGAGTAGCTATGAGACCAGCTACATCCATTATATGGACGAGTATACAACACACTAGTCTGTCCGGTTATCTCGATATATCTCTCGAGTAACCTATGATCGAGATTATTTAGGGTCTGTATTTAAAGGTGAATCGGTCTCATTATCGTGATCTCATCACAATCTGATTCCCATTGCACAGATCCATGGACATCACAATATATTCAAGCATCAATCAATATAAAGTGATAAAATACTAAATAATAATAAACAACAAAAAGATTACGTGTCAAGTCATATGTATCACTCATGTGATTGGCTTGCAGGGCACCTATGACTAGCAAGGATATCATCCACATATATATAATAATAAGAAGGTGATAGTGCCCCCACTTACCTTCCTATACACACAAGGCTCATCTTCATTTTTAACGAAGTCATAAGATATGATCGTCTCATTAAATCTTATATTCCAACTTCAGAAAGCATACTTTAGTCCATAAATAGACCTAAGCAACTGACACACCTTATCCGGACTATCCTTGGACACCAATCCCTCAAGCTATATCATATACACCTCCTCCTTAAGGTTGCCATTGAGGAATGTGGTTTTTATGTCCATTTGTCAAATCTTGCAATCATAGTGTATTGCAATAATCAAGAGAATTCGGATGGATTTTATCATGGCTAAGGGTGAGAAGGTTTCGTCATAGTCAACACCTTACCTTTGACGATACCCCTTAGCCACTAGCCTTTATTTATAGGTCTCTACCTTTCTATCTACTCTGATCTTCATCTTGAAAATCCACTTAAAACCAATGGGTATAATACCCGCAAGTGTATCAACTAGGTTCCAAACCTTATTGGAGTATATAGAATCCATCTCAGAATTCATGGCTTCTTGCCACTTCCCAGAGTCTATACTCGTAATAGTTGCTAGTCATAGGTGCCCTATGAGCCAATCACATGAGTGATAATATGTGTGACTTGACACACAATTTAGGGATATAGTGCAGGTACTCATTGGAGAATGAGTTCAATGATTGATCTGCTCATGAAATGTTGGATGGTTAATGATATCTCATTCTCATACAGCAATTTCGTTGTCCCAGTGGTGTATCTTGTCCTTAGACTTAAGATACTAAGGATGTCCTGTACCTAGTCCTTGGAGATTTGAGGAATATCGTTGCAGCCCTGCTATGTGTATCACCGTTAGAGAGAAGGGCGCTTGAACTCCTTCATCCACTTTTATAGATCTGTAGGGACCTAAGGATATACGATCTCCCTAGGTAAAAGACTATCTCACACATGAATTAAAGTTTCACGAGTTTTTGCACATCAATCTTCGGACAACGAAGAACACATCTTTGGAAAATTTAGGGATTTTGTTTTTATGTTCTTCCACTATGCATATGATTGTTAAATTTTAGATTTTGATGATGAATCCAATTGATAATATTATGATCTAATCTGCATTTTAAATGATGCAAGACTAGCTTTGATCACGAGAGGCAAATTGATTAAATTAGGAGGAATTAGATGTTGGGCCAGAGTTGAACATGTTAGAAGATTGGATGTTTGGCCGAAGGATTGATCGACATGTTGGCAGAAGGCTTCATGCCATGAATTTAGGCATCGGACCGAAGGATCGGATATTGTGCTAAAGAGATTGAAAGTTGCAGGTGTCAACATGCCGATTGAGCAATACGCCGAAGGAGAGGACGATACATCGAAGGATCGGACGAAGCGTCGGAAGAACCAATAACATATCGGATAACAGATGATTCATGCTTTGTAATAATTTGTCTAGATGAGTTAGTTTAGGTTGTAATTAAGTTGGTTTAGAATTTAATTAGGTTAACTCAATTAGGGGCCAACTGGGCCTAAATTGGGGTTGTTTTGGACTAAGAGAAAGGCCCATTTAGTGACCCAAAAGTTGGGTCAAGTGATGGCACCGCTAGTGGCTCAGTCTTCGAGACACAGTCTCGAAGATTATGTCAAGTGGTAGTATCGCCAAACTGGGCGGTTGTACCGCCTAGTGACAGGCAATGATATCGCTAGTCTAGGTAATGATACCACTTAGACATAGTCTCCTAGGCGATGGTACCGCCCAGTGTTAGTGTTGTAGGCGGTGGGACCGCCTAGCATAGGGGGTGGTATCGCCAGTACCCCAAAAACCAAGAATAAGACACTTTTAGACTCTAAGTTTGAATTTATTTGGGGCTTATAAATACCCCTCTTATCCCTGCTCAGATTACACATCAATTAAGAGCAAAAACAAAGAAAAATGCTATTGTAATCTCGTGAGAGCTCCTCTTACTCTAAGTGTTGGTGAAGTTTAATAGAGGAGGTAGTGGGGGTGTAAAGGTTCTCTCATAAACTTGTCAAAAGGAGAATCGAGTTGTAAGGGTAGTTGATCTTTACCAATTAAAAGAATGAGCTTTCAAGTTAAACTCATCTTTTCGATATCGGTTTTCATCGAATGAAAGATTTTCGAACCGACATGATTTCTACGTAAGCACTAATTCACCCCCCTCCTCTTAGTGCCGACTCGATCCTAACAGTGATACCCCCATAGATTTCCCCCACAATAGCCTCCTCGTAGCTCTGAGGATCAATATCCTCTCCTATAATATCTCCCATATATCCCTCAAGTGGATGGGATACTCTGCTAGACCTACGTAAAGTTAGAACTTGTGTACTAAGTACCTGAATAGACTTAGGCTATGTAGTGGTGCTTGAGCTAGGTTCTCCAACCTCGCTCAACTCTATCACGCTCCCACTGTTTCCTCCAAGAATGTGTTCCTTCTCACGGAACACCACTCTATTGGCTACAAATACATTTTGATCATTGGCATGATAGAAATAATACCCACAAGTTTCTTTGGGGTAGCTCACTAACTTGCATTGCTTCGACTTGGATTCCAACTTATTCGGCTTATGTCTTTTAACGTAGGCAGGGCAGCCCCAAATCTTAATAACCTTAAGATTGAGCTTCTTCACTTTTCATATCTTATATAGTGTATACTCTACCGACTTTGTTGGAACTCTGTTCAGAAGGTAAGTTGTGGTCTCTAAGGCATATCCCTAAAATGAGACTAGTAGGTCGGCGAAGCTCATCATGGACAATACCATATTTAACAGTATATGATTTCTCCTTTTAGATATACCATTGAACTGAGGTGTAGAAGGAGGTATCTATTGGGATAGAATCCCAAGGTCCTTAAGGAACTTGGTTTAACTCTGTACTCAAGTACTCACCTTCTCGATCTGAACACCATATCTAGTTCTCTAATTCATTCTTATACTCTATGAATTTCTCAAAAGCCACGGACTTGTACTTCATCAAGTACACATGTCTATACCTTGAGAAATCATTAGTAAAAATAATAAAGTAGGAGTAACCACCTATGACATAAGTTGACATGGGTCCACATACATCACTATATATAAGTTCTAGCAGCTAATTGGCTCTCTCTCCAATTCTACCGAATAGAGAGTTGGTAAATTTTCCACGAAGGCATGGCTTGCAGGTTGCATATAACTCAATTGAATGGATTTGGATATCTATCCTTTAGCAACTTTTGAATCCTTCCCTCATAGATGTGACCTAGCCTACAATGCCACAAGTATGCACTATTCACCTCATCTCGTTTTCTCTTAGACATGCGTACATTCATGATATGTAGAACAATGTCTAGTATAAACAAACCATTATGCAATGTTCCTCCCGTGATGGTCTCATCATTTAATAGTATTGAACAACCATTGTCCACAAAAACGAATTTATATCTACTAATTGTCAAACATGAAATGGAAAAGATGTTTTTGATAATAGAAGGAATAAAATAACATACATCCAATGCAATAATAGCTTCATCAGGCAAATGTAGGGTGACCTCACCAATAGCTACTACAACAACTTTTGCTCCATTACCCATCTTGAGCTCCATCTCGTCTCTCGCCAATCTCCTAGGACTTGTTAGAACCTGTAACAAATTGTAAATATGATAAGCACTACTGATATCCAATACCCATGTGTTATCATAAGAGTCTAACAAATGTAGACTGATCATGAATATACCTGAGGCTTCTTCAAGCTTCTATTTTGCCCTCTTTACAAGGTATTCTTTACAGTTCCTTTTCTAATGCCGATCTTTATTGTAGTGGAAGCATTGGCCTTTGTCTTTTGTTGAGTCTTTCTTAGCAACCTTTGCTTTACCTAGTCTGCCCTTGCCCTTGCCCGTCTTAAGGGACTTTTCTGCCTTCCTTTTCTTTCTGGTATCACTAGTATAGAGAACTAGCTTCTCTTTATTAATAGTACTCTCTGCCTCCCTCCACATATTGAGTAGCTTTGGGAGAGTCACCTTAAGCTTGTTCATATTAAAATTCATTATGAATTGTGAAAAGGAATCTGATGGAGACTGAAGTATAAGATTTACACATAGGTTATCTTCAAAGACCATTCCTAGACCTGTAAGTTTTTCTATCTACTCAATCATATTTAGAACATGGTTCTGAACTGGTGTCCCCTCAATCATCCTAGCACGAAAAAGGCTCTTGGATATCTCATATCACTGAGTCCTTCCTTATTCCTCAAACAATTTACGGACAAGTAGGAGAATGAATCTGACATCCATTTTTCATCCTCTCTCTGTAACTCAGGAGTCATAGAGCCCAACACGTAACACTAAGTAAGAGTGGAGTCAACTATGTATTTCACGTAGCAAGTAATCTCATCCTCTCTTGCCCCTTTCTTAGGCGTAGGTATTATTGTATTAACGATATACACGATTTTGTCCATCGTAAGAACAATTCTTAAGTTACGGAGTGAATCTGTATAACCGACCAGTGAGGCGATTGACATCAAGTATGCCACGTAAGGGATTTAAAAGCGATATTTTTTGAAAATAAAAATGAAGTAGATATAAATAACATGTAGATTTTATCAAAAAATAAATAAATAAGACATGGACTTCTATCTTAATCAACTCCCACTATTTTTCTAGCGAGTCACGCGACACCCTCATAACATGAAATGGAAGTCTCCGGCAGACTTCTAGTGGGGATTAGGATCCAATCATCATCTTAGTGTAACCTTTAGGGGCTTGAACAATCACAGTAAACCCAAAAGGTAAGCTTCTCTTGTCGATCTCAACTCCTTGTGATTCTCATCCTGTTCGGCCTCCGAACCATCATGGCCTCGAGGGATTCGACCAACCATGATGTTTAGTAAACTCAACACCATCGTTACAAGATGAGTCTGATTTGATGATATACTCTTGAGGGACTCGACTAAGCATACCATGTCCTCAGGTCACCAGTAACATCTCTATGTCATAGGCAAGATAGCAAATTGTGACATAGGTGAGCCTCGAGGGACTCGACCAACTCAACCTACGTTGGGAATCGGTCCATACCTATAACGATGAAAGCCTATGTGGGTCAATCTAATTGCCTCACGTTTACCGACTTAATATTATCGAGAGAGGGGATTTTGATTCGTTCTCCTAATGTAACGTATCACACACATACATATTTAATATATATATACATTGTATGCAAATATATATCAATATCTAGTAGGTGTATAATCAATCATACATCATATGAGCAATCCCATACATCATATGAGCAATCACACTACATGATCATGGACCACATCCTAATGTGATCAAGCCCAAGCTAGTGAGTTTGATCACTCACATCAAGATCTATGTGTGCAATGGCACATCTCCATGACGTATGATCATCCATCTCATCCTCGTAAGTTCCGTCGGGATGTCGACGCATCTCCATGCATTGTGATCGTCCATCTCAGCCTCATGGGTTCCACTATCGCTTATGCACTCCCGCTTCACCTCCTTATGTAATTACAATTTAATCACAGACACACAAGCCTGGCAATAAATGAGAAATAAATTAGAGACTTGCGAGCCCCAATAATAATAATAATCACATCACATGTACACACACATCACACGGTCCATGATCATCCGTCCACATTATACATCACATGTAAACATCACCATATAGGACTACTAGATATTAAAAATTAATTAAACTATTTTAATTAATTATAAGTAGTATTTTGGGAACCATACTATAGGGCATCCCATATGGTAGGTTCCCCACATGGTAGGTAGTTCCTTCTTAAGTAAGGAAATCTTACCATATAGAGACTCCAAATGTTAACCAAATTGAGTGTCGATAGAGGATCTATGAGCCAACCTTACGAGAACTATTGAGTATCGATAGAGGATCATATATTCGGTATTATGAGAGAAATATCCCATGTGTTTTTGCTTAGACAAATCCTTGGCCATGGTCATTCAGATTGAGAGAGAAAGAGTTCTCTAGGAGAATCCGATTAGAGTGAGACATAAATAGAAATTGTATGGGTTTGACAGCACCATTCCCAGTATACAGTCTCTAAGATATTAGATAGATGAGAGACTATAGGTACATAGTAACTGAGGACAAACAGATCCAATGGATTGGATTCCCCTGTATCATTTGGGGATTACGTCGTAGTGGCCTAATACGTCCGTAGTCGATGAGTCGAGTGAATTATTATGGAGATAATAATTCACTAAGCTAGAAGGAGTTCTAACAAGTACAGATCATGGCCAACTCGATATTGGGTCTAGAGGGTCACATACATATAGTAGGAGTTGCGATGAGTAGAGGTTCAGAGATGAGATATCCGTTAGAGTCCCTATCTTATTGGATATCCAATTAGCCCCTGAATTATTGGATCCTATGGATGAGATTCAATAATAGCCCATGAGAGATTATTGGATAGAGATCCACTAATTTAAGAGGCTTGAGTAGTTGGATAGAGATCCAATACCCAATAGGGCAGGATCCATTAGGGTTAATTTGATAGGGGACCTTTATAAATAGGAGGGAATTAGTGGTTCATATGCTAGAGCTTTTTGGTTTGCCTCTCCTATTCTCCTCCCTTTCTCCTCCTTAGAGCAGGCTTGGAGATTTGAGGAGCGTCGTCACAGCCCTACTATTTGGATCACCGCTAGAGAGGAGGGCACTTGCCTCTTTCACCCTCTCCTAGAGATCTACAGGGATTCAAGGATATACGATCTCCCTAGGTAACACACTCTATCTTATACACAGTTTTAAGTTTCATGGATTTTTGCGTACTAATCTTCGCATGACAACAAACATATATTTGGGAATTTAAGGATTTTGTTTTTTCTATTCTTCCACTACGTATGTGATGTTGCTCCTAGATTTCCCAACAATAGTATCGGACCCAGGTTGTTCATACAAAAGATTGATTTTGAATTACGTGTGTTGTGTTTTGCAGAAGCTTTTGATATCAAAATCGTTGGCACAAAAGCAAGAAAGGGTAGTAATAGTTGCTGCCCTAGCTACCCTCGATTTGCATGCATGCATTCGCCTATAGTGGCAACCGCAAGCAGGCAGAACAACACCAACGAATGAGTAGGCGCTGCGCCTTCTACAGTCGACTAGCAGCATGCATGCAGTAGGCTTGCGGTCGATGGGGCTGGTAGCCCGTAGGTGCCCCACCTGCAAGCGTTGCTTGCGGCCATCGCACCCGCAATGGTAGATGATGCCTACGAGCGGCCTGTCCGCAAGAGCGGATGGCACCTACGGGCGCGCCCGTAGCGGCGATCGCCCAAAAGAGGGGCACTGCTCGCGAACAAGCTACCTACGGGTGCTGCGCCCGTAGGGGCGACGTCCTTGGGCGAGCCGCTCGTGGGCAAGGGTCGGTCCCCCATGCCCCCCTACCGCACAAGCTGCCGCCGGCAGGGTGGCGGCAGCCAAAGCCAACAGGGGAGGGGGAGAAAGAGGGTTAGGGTTTTTTAGTCCAAAAGATAGTTTTGCCCCTCGGAATTTCAGAAATTTCAGATTCTGTCCTTTGTCCAAATTACTAAAATACCCCTTAAAATTTAAAAATTTCTTACATGTCCCCAATTTTAGAAAATATTAATTAACTAAAAAACTAATTGATTATTATTTTTTATTATTATCTAGTAGTCCTACGTGGTGATGGTTTGTACATGTGATGTATGATATGTAGACGAATGATCATGGAACGTGTGATATGTGTTCTTGTAATTATTATTATTGGGTCCTATGAGCCTCTATTTTATTTCTCATTTATTTTTAGGCCTGCATGACTATGATTAAGTTATAATCATACGAGGAAGCGCGACAGGAGCATGGAAGCGATAGCGGGACCCACGAGACAAACGATCGCGATGCATGGAGATGCGTTGAGATACCGACAGAACCGACGAGGATGAGATGGACGATCACAAGGCATAGAGATGTATCGCTACACATAGATCTTGATATGAGTAATTAGGCCCACTGGCTCGGGCCTGATCACATCAGGCTGTGGTCCATGATCATCTGGTGTAATTGCTCATGTGATGTGTGATTGTTTATACACCTACTAGATATGTATATATATATATATATATATATATATATATATATATATATATATATATATATATATATATGTATGTATATATATATATATATATTTGTATGCGATATAGATATATATTAAATATGTATGTGTGTGACACGTTACATTAGGAGACCAAATCAACAAAATCCCCTCTCTCGATAATATTAAGTCGGTAAACGCGAGACAATTAGATGGACCAACGTGACCTTCCATCGTTATAGGTAGAGATCGATTCTCAGTGTAGGTTGAGTTAGTCGAGTTCCTCGAGGCTCACCTATATCCCTACGACATAAAGACATCATTGGTGACATGAGAATATAGTATGCTTGATCGAGTCCTTAGAGGGTATATCATCGAATCATATTCATCTTGTAATGATGGTGTTGACTTAATCGAATATCATGGTTGGTCGAGTCCCTCGAGACCATGGTGATTCAGAGGCCGAATAGGATGGGAATCACAAGGAGTTGTGATCGGCAAGAGTTGCCTACCTTTTGGGCTTAGTGTGATTGGTCGAGTCTCTTGAGGTTACACTAAGACGCTGATTGGATCCCGATCCCCACTAGAAGTTTGTCGGAGACTTCCGTTTCACATGCTAAGGGTGTCACGTGACTCACTAGTAAAATAATGGGAGTAGATTAAGATAGAAGTCCATATCTTGATTGTTCATTTTTTATAAAATTTACATGTTATTTATTTCTACTATATCTTTATTTTCAGAAAATATCATTATCAAATCCTTTATGTGGCATACTTGACATCAACCACCTCATTAGTTCTAATTATACGGATTGGCTCCGTAACTTGAGAATTGTTCTCACGGCAAATAAAATCGCATATGTCCCTGATACAGTGATGCCTACACTCGAGGAAGGGGAAAGCGAGGATGAGATTGCTTGCTACGTGAAGTACATAGATTACTCCACTCTTTCTCAGTATTATATGTTGGGCTCCATGACTCCTGAGTTACAGAGATAGCATGAAAAGAAGGATGTCATATCCATTCTCCTATCTATTTGCAAACTATTTAAGGAACACGGAAGGACTTAGCGATATGAGATATCCAAGAGCCTCTTCCATGCTAGGATGACTAAGGTGTTGGGAAATCTTGGGGGCGACATCTTAAGTACAGCGAAAGAATAGAAAATAAAATCCTCAATTCCCAAAGATATGTTCGTCGTCGTGCAACAATTAGTGCGCAAAATCCGAAAAAAAGAAAACTGTGTATATTAAAGATTGTATTACCTAGGGAAATCGTATATCCCTGAATCCCTACAGATCTTTAGGAAAGGGTAAAGGAAGTCAAGTGCCCTTCTCTCTAGCGGTGATCTACATAGTAGGGCTCCGACGACGCTTCTCAAAACTCTAGGCCGCTCTGAGGTGGAGTGGGGGAGGAGAATAGGAGAGGCAACCAAAAAGCTCTAGCCTATGTACCATTGATTCTCTCCTATTTATAGAGGTCCCCTGTCAACTTAACCCTAATGGATCTTGCCCTATTGGGTATTGGATCTCCATCCAACTACCCAAGTCTCTTGGATTTGTGGATCTCTATCCAATAATCTCTTGTAGGCTCTTATTGGATCTCATCCATAGGATCCAATAATTCAAGGGCTTATTGGATATCCAACCGTCGGATATCTCATATCCAAACCTTTACACATCGCAACGCCTACCATATGTGTATGACTCACTAAGCCCAATATCGAGCTAGCCGTGAGTCATACATGTTAAAACTCTTTTTGGCTCAGTGAATTATTATCTCCATAATAATTCACTCAACTCATCGATTACGAATATACTAGGCCACAATGTCGTAGTCCCCATACGATATAGGGGAATCCAATCCATTAGACTTGTTTGTCCTCATTTACCGGATACCTATAGTCTATTATCCATCTAATATCCCATAGACCATATACTAGGCATGGTGCTGTTAGACCTATACGGTTTCTAATCGAGTCTCGCTCTAATCGAATTCTCCTGGAGAACTCCTTCTCTCTCAATCCGAATGACCCTGGCCAGGGATTTGTTTGAGCAAGAACATATGTGATATTTCTCTCATGACACTGAGAGTAGATGATCCTATATCGATACTTAATAGTCCTCGTATGGTTGGATACCACTCATAATGATTGGCTGTGCTAGATCTGGAACCTTTAGACCTATAAGTCCGGTATCAAAGAATGGAGTGCTCATACAGAACATCCTTGGTATCTCAAGTTTAAAAACCAAATACACCACTGGGACTACGGAATCGCTGTTTGACAATAAGGCATCATCAACTATCTAACATTTCGGAAGCAAATCAATCAGTGAACTCATTCTTCAATGAGCACGTGTACTATATCCCTAGTGTTCCCACACTAGCAACTATGAGACCAATTGCATCAATAATATGGACGGGTATATAACACACTAGTAATCCGGTTATCTCAATATCCCTCTCGAGTAACCTATGATTGGGATTATTTAGGATCTGTTTTTAAAGGTGAATCGGTCTCATTATCGTGATCTCATTATGATCTGATTCCCATTGCACAAATCCAAGGACATTACAATATATTCAAGCAACAATCAATATAAAGTGATAAAATACCAAATAATAATAAGCAAAAAGACTATGTGTCAAGTCACACGTGCTATCACTCATGTGATTGACTTGTAGGGCACCTATGATGAGCAATTTTCCACTTGACCTAAAGCCAATCACCTATGTGTCTGATCCCCATCAAACCCCTGTGATGCTTAAAGATAATTTGAGACTATGGCTTTGTTAGTGGATCTGCAATGTTATCTTCAGATGGAACTCTTTCTACTCTTACATCTCCTTGGGTCATGATCTCTCCGATCAGGTGGAACCTCCTCAGAACACATCTAATGAGATCTGGGTTCCTTCGCTTGAGAAATCGCCCCGTAATTATTGCAATATAAGGGAATCGGTTCCTCGCTACTCAGCATGACTCACAAATCTGTGATAAACTTTTTCATCCAAACTCCCTCATTTGCTGCCTCTGTTATAGCAATGTACTCCACCTCTATAGTCGAGTTAGCATTTGTATCTTGCTTAGAACTCTTCCAATATACTGCTCCTTCATTCAGGGTGTATAAATACTCCGAATTTGACTTGCTATCATCGACATCGGACTAAAAACTTGAGTCCGTATAGCCATCAACCCTGAGGCTACTACCTTCATATACCGGTAAAGGACCCTTAGTCTTTCTCAAGTACTTAAAAATATACTTTACTACTTTCCAGTGCTCGAAACCTGGATCCGCTTGATATCTGCTCGTGACACTCAGAGCATGAGCTATATCAAGCTTGGTACATAGCATAACATACATGATAGACTCTATCGTTGAGGTGTAAGGTATCTTATCCATGTTTGTGCTTTCTTCAAGAGTCTTTGGGGACATATTCCTAGAAAGTGATATCCCACATCTTATCAGTATAAGACTTCTCTTAGAATTTTTCATGCCAAACCTTTTGACAATAGTGTCTATGTACTTGGATTGGGACAAGCCAAGCATCATATTGGATCTATCTCTATAGATCTCTATAGGATGTATCATATACACCTCTTCCTCGAGGTTGCCATTGAGGAATACGATTTTCACATCTATCTACTAGATCTCATAATCATAGTGTGCTACAATAGCCAATAGAATTCCGATGGATTTTAGCATGGCTACACGTGAGAAGGTTTTGTAATAGTCGACAGCTTCCCATTGATGATACCACTTATCCACTAGCCTTGCTTTATAGGTCTCTACATTTCCATCTACTCTGATCTTTTTCTTGAAGATTCACTTACAACCAATAGGTACAATACCCTAGGGTGCATCAACTAAGTTCCAAACCTTGTTGGAGTACATGGAATTCATCTTAGAATTCATAGCTTCTTGCCACTTTCCAGAGTCTACACTCGTAATAGCCTCGTCGTAGGTCTGAGGATCAATATCCTCAACATCTTCTCCTCTAATATGTCCCACATATCTCTCAAGAGGATGAGATACTCTATCGGACCTACATAAAATCGAAACTTGTGTGCTAGGTACTTGAACAGACTCGGGCTATAAAATGGTGGTTGAGCTAGGTTCTCCAACCTCACTTAACTCTATCATGCTCCTACTATCTCCATCAAGAATATGTTCTTTCTCAAGGAACATCGCTTTCTTAGCTATAAAGACCTTTTGATCCTTTAGATAATAGAAATAATACCAATTAGTTTCCTTGGGGTATCCCACGAATATGCTGCTAGTCATATGTGTCATTCAAGCCAATCACTTGAGTAATGACACGTGTGACTTGATATGTAGTCTTTTTGCTTATTATATTTTGGCATTTATCACTTTATATTGCTTGTTTCATATATGCATATATATATTGTGATATCCTTGGATTCGAGTAATGTGAATCAGATTGTGATGAGATCACGATAATGAGACTGATCCGCCTTTAAACACAAATCCTAAATAATCCCAGTCATAGGTTACTCGAGAGGAACATTGAGATAACCAGACAGACTTGTGTGCTGTATACCCGTTCATATGATGGATGTTGCTGGTCTCATAGCTGCTCGTGTGGGGACACTAGGGATACAATATAGGTGCACATTGGGGAATGAGTTCATAGATTGATCCGCTTACGGAGTACTAGATGGTTGATGATGCCTATTGTCAGACAGCGATTTTGTAGTTCTAGTGGTGTATCTAGGACTTGAGACACTAAGGATATCCTATATGAGTGCTCCATTCTTTGATACCAGACTTATAGGTTTGGATGTCTCAGATCTAGCACAACTAGTCATCGGGAGTGGTAGTCAATCTTACGAGGGCTATTGAGTATCAATAGAGGATCATCTACTCTCGGTGTCATGAGAGGAATATCTCATATGTTCTTACTTAGGTAAATCCCTGGCTAGGGTCATTCGGATTGAGAGACAAATAGTTCTCGAGGAGAATCCGATTAGAGTGAGGCCCGAGTAGAAACCATATGGGTCTGACAACACCATGCTCGATATACGGCCTTTGGGATATTAGATGGATGAGGGACTATAGGTATATGGTAACTAAGGACAGACAGGTCCAATATATTGGATTTCTCTGTATTGTCTAGGGACTGTGGCGTAGTGGCCTAGTACGTTTGTAATCGATGAGTCAAGTGAATTATTATGGAGATAATAATTCACTAAGCCAGAAGGAGTTGTGATAGGTATGACTCATGGCTAGCTTGATATTGGACTTAGAGGGTCACACACATAAGGTAGGCATTACAATGAGTAGAGGTTCAGATATGAGATATCCGCCGAAGCCCCTATTTTATTAGATATCCAATAAGCCCATGAATTATTGGATCCTATGGATGATATTCAATAAGAGCCCATGAGAGATTATTGGATAGAGATTTACCAATCTAAAAGGTTTTGGTAGTTGGATGGAGATCCAATACCTAATAGGATAGGATCCATTAGGGTTAAGTTGACAAAGAACCTCTATAAAAAGAAGGGAATCAATGGTTCATAAGCTATAGCCTTTTACTTGTTTCTCCTATTCTCCTCCCCCTCTCCACCTCATAGCAGGCCTGGAGTTTTGAGGAGCATCAATGGAGTCATGTTGTGTAGATCATCGCTAGAGAGGAGGGCGCTTGACCTCCTTCACCCTCTCCTAGAGATTTGTAGGGATTTAGGGATATACGATCTCCTTAGGTAATACAACTTTTACTATACGTAGTTTTCTATTTTATGGATTTTTGCATACCAATCTTCGCATGACGATGAACAAATCTTTGGAGAATTGGGGATTTTGTTTTCTATTTTTCCGCTGCACATGTGATGCCACCCCCAAGATTTTCCAACATATGCACCATTCCGTCTTAGATTCCAATTTTTATGGTTGTGTCTTTTGACCTGGGCAGGGCAATCTTAACAACTTTAAGATCAAGCTTCTTCCCTTTCCATATCTCATATGGAGTAGACATCATCGACTTAGTTGGAATTCTATTCAAAAGGTAAGCTGCAGTCTCTAGGGCATAATCCCGAAATGAGATGGGGAGGTCAACAAAACTCATCATGGACTGTACCATTTTTAACAGTGTGTGATTCCTTATTTCGAATACACCATTGAGTTGAGGTGTATAAGGAGGTGTCCATTGAGACATAATCCCATGATCCTTGAGGAACTAGGTGAACTCTGTACTCAAGTACTCACCTCCTCGATCTGATTGAAGAGTTTTGATACTCTTTCCAGTCTGATTCTATACTTCATTCTTATACTCCATAAATTTCTCGAAGGCCTCAGACTTGTACTTCATCAAGTACACATATTCATACTTTAAGAAATCATCAGTAAAAGTAATGAAGTAGTAGTAACCACTTATGGCATGAGTTGACATGGGACCACATACATTACTATGTATGAGTTCCAACAACTCAGTGGCTCTCTCTCCAGTTCCACTAAATGGAGAGTTAGTCATCTTTCTATGAAGGCAAGGCTCGCAAATTGTATATGACTCATAGTCGAATATATCTAAATATCCATCCTTTAGTAACTTTTGAATTTTTCCCTCATGGATATGACCCAGCCTACAATGTCATAGGAATACACTATTTAGCTCATCTCTTCTCCTCTTGGATACACTTATATTCATGATATGTGGAGCAGTGTCTAGCATAAATAAACAATTATGTAATATTCTTTTTGTCAATCTCCTTAGCTTTACCAAAATCTACAATAAATTGCAGATGTGATAAGCAATACTGGTATCCAATACTAATGTACTATTCCAAAAATCTGACAACTAGAGATTGATCTTGTATGTACCTGAAGCTTTTCTAAGCTTCTGTTTCAACCTCTTTGCAAGGTACTCTTTGAAGTTCCTCTTTCAGTGCCCATCTTTATCGTAGTGGAAGCACTGGCCTTTGTCCTTTGTCGGATCTTTCTTAGCAACCGTTGCATCACCTAGTCTACCCTTGCCTTTGCCCTTCTTTAGGAATTTTTCTGCTTTCCTTTTCTTTCTAGTCTCACCAGTGTAGAGAACTACCTTCTCTTTCTTGATAGTACTCTCTACCTCCCTCAACATATTGAGGAGCTTAGGGAGAGTCACCTCAAGCTTGTTCATATTAAAATTTATTATGAATTATGAAAAGGAATCTGGTAGGGACTGAATCACAAGATCCACACTTAGGTTATCATTTGGGACCATTTCTAGACCTATGAGTTTCTCTATCCAATTAATCATCTTTAGGACATGGGTCTAAATTAGTGTCCCCTCAATTATCCTAGCACGAAAGAGGCTCTTCGATATCTCATATCGTTGAGTCCTTCCTTGTTCCTCAAACAGTTTACGAATATGTAGGAGAATGGATCTAACATCCATCTTTTCATGCTATCTCTATAACTCAGAAGTCATAAAGCCCAACATGTAACACTGAGCAAGAGTGGAGTCATCTATGTACTTTATGTAGTAACCGATCTCATCCTCGCTTGTCCCTTTCTTGGGCGTTGGCATCACTATATCAAAGACATACGTGATTTTCTCCATCGTGAGAACAATTCTCAAATTGTGAAGCCAATCCATATAATTCAGACCAATAAGGTGGTTGACATCAAGTATGCCATGTAAGATATTTGATAATGATATTTTCTGAAAATAGAGATGCAACAAAAATAAATAACATATAGATTTTACAAAAATAAACAATCAAGATATGAACTTCTATCTTAATATGATCCCACGATTTTAGTGGCGAGTCATGCGACACCCTTAGCATGTGAAATGGAAGTCTCCTGTAGACTTCTAGTGGGGATCGGGATCCAATCAGCATCTTAGTGTAACCTCGAGAGACTCGACCAATCACACTAATTCCAACAGGTAAGTAACTCTTGCCGATCACAACTCCTTGTGATTCCTACCCTGTTCAGCCTCCGAATCACCATGGTATCATGGGACTCGACAACTATGATGTTTGGTTAACTCAACACCATCGTTACAAGATGAATCTAATTCGATGATATACTCTTAAGAGACTCGACTAAGCATATCATGTCCTCAAGTCAATGGTGATATCTTTATATCGTAGGTAAGATAGTGAATCGCGATATAGGTGAGCCTCAAGGGACTCAACCAACTTAACCTACACCGAGAATCGGTCCCTATCTATAACGATAGAAGGCCACGTGCGTCAATCTAATTGCCTCACGTTTACCGACTTAATATTATCGAGAGAGGGGATTTTAATTTGGTCTTCTAATGTAACGTGTCACACACATAAATATTTAATATATATCTACATTGTATACAAATATATATATATATATATATATATATATATATATATATATATATATATATATATATATATATATATATATATATATATATATATATATCTGGTAGATGCATAAGCAATCACACATCACATGAGCAATCACACCAAATAATCATGGACCATAACCCAATATAATTAGGCCCGAGCTAGTGGGCCTAATCACTCACATCAAGATCTATGTGTGCAGCGGTATATCTCCATGCCCTTTGATAGTTCATAGTCCATCTCATCCTTATGGGTTATGTCAGCATCTCGATGCATCACCATGCATCACGATCGTCCATCTCGTAGGTCCCGCTATCGCATCCACGCTCATGTTGTGCCTCATCGTGTGATTACAACTTAATCATAGGCACGCAGCCCGATAATAAACAAGAAATAAAATGGAGGCTTGCAAGCTCCATTAATAATAATCACAAGTACACACATCACACGGTCCATGATCATTCGTCCACATATCATACATCACATTTATAAATCATCATCATGTAAGACTACTAGATAATAAAAATAATAATAATAATCAATTAAATATTTTAATTAATTAATATTTTCTGAAATCAAGGATATATAGGGAATTTTCTTAATTCTGAGGGGGTATTTTGGTAATTTGGACAAAGAGGACAGACTTGAAATTTCTAAAATTTTGAGGGTCAAAACTATAATTTTGTAAAAAAACCCTAACCCTCTCCGTTGTTGTGTTGCCACCCCCGCCACCCTACAAGCGACAGCGACTGCAAGGGGCTGGGGCTGACGCCCTTGATCGTGGGCGGCATAGCCCGCGGGCGGTGCTGCCATGCAAGTGGGTGCCCCCGCCAGCGCAGCACCCGCTGGCACTGCTACTCTATGGCTCCTTTGCCTGTGGGTGCAGCGGCCGCAGGCGTTGTTGCCTTGCGGCACCTCTGCTTGCAGGTGCTATTGCCCCGCAGCACCGCTACACGCGGGTGCAGTGCCCATAGGTCGCATGCGGGCCTAGTGCCTGAAGGCGGCCTGAGCTGCAGGCGGTTTGCTTGCAGGTGGATGGTCACTGGCCGCCAACTGCTTGTGGCCCCTGCACGCAGGTAGCCTACTACCTATGGCCAAGCAGCCTATGGCGAACCTACAAGGGCCGCAACAATTGCTGCCCTCTCTCACCTTTTGCATCAACGATTTTGATATCAAAAACTTCTCCAAAACATAACACACGCAATTCAAAACTAATCTTTCACATAAACAACCTGGCTTTGATACCACTATTGGGAAATCTTATAGGGCGACATCACATGCACAGCGGAAGAACAAAAAATAAAATCCCCAATTCCCAAAGATATGTTCATCGTCGTGCGAAGATTAGTGTGTTGAATCCGTAAAACAGAAAACTGCATATATTAAAGATTGTGTTACCTAGAGAAATCGTAAATCCCCGAATCTCTGCAGATCTCTAAGAAAGGGTGAAGGAGGTCAAGTGCCCTCCTCTCTAATGGTGATCCACACATCAGGGCTGTGATGACGCTCCTCAAAACTCCAGGCCTGCTTTGAGGTGGAGAGGGGCAGGATAAAAGGAGAGACAACCAAAAAGCTCTAGCTTATGAACCACTGATTCCCTCCTATTTATAAAGATCTCCTGTTAACTTAATCCTAATGGATCCTGCCCTATTGGGTATTGAATCTCCATCTAACAATCCAAGCCTCTTAGATTAGTGGATCTCTATCCAATAATCTCTCTTGGGCTCTTATTGGATCTCATCCATAGGATCCAATAATTCAAGGGCTTATTGGATATCCAATAAGATAGGGACTTCGATGGATATTTCATATCCGAATTTCTACTCATCGCAACCCCAGACTTCGTAGTGGTATCGCCAGAGCTCATTCTCCAAGCTTTGTCAAGCGATCGTATCACCTAAACTGAGTAATGATACCACCCAGTGTTAGTCTACAGGCAATGGTACCGCTAGTATCCCGGAAAGTAGGGATGTGACACTTTTTTGTTCCAATTTTTAAAGCCATTGAGACCTATAAATACCCAACCCTTTTCTGCATGAAAGGGCATAAAAGTGTGAATAATATCTTGAAGTCTTGTGATGTTTAAAGTGTTGTAAAAGTGCTAAGAGTCCTCCTCCTCCCTTTCTAAGTCTTGTGATCATTTAAGAGAGATGTGAGGCTTGTAAGAGTTATCTCCTAAACCCGTAAAAAAGAAAAAGTGTTGTAAAGAGGGTGGTTGGTCTTCGCCCTTTGAAGGAAGACCATTAGTAGACGTTGGTGACCTCGATAGAGGAGGAATCGGAAGTGGATGTAGGTCATAATGACTGAACCACTATAAATTTTGTGTGCTCATTTCCATTCTACTTTTCATTATTGTTATTATTTTCTAAGTTAATTGCTAGTTCATTTACTCTAAAGTCAAGCACTTTCTGAGATTGGTTTTCAACGAATGAATATCTTACAAAATTGATGAATTTTTCCACTGCACTAATTCACCCCTCGCCCCCTCTTAGTGTCGCTCTTGATCCTAACAATTGGTATCAAAGCATGGTTACTCTCAATTTGGTTTAAAACCCAAGAGAGATGACTTTTGTCGATAATCAAGAGGGTCATTCTATTACACGTCCTCCCTATTCAATAGGATGTATTATACGTATTAGAAAACTAAGATGAAGATCTTCTTAATTTCTATAGATTTCGAGTTATAGAATATCATTGAAAATGGATTTCAAAAGTCTTCTCTTCTAATGAACGAATGGAATGACTTGGAGAAGAAGACTTTCTCTTTGAACACCAAAGTTATGAATGCTTTGTTTTGTGCTTTTGATAAAAATAAATTTAATTGAGTTTTTATTTGCGAAATGACTTATAACATTTGGCATACACTGGAAATCACGATCGAGTTATGAATTATTCCGCATGAAACCAAGTGAGACCATTGGAGATATGTATATCCGGTTTACGAATGTCGTCAATGATCTAAAAGCTCTTGGTAAATGTTTTTCTAATGTTGAACTTATTAACAAGATACTAATATCCCTTCCAAAGAGTTGGGATCCTAAAGTAACTGCTATTCAAGAAGGAAAGGATTTGAACAACTTTCCACTCGAAGAACTTATCGGGTCCTTGATGACCTTCGAAATGACATGCAATGCACATGAAGAACATGAAAATAACTTTCTAAAGAACAGGAAGGATTTGACATTTAGAACTCAAGAAGATCACTTAAGAGAAAACTCAAGTGATGATGATGATGATGATGATGATGATGATGATGATGATGATGATGATGATGACGACTTGGCACTTCTAATAAGAAATTTCAAAAAATTCATAAAAAGAAATAAAACTAAAAATAAAAATGAACTAAAAAAGGACCAAATCATTTGCTACGAAAGCAAGAAGCCAGGACACTTCAAAAGCGAATGTCCCCAAGTGAAGAAGAAAACGCTTAAAGCAACTTGGGACGACTCAAGTGCATCCGAAGATGAGAAGCCAATCAACAAAGAGCATGTTGCTAACTACACATTGATGGCATATGGTGACGAGGTAAATAACTCGATCGAAGCTCATTTATCTTTTGATGAATTATTAAGTGCTTTTCATGATTTATTTGATGAATGTAAATTAGTTAGTAAAAAGTGTAAACTATTGAAAAAAGAGCATGCTTCTTTTGTTAGTGATTTTGATAGATTAAAAATTTAGCATGATGATAATTTAGCTCCTTGCACAAAATGTGATGAATTAGTAAAACTTAAAAAGAAGAATTTGTAACTACATGAAACCTTAGAAAAATTTGAAATAGGTAGCAAATCCTTAAACATGATCCTTGTAAATAAGAATCATGTTCATATAAGAGATGAAATCGGCTTTGTGAGTAACACATAAAAATCCAACAATCTTTGTTAAAGGCCCAAATTTGCATGTTTCATCCCGAAACAAATGCAACTTTTGTTGCAAATTTAGACATTATTGAACAACCACACAAAAACACCTCTATGATTGCCCTAAAATAAAGTAATGTATACACTATTGACATTGATAATCTTTGTAACAAAATGTGTTTTTCGGTTTTGAATGACGATGCTTAGCTTTGGCATAGAAGATTAGGTCATGTTAGCATGAAACTATTCTCTCAAATCTCATCCAAAGAACTTGTAAGAGGTATTCATAATATTAAGTTTGTTAAAGATAATGTGTGTGATGTATGTCAACTAAGAAAACAAATAAAAGATAGTTTCAAACCAAAGAATCAAATAAGCACCTTTAGACTATTGCAATTGATCCATATGGATTTGTTTGGACCAATTGATAAATCAAGCTTAGGAGGTAGCAAATATACCTTTGTAATTGTGGATGATTATAGTAGATACACTTGGGCATACTTCTTGGCACACAAAAGTAATTACTTTATATATTTTTCTAAGTTTTGTAAACTTGTTCAAAATGAAAAATGCTTTATGATTTCATCAATTCAGAGTAATCTAAGTGGCGATTTCAGAACCGTGATTTCCAAAATTTTTATGAATCTAATGGATACAACCACAATTTCTCTACTTCGAGAAATCCTCAACAAAATGGAGTAGTAGAAAGAAAAAATAGAAATTTACAAGAAATAGCAAGAACCTTGTTAAACAAACATAGCCTACCCAAATATTTTTGGGCCAAAGCTATTAATATAATATGCTATATTATGAATAGGATTCTAGTAAGACCATTACTTTCCAAAACTCATTATGAATTATGGAATGACAAAAAACCTAATGTTTCGTACTTTAAAGTTTTCGGTTGTAAATGTTTTATCTGTTAGGATCAAGAGCACTAAGAGGGGGGGGTGAATTAGTGCAGCAGAAAACTTTCGATGATTTAAAACGACGTTCATATAATAAGAACGATTTCGGTATGAAAGTCGATTCGGAAATTGCTTTAACTTAAGATCAAGTAAAGTGCAGTTAAAGTAAAGCTATGGAAGTAGTTGCAGTTAAGATAGAGAATAAAATGTAAATGCAAACCGAGATTTAGAGTGGTTCAGTCAATCTTGACCTACATCCACTTTTGGCTTCCTCCCCCGATGAGATCACCGACGTCCACTAGAGGCCTTCCTTCAATAGGCGAAGGCCAACCACCCTTTTACAGTTTCACTCCTTTTGACGGGCTTAGGAGACAACCCTTACAGATTTTTTACTCCTCTCTTGAATGATCAAAACTTTGAAGAAAGAGGGAGAAGAACTTCTAGCCTTTTACAACACTTTTAAGCTATCAAAATCTTAGAATAAATGCTAAGTTTTGGGGCCCTTTCATGCATGAAAGGGTGGGATTTATATAGGCCCCAAACTGATTTGAATTTGGAGCTCAAAAAAGTCATTTCCCATGTTTTCGGGGTCCTGGCAGTACTACCGTCATAAATGGGCGGTACTACCGCCTGATAGAGCTCGGAGACCGAGCTCGGGTGGTACCACCGCCTGACAGGGGCGGTACTACCGCCCAGTCTCACTCGGAGACTGAGCCCAGGTGGTGCCACCGCCTGACAGGGGCGGTGCTACCGCCCAGTCTCACTCGGAGACTGAGCCCAAGCAGTGCCACCGCCTGATAGGGGCGGTGCTACCGCCTAGCCTCACTCCAAGACTCAGCTGCTGGGCGGTGCCACCGCCGACCCAAGCGGTGCCACCGCTGGCCAGGGAATCTAGGTTCGAATGGGCTGATCCATTCGGCCCAATTTGGGTCTATCAAGAGCCCAATTGCCCCAAGATTAAGTTAATGGGATCACCTCCCATTTCTAACTTAATCATTATGCTAACTATGATAATTTTCAAGACATTTATTGCAACTTGCTCCGGTGCGTCAATCGCTTCTTCCGTCGTGCTTCCGGCGAACTTCCGGCGATCATCCGACGAACCCTCGGCGATGCTCCAGCGGACTTCCGGCAAACTCCTAGACTTGCGACGATCCACTTGGCGAGTTCCGATGAGCTTCTTTGGCAAGCTCTTGGACTTCTCGGATTTGTTCCCGCAGAACCTCCGATGACCGTCCGGACTTCCGTCAAACTCTCGAACCCCCAACGTGATCATAGTCTTGACTTCGGCGCAACTCCTGCTGCATGTCTTACTTTCATCGTAGTTAATCCTGCACACTTATCTCAACATATGGATTAGATAACAAATGACAATTGACTTCATCATCAAAATTCGAGATTCAACAATCTCCCCCTTTTTGATGATGACAATCAATTGATAACGGAGTTAACTTTAACTCCCCCTATCTATATGCCATACTCAAGATAAGTCATTCTTGAATTCAAAGCCTTTGAATTCAAGAGACATATTGATAAGTTATGATTGTTTAACCTTATCAATACTTCCATCATGATTCCTATCATGATGTATCTCTCTGAAAATGATGTCAAGGCTTGACATTCATTTTCAAGTTTTATATTTCAAATGTGAATGATAGTAATGGCAGCAATTCATCATATGGTAAGATAGCAACATGAAAAATTACGATGCAAGTTCTTGATATCTTAACATAATGCAAATATTTCAAAGTGTTTAGCAATCATAGCATTTCTATCATCAATTTAACATAATTCAAATTCAAATATGGCACTCATAGCATCAATTCATATATTTCTCCCCCTTTGTCATCAATAAAAAGGAGAACGATATAAGCAAATTTTAAACACAAGTGAGTGATTGGTAATTTTTCAACAATGAGTGATAGGATACCAATTATACAAACATCTCAAGGAAAGATTAAATCACGCTTCATTTTTACAAGGATCAAGATATGTATGTGAATCAATATCCTTGCAAGTCAAAAATCTTCCTTTTTCAAACAGGAAATTATAAGAAGGAATCATTTTATCAAATCTATTTCTCGAAAATATTTTTCACATTATAAGCCTATGAAGGATGCATTTGCTAATTGATTCCATATGTCAAAAATCAATGATATGAATCAAACTCAATATGACATATGCTTATGAGAGCTACATTAAATTTGGAAGAGAATAAGGTATCAAAAAAATCCAAAAATAAAATTGAATACTTTCATGCATTTGGACAAGGTTTTGCTATAGATTTTCCAATACAATCATGAAGATAAAACATGCTCATTATCATGGAAATTTTTATATCCAAAACACATAATTTCCAACATATTATTAAGGCATGTAATCATGTAAAATCATCATAGCAATTGAGTGATTTGATTATTGAATCAAGAAAGTTCGAAAAATAAATTTAATGAGTTCAAGCATTCGGACACATTAACATTCCTAATTCTCTTCTAATGAAATTAAATTGTTCTTCACTTAAAGGCTTTGTAAAAATATCAGCTAGTTGATGTTTAGTATCAATGAACTCTATAACTATATCATGATTAGTGACATGATCTCGTATAAAGTGATGTCTAATATCAATATGTTTTGTTCTTGAGTGTTGAATGAGATTCTTTGTTAAACATATAGCACTTGTGTTATCACATTTAATGGGAATATTTTTAAGATGAACTTTATAATCTTCTAAGGTGTTTTTCATCCACACAACTTGTGCACAGCATGCACTAGCTGCAATATACTCAGCTTCGGTTGTTGATAGTGCAACCGAGTTTTGTTTCTTAGATGACCAGGAAACAAGAGCATGTCCCAAAAATTGACATGTTCCTGATGTGCTTTTTCTATCTAATCTACATCCAGCAAAATCTGCATCAGCATAAGCAATTAACTCAAACTTCTCGGTTTTCGAATACCATAATTCTAGATTTGTGGTACCTTTAAGATATCTAAGTATTCTTTTAATCGCTTTGAGATGAGATATCTTAGGGTTCGATTGAAACCTAGCACAAAGTCCTACACTGAACATGATATCTGGTCTAGTTGCAGTGAGGTAAAGTAAACTTCCTATCATACCCCTATAAGTTTTTGATCGAAGTTTTCTCCACTTTCATCAACTTCTAACTTAGTGGATGTGCTCATAGGAGTGTTAATAGCTTTTGAGCTTTCCATATTAAATCTCTTTAGCAAATCTAAAGCATATTTAGTTTGACTAATAAAGATGTCATTTCTTAGTTGCTTAATTTGTAAGCCTAAGAAAAAGGTTAATTCTCCCATCAAACTCATTTCAAATTCTAAACTCATGGTTTTAGCAAAGGATTCACAAAGAGATTCGTTTGTAGAACCAAAGATAATATCATCAACATAAATCTGAATAATGAGAAAATTATTTTCAAAATTCTTGATAAACAATGTAGTATCAACCTTGCCTTTTGTAAAATTATTTTTAATAAGAAAAGAACTAAGTCTCTCATACCAAGCTCTTGGGGCTTGTTTTAAACCATAGAGAGCTTTAGTTAATTTAAACACATGATTAGTGAGGCTATTATTTTCAAATCCGGGAGGTTGTTCAACATAAACTTCTTCGGAAATAAAGCCATTAAGAAAAGTGCTTTTAACATCCATTTGAAATAACTTAAAATTATTATTACTAGCATAGGCAAGGAGCATCCTTATGGCTTCTAATCTAGCCACAAGAGCAAAGGTTTCTTCGTAATCGATACCTTCTTCTTGGTTGAAACCTTTGGCTACTAATCTAGCCTTGTTTCTAACCACGATACCATATTCATTTTACTTATTTCCCATTTAGTACCAATAATTAAATGGTCATTTGGCCTAGGAACAAGCATCCACACCCCATTTCTCTCAAATTGATTTAACTCATCTTGCATTGCGATAATCCATGAATCATCTTTCATTGCTTCGTCAATATATTTAGGTTTAATTTGGGAGAGAAAAGCGGTGTTGACACAAAATTCTTTAAGAGAAGAACGTGTTTGAACCCCCTTAGATGTGTCTCCTAGAATTAGCTCCTTAGGATGAGCATCTACATATTTCCAATCCTTGGGTAAGGATGTTTCGGAAGTGGATGCTTCCAAGTTGCTAGTTGGAGAAGGGGTTTCATTTAAATTCAAAGAATCAAAATTAACATCATCATCAAAATCATTTTTCTTGATTTCGAAAATCTCATTGAAAACAACATGAATGGATTCTTCTATAATTAAAGTTCTTTTATTGAAGATATAAAAAGCTTTAGAAACCGAAGAATAACCAAGAAAAATTCCTTCATCGGATTTAGCATCAAATTTTCCTAAGGCATCTTTTTCATTCAAGATAAAACACTTACACCCAAAAACTTTAAAATATGAAACATTGGGTTTTTTGTTGTTCCACAACTCATAGGGAGTTTTGGTGAGTAAGGGTCTTACTAGAACTCTATTCAAAATAGAGCATGCAGTGTTTACGGCTTCGGCCCAAAAATATTTGGGTAGGCTATGTTCATTCAACATGGTTCTTGCCATTTCTTGTAAATTTCTATTTTTTCTTTCTACTACTCCATTTTGTTGAGGATTTCTTGGAGTAGAGAAGTCATGATTGTATCCATTAAATTCACAAAATTCTTGAAAATCACGGTTTTGAAATTCACCACCATGGTCACTTCTAATTGACGAAATCATAGAACCCTTTTCATTTTGGACAAGTTTGCAAAACTTGGTAAAATATCTAAAGCATTCATTTTTGTGTTTTAAGAAATAAGTCCATGTGTATCTACTATAGTCATCTACAATGACAAAAGCGTATTTGCTACCTCCTAGACTTGATGTAGAGATAGGTCCAAGCAAGTTCATATGGATCAATTGTAAAGGCCAAGAGGTGCTTATTTGATTCTTAGATTTGAAACTACCCTTAATTTGTTTTCCTAATTGACAAGCATCACACACATTATCTTTGATGAACTTGATATGAGGAATTCCTCTTACAAGTTCTTTGGATGATATTTGAGTGATTAGTTTCATGCTAGCATGACCTAATCTCCTATGCCAAAGCCAAGCATCCTCATTCAAAACCGAGAAATACATTTCTTTGCAAAGATCATTGATGTCAATGATGTATATGTTATTTTGTTTTAATGCAATCATAGATGTGTTTTTGTGTGGTTTTTCAATGATGCAAGCATTAGATTTGAATTTGACAACATATCCTTTATCACACAATTGACTAATGCTCAAGAGGTTATGTTTTAAACCATCAACTAACAAAACATCTTCAATAAAGATGTTGGATTTGTTACCAATGGTTCCTTTGCCAATGATTTTACCCTTGTTGTTGTCTCCGAAGGTGACATAGCCTTCGTCTATGCTAGTGAGTTTAGAGAATTGAGATGGATCTCCGGTCATATGCCTTGAGCATCCACTATCAAGGTACCATCTCTTGCTCCTAGCTTGTGATGATGTATGTTTCTACAAGAAAGGATGATTTTTAGGTACCCATTTACTTTTGGGTGCCTCAAACACTGATCTAAATTGTTTATCATGTTGCATAGAATTTATCGTGGTTCCTTTAGGAACCCAAATCAATTTGTTTGGACTAACTTTCTTGAGTGGACAATGATAAGTTCTATGTTCATGTTTACAACAAAAGTTGCATTTGCTTTGGTGCCGAACATATAAGATAGGGCCTTTAATGAAGGTGGTTGGATTTTGGTGAGGACTTATCACAAATCCGATTCCACTTCTTTTAGGAACATGACCCTTATTTGTAAGGATCATATTCAAAGACTTGCTACCAACCTCGAATTTCTTCAAGGTGTCCTTAAGTAGCAAGTTCTCCTTTTGGAGAGTTTCTAGATCATAATATTTTTTACATGGAGCTAAACTATCACGATATTCAATTTCTATTTTATCGAAATTACAAGTAAGACTATCATGCTCCCTTTTTAGCAATTTGTATTTTCTACTAATAGTTTTGCATTCATCAAATAAGTCATGGAAGGTATTTAGTAATTCATCAAAAGATAAATCTGCATCAATTAAATTTGTTACCTCATCTCCGATGGCCATTAGGGTGTAATGAGCAACTTGCTCGGTGTTGGACTCCTCTTCTTCGGACGCGCTTGAGTCATCCCACGTTGCTTTGAGTGCCTTCTTCTTTAGTGTTCTCTTCTTGGCTTGGGGACAATCACTTTTGTAGTGTCCCGGCTTCTTGCATTCGTAGCAAATAACTTGGTCCTTTTTGAGTTCAAATTTATTTTTTGAGTCATTTTTAAACTTGTTTCTTTTAATGAATTTTTTGAATTTCCTTGTTAGAAGTGCCAAGTCATCGTCACAGTCTTCATCACTTGAGTTTTCTCTCAAGTGGTCTTCGAAAGTTCTAAGTGTCATATCCTTCCTGTTCTTTGGAAGGATGTCTTCTTGCTCTTCATGAGCTTTGCAAGTCATTTCGTAGATCATTAATGACCCAATTAATTCTTCAAGAGGGAAGTTGTTTAGATCTTTAGCCTCTTGAATAGCAGTGACTTTAGGGTCCCAACTCTTAGGAAGGGATCTTAGAATCTTATTTATGAGCTCAAAATCCGAAAAACTTTTGCCGAGTCCTTTTAGACCATTAACGAAATCCGTGAAACGGGTGTACATATCGCCAATAGTCTCGCTCGTTTTCATTCGGAAAAGTTCAAAAGAGTGTATCAAAAGATTGAGTTTTGACTCTTTCACTCTACTTGTGCCTTCGTGAGTCACTTCGAGTGTATGCCAAATATCAAATGCGGTTTCACAAACCGAAACACGATTGAACTCATTTTTATCAAGCGCACAAAATAAGGCATTCATAGCCTTTGCATTAAGAGCGAAAGTCTTCTTCTCCAATTCATTCCAATCGATCATTGGAAGAGAAGACTTCGAAAATCCATTTTCGACAAGATTCCAAAGTTCAAAATCCATTAAAATAAGGAAGATCCTCATTCGGGTATTCCAATAGGTGTAGTCCGTCCCATTGAACATGGGTGGATGTGTAATAGTGTGGCCCTCTTGATTTCTGACGTATGCCATCTCTCTTGGGTTTTAATCCGATTGAGAGTTAACCCCGCTCTGATACCAATTGTTATGATCAAGAGCACTAAGAGGGGGGGGGGGGGGGGGGGTGAATTAGTGCAGCGGAAAACTTTCGACGATTTAAAACGACGTTCGTATAATAAGAACGATTTCGGTATGAAAGTCGATTCGGAAATTGCTTTAACTTAAGATCAAGTAAAGTGCAGTTAAAGTAAAGCTATGGAAGTAGTTGCAGTTAAGATAGAGAACAAAATGTAAATGCAAACCGAGATTTAGAGTGGTTCGGTCAATCTTGACCTACATCCACTTTTGGCTTCCTCCTCCGATGAGGTCACCGATGTACACTAGAGGCCTTCCTTCAATAGGCGAAGGCCAACCACCCTTTTACAGTTTCACTCCTTTTGACGGGCTTAGGAGACAACCCTTACCGATTTTTCACTCCTCTCTTGAATGATCAAAACTTTGAAGAAAAGAGGGAGAAGAACTTCTAGCCTTTTACAACACTTTTAAGCTCTCAAAATCTCAGAATAAATGCTAGGTTTCGGTGCCCATTCATGCATAAAAGGGTGGGGTTTATATAGGCCCCAAACTGATTTAAATTTGGAGCTCAAAAATGTCATTTCCTACGTTTTCGGGGTCCTGGCGGTACTACCGCCTGACAGAGCTCGGAGACCGAGCTCGGGCGGTACCACCACCTGACAGGGGCGGTACTACCGCCCAGTCTCACTCGGAGACTAAGCCCAGGCGGTGCCACCGCCTGACAGGGGCGGTGCTACCGCCCAGTCTCACTCGGAGACTGAGCCCAGGCGGTGCCACGGCTTGACAGGGGCGGTGCTACTGCCCAGCCTCACTCCGAGACTCGGCTGCTGGGCGGTGCCACCGCCGGCCAAGGAATCTGAGTCCGAATGGGCTGATCCATTCGGCCCAATTTGGGTATGTCAAGGGCCCAATTGCCCCAAGATTAAGTTAATGGGATCACCTCCTACTTCTAACTTAATCATTATGCTAACTACGATAATTTTCAAGACATTTACTGCAACTTGCTCCGGTGCGTCAATCGCTTCTTCCGTCGAGCTTCCGGTGAACTTCCGGCGATCATCCGACGAACCCTCGGCGATGCTCCGGCGGACTTCCGGCAAACTCCTGGACTTGCGACGATCCACTTGGCGATTTCCGATGAGCTTCTTTGGCAAGCTCCTGGACTTCTCGGATTTGTTCCCGCAGAACCTCCGATGACCGTCCGGACTTCCGTCGAACTCTCGAACCCCCAACGTGATCATAGTCTTGACTTCGGCGCAACTCCTGCTGCATGTCTTACTTTCGTCATAGTTAATCCTGCACACTTATCTCAACATATGGATTAGATAACAAATGACAATTGACTTCATCATCAAAATCCGAGACTCAACATTATCTTGAATGAAAAAGATACCTTAGGAAAGATTGATGCAAAATCCGATGAAGGCATTTTTCTTGGTTATTCTTCTATTTCAAAAGTCTTTTGTGTCTTTAATAAAAGAACCTTGGTAACAGAAAAGTCTATTCATGTTGTCTTTAATGAAGTCTCTGAATTTAAGAAAAATGAGTTTGATGATGGTCTTAATTTTGATGCTTTGAATTTAAATGAACCATCTCCTCCAACTAGCAACTTGGATATATCATCTTTCAAAACATCCTTGCCCAAGGAATAAAAGTATGTAGATGCTCATCCTATGGAGCTAATCATAGGAGACACATCAAAAGGGGTTCAAACTTGTTCTTCTCTTAAGAATTTTTTGTGTCAATGCCACTTTTCTTTCTTAAATTGAACCAAAATGCATTAATGAAGCCTTGAACGATAATTCATGGGTTATCGCAACGAGATGTGGAAGCTTGTTCCAAGGCCAAATGACCATTTAGTTATTAGTACTAAATGGGTCTTTAGAAACAAGCAAGATGAATTTGGTATTATGGTTAGAAACAAGGCTAGATTAGTGGCCAAGAGTTTCAACCAAGAAGAAGGTATCGATTATAAAGAAACTTTCGCTCCTGTGGCACAATTAGAAGCCATAACGATGCTCCTTGCCTATGCTAGTAGTAATAATTTTAAGTTATTTCAAATGGATGTTAAAAGTGCTTTCTTAAATGGCTTTATTTTCAAAGAAGTGTATGTTGAACAACCACTTGGATTTGAGAACTTTTTTTTTTAATCATGTGTTTAAGTTAACTAAGGCTCTTTATGGATTAAAACAAGCCCCAAGAGCTTGGTGTGAAAGACTTAGCTCCTTTCTTATCCAAAATATTTTTTCTAAAGGTAAGGTCAATATTATATTATTTATTAAAATTTTTAAAAATAACTTATTATTCAAATTTATGTTGATGATTTTATTTTTGGTTCTATAAATGAATCCTTATATGAATAATTTGTAAAGAGTATGAGTCAAGAATTTGAGATGAGTTTTATCGGTGAACTAACTTTCTTTTTAGGCTTATAAATCAAACAACTTAGTGATGGTATTTTTCTTAGTCAAACCAAATATACATTAAAATTGCTAAAATAGTTTAATATGGATGGTTCAAAAACTATCAATGCTCCTATGAGTACTTCCACTAAGTTAGAAATGGACAAAAGTAGAAATAGCTTTGATCAAAACACTTATAGAGGTATGATAGGTAGTTTACTATACCTCACTGCAATTAGACCGGACATCATGTTTAACATAGGACTTTGTACTTGATTTTAATCTAATCTTAAGCTATCTCATCTTAAAGCAGTTAAAAGAATTCTTATATATCTAAAAGGAACCCCTAATTTAGGATTATGATATTCAAAATCTGAAAACTTTGAATTAATTGCTTATGCTGATGCAGATTTTGCTAGATGTAGAGAAGATAGAAAAAGCATATCCGGAACATGTCAATGTTAGGAATGAGTCGGTACTAAGTGGGGGGCGAGGGTGAATTAGTGCAATGAATAAAATTACGTCGGTTCGAAAATCTTTCATCTAATTAAAATCAATTTTAGAAAAGATGTTAACTTGAAACATGTTCGTAAGAGTGTACAGCTAAAGTAATGAGGAAGTATGGCAATTTGCAATAAATGTAAATAGCAAAACAGAAATACAAACTGAGTTTATAGTGGTTCGGTCATCGTGACCTACATCCACTCTCGATTCCTCCTCCATTGAGGCCACTAGTATCCACTATCGGTCTTCCTTCAATGGGCGAAGACTAACTACCCTCTTACAATACTTTCTCCTTTTCATAGGTTTAGGAGATAACCTTTATAAGTCACTCTTTTATAAGTATTTCCTCACACACCTTTCTTAGGACTAATTCTAAGCACTAGGAGGAGGGAACTTAAAGCTTTGGCAGAGTTTACTCAGTTTTTTTCTTAAGAATTCTTGCTCCTTTCTTGCTGCCCAAGTGGGGTATTTATAGGCCCCAAATGGTTTAAAAAATAGAGCCAAAAATTTAAATTTCTAGGTCTTTTGGGTATTGGCAATACCACCGCCTGAAGCCTGACACTATGTGGTATCACCACCCAGTCTGGCGGTACCACTGCCTAACAGGCTCGGAGATCGAGTTTTTCGAGTTTTTCAACTCATAAGCGGTTCTACCGTCTATTCTGGTGGTGCCACCGCTTGGCCCAACATTTAGGTCATTAAATGCGCCTCCTAATGAGCCCAAATTACTCCCAATTTAGGCCCAATTGGCCCCTAATTGAGTTAGCTCAATTCCAACCCAATTATATGCTAACTATGAATTTTAAAGTATACACTAAGCTAAATAAGTCCAATAAGTCTAGGTTTCTTCCGATAAGCTTTCGACGATCTCTCGGTAATGTTCTAGTGGACTCTCGGCAAGCTCTTGGACTTCACAATGATCTTCTTGGCGAGTTCCGACGAGCTTCTTTAGCAAGCTCCTAGACTTCTCGATCAATTCCGACAGAACTTCCGATAAACATCTGGACTTCCAACGAACTCTTGAACTCCCAACGAAATCTCGTTCTTAACTCTGGGACTTCATTTTGCTTTATGTCTTGATCGCTATCATAGTTAATCCTACACACTTAAAACCTACTTCGATCTTAGACAATTATTACAAAGATTGAAACAAATGTTGTCCGGCATGCCATTGGTTCATTGAGGCTTCATCTGATTCTTCGGTGCGTCGTCCTCTTGCGGCCTATTGCCCAATCAGTCAATTGACCTCCGCAACTCTCATTTCCTTGGCGTAATTTTCGCTCTTCTTGGCATGATGCCTGAACTCATGGCCCAAAGCCTTCTGGCAATATGTCGACCGATCCTTTGGCTCGACGTCCAATCTTCTGATATGTTTCTCTCTAGCCCAACATGATTCTTCCTACTTTAATTATCGCTCCATGATCGAAGATCCCTACGTCACTTAAAACGCAAATCAAATTATAAACACTATTAATTAGTTTCATCATCAAAATTTGAGATTCAATAGTCAATTCTTAGGTCATGCACTTGTTTCTTGGTCTTCCAAGAAACAAAACTCGATTGTATTATCTATAACAGAAGCAGAGTATATAACAGATGGTGCATATTGTGCACAAGTTGTATGGATGAAAAATACATTAGAAGATTATAAGATTCACCTTAAGAATATTCCCATTAAATGTGATAACACAAGTACAATATATTTAACAAAAAATCCTATTCAATACTCTAGAACTAAACATATTGACATTATGCATCATTCCATAAGAGATCATGTTAATAACTGTGACATATCTTTAGAATTTATTGATATGAAACATCAATTAGTCGATATCTTTACAAAACCTTTAAATAAAGAACAATTTGATTTTATTAGAAGAGAGTTAGGAATGTTAAATTGTCCGAATGCATGAATTTGTTGTATCTCTTTTTCAGACTTTCTTGATTTTTTAAATAAAGCTTTCATGAAATTATTTTATTTCATAAATAAGGCTTTTATGAAATCCAGAATATCAATTTACTTGGTATCAAATTTATTTCATACCAACTAAATAATTTTTGATACACTTAGTCCCTTCACTCATGGAATTCATTGACAAATGCATCTCTCACGGATTTCACTCTTATGAATTTTTAATGAGAAACAGATTTGATTTATGAAATTTTATTCATGATTTTTTTAATGCTCCTTTCCCATGAATTCTTCCTTACTCTTCTCATGAAAGAAGAATTTTATAAATTTTTAATATGTGATGATTACTTGCAACAATGGAGATTTGATTTCATATGGATATCTTGATCCTTTTCATGAATCTGTTCTTCTTGTGGAACTAGAAGCTTGATTCAATGAAACTTATTTATTTTCATTTGACTTGGTTTAAATCCTTTCATGAATTTGATTCTTGATGAATTTCTTCCTTACCCTTTTTCCTCTTCTTATTTTTATAACAAAGGAAGAAAGAAACTTGTACATCTAAAGAAGAACCAAAATGCCATTGCGCATCCAAAGTAAAAATGTTAGCTTATCCTAAAGAGTGGTGAATCTTTACGATATAAGAAAACTAAGTTGTCCGAGACATCAATTATTCAAACGAACTCGTAGTAAACTTCTAGCGAGCTCCCGGCAAGCTTTCAGTGAACTCCCGACAAACTTCCAGTAAGCTCCCGATGATATTCCAGTGAGTTTCGACAAACTCCCCATGAACTTTCATTGCATCATCCGATCCTTCGGTGAATCCCCCGATTCATCTAGCTCGATGCCGATTATTGACTCTAGCTCAACATTCGATTCTTCTTTAATTGTTTTGCCTTTTTTTATGATCATAGTTAGTCCTGCATCACTTATCTTAACACATGGATTAGAACATTAATTCATCAATTGATTTCATCATCAAAATCTGAGATTCAACAAACTCAAATTAAGACCTAACTACAACGAATAAGACTTAAACAATAAAAAAACAAGAAGCTAAGTTGTCGAGCATATCATTTGTTCATTTGAACTCCCAGCGAACTTCCAGCGAACTTCTAGTGCATCGTTTGAATCGTTAGCATATCGCTCGATCCATTGGCATGTTGACTTCCGCAACATCTGATCTTAGCATAACATCTGATTCTTCTGACTTGATGCTCATTTTTTGACTTTGGCCCAACATCTGATTCTTCTTGCTTCAATTATTTTACTTTTTTATGATCATAGTTAGTCCTACATCACTTTTCTCAAAACATAGTTTAGATCATAAACTCATCAATTGATTTCATCATCAAAATCCGAGATTCAATAGACATATCTACAAAAAATAGGGATTTGGTTTAGGTACCCATTTAGTTTTAGGTCTCTCATGAAAAGATATACCCATTTTGACTAATGGCATTAAGTTATTTATGGTTCCATTAGGAACTTAAACTAACTAATGTGAACTATATTTTTTAAGTGAACATTTATAAGTATAATATCCACATCTACCGTAAAAATTATATTTATTTTCATGGAAATATGTAATATGGGTCCTTTAACGAAAGTAATTGGCTTTTGTTGAGTGTTACTTACAAAGCCAATTCCTTCCTTTCTACGAACATAACTCTTATTGGCAAGAATCATGTTTAATGATTATTACTAATTTTAAATTTTTCTAAAGTTTATTGTAATACTACATTTTTTTTCTTAAGTGAATCTAATTCTTCATACTTAATGTAAAGGGTTAACAAGCATTCATCATACTCATTTTTTTTAATTTCAAATTCATTAGAAAGAGAAGTATGATCCTTTTTTAGTAATTTATATTTTTTACTAACTAATTTACATTCATCAAATAAATCATAAAACGCATTAAGTAATTCATTATAAGGTAAATGGGTTTCGGTTGAGTCACATATGTTGTCATTGAGAGCCATCAATGCATAGTTCATCACCTTGCCTTCATTGGTTTACTCCTTGTTTTCATATGAGTTTGATTCATCCCAAGTCGCCTTAAGTGTTTTATTCTTCTTTGGTAGCTTCTTCTTTTTCAGTTAAGAATATTCACTTTTGAAGTGTCCTGGCTTTTTACATTTGTAGTAGATGATTGTGTCCTTTTTGAGTTTATTTTTATTCTTAGTATCTTGTTTTACAAGATTCGTTTTATTTCTTCTTATGAATTTTATAAAATTTCTTATTAAAAGTGTCAAGTCCTCATCATTACTTGAGCTTTTGCTCGAGTAGTCTTCTTTGGTTCTAAGTATCATATCCTTCCTATTCTTTGGAAGGTTGTTCATCATATGCCTTGCACATCATTTCATAGGTCAATAATGACCCTATAAGTTCTTCAAGTAAAAAAAAATTCAAGTCATTTGCTTCTTGAATAACAGGTACTTTTGGTTCTCAATTTTTAGAAAGAGATTGTAAAATTTTATTAACAAGTTCAAAATTCAAAAAAATTTTACCAAGTGCTTTCAAACCATTAACAATATTCGTAAAATGGGTATACATATCTCCAATAGTTTCACTTAGTTTCATTCAAAATAATTCAAAACTATATATTATAATATTAATTTTATACTTTTTAACTCTACTTGTGCCTTCATGTATAACTTCATGTGTGTGCTAAATTTATATAATGCAGTTTCACATATAGAAACATGATTAAATTTATTTTTATCTGAAATACAAAATAAAGCATTCATAGCTTTCGTATTTAAAGAAAATATTTTTTCTCTAAATCATTTCATTCATTCATTAGTCTCAAGAATTTTTGAAAACCACATTATATAATATTCAATATATTAAAGTCCATAGAAATTAGAAAAATCCTCAAATGAATTTTCCAATATGTATAATTCATCCCATTGAATATAGGAGAATGAATGATAGAGTGACCCTCTAAATTACTAATAAAATGCATTCTCTTAGGTGTTAAACCAATCGAGAAAAACCTTAGGTCTTATACCAACTATTAGGATCATGTGAATATCACTAAGATTGGGGGGTGGGGGGGTGGTGTGGGGAGTGCTAGTCATATGTGCCCTGCAAGCCAATCACGTGAGTGATGACATGTATGACTTGACACATGATCTTTTTACTTATTATATTTTAGCATTTATCACTTTATATTACTTGTTGCATATATACATACATATATATATATATATATATATATATATATATATATATATATCATAATGTCCTTGAATCTATGTAATGAGAATTAGATTGTGATGAGATCAAGATAATGAGACCGATTCGTCTTTAAACACAGATCCTAAATAATCTCGGTCATAGGTTACTCGAGAGGGACATCAAGATAATTCGACAGACTAGTGTATTGTATACCCGTCCATATGATAGATGCAGTTAGTCTCAGAGCTGCTCGTGTGGGGACACTAGGGATACAATATAGGTGCTCATTGAAGAATGAGTTCACTAATTGATCCGCTTACGGAATGCTGAATGGTTGATGATGTCTTATTGTCAAATAGTGATTTCGTAGTCCCAGTGGTGTATTTGGTCCTTAGACTTGAGACACCAAGGATGTCCTGTATGAGTACTCCACTCTTTGATATCAGACTTGTAGATTTGGATGTCCCAGATCTAGCACAACCGATCATTGGGAGTGACAATCAACCTTACGAGGGCTATTGAGTGTCGATAAAGGATCATCCACTCTCGGTGTCATAAGAGGAATATCACATGTGTTCTTGCTTAGATAAATCCCAAGCTAGGGTCATTTGGATTGAGAGAGAAAGAGTACTGCGGGAGAATTCGATTAGAGCAAGACTCGAGTAGAAACCGTATAGGCCTGATAGCACTATGTCTATTATACGGTCTCTGGGATATTAGATGGATGAGGGACTATAGGTATACAATAACTGAGGACAAACAGGTCCAACGGATTGGATTCCCCTGTATCTTCTAGGGACTGCAACATAGTGGCCTAATACATTCATAGTCGATGAGTTGAGTGAATTATTATGAAGATAATAATTCACTGAGCCAAAAGGAGTTATGATAGGTTTGATTCATGGCTAGCTTGATATTGGGCCTAGAGGGTCACACACATATGGTAGGCATTGCGACGAGTAAAGGTTCGGATATGAGATATCCGCCGGAGCCCCTATCTTATTGGATATCCAATAACCACATGAATTATTGGATCCCATGTAGGAGATCAAATAAAAGCCTATGAGAGATTATTAGATAGAGATCCACTAATTTAAGAGGCTTGGGTAGTTGGATGGAGATCCAATACCCAATATGGGAGGATTCATTATGGTTAAGTTGACAAGGGATCTCTATAAATAAGAGGGATTCAATGGTTCATAGGATAGAGCCTTTTGCTTGCCTCTCCTATTCTCCTTCATCTCTCCACCTAAGAGTAGGCCTAGAGTTTTGAAAACATCATCGCAGCCCAACTATATGGATCAACGCTAGAGAGGAGGGCGTTTGACCTCCTTCACCCTCTCCTAGAGATCTCCAAGGATTCAGGGATATAAGATCTCTCTAGGTAACATAATTTATCTTATATGCAGTTTTGAGTTTCATGGTTTTTGCACACTAATCTTCACACGACGACAAACATCCTTTTGGAAAATTGGAGATTTTGTTTTCTGTTCTCCCGCTGTGCATGTGATGTCGCTCACAAGATTTCCCAACAATGGTATCAGAGCTAAGTTGTTTGTGCAAAAGATTGGTTTTGAACTGCGTGTGTTGTGTTTTGGAGAAACTTTTGATCTGTGTGAAAGCGAGAAATGGCAGCAATAGTTGCTACCCTCGATCTACGTGCATGTAGCTGCCTACAACGACAACCGTAGGTAGGCAGCACAACATCGACGCATGTGCAATCGTTGTGCCTGTAGTAGCCCGTCGACCGCCTGCCAGTAGTAGGCTTGTGGCCGACGGGGCTTGCAGCCCACGGGTGCCCCACCCACGTGCGCTGCCTGCGGCCACAACGCCCGTAAGGGTAGGTGGCGCTTGCGATCAGACTACCCGCAAGGGCGGGCGGCGCTAATAGGCATGCCCATAGCGACGGTCGCCCAAAGGAGGGGCATTGCCCGTGAGCAAAACCGCCCGTGAGGGCACCCACCTACAGGGGTGGTGCCGCCCACGGGTGAGCCGACCGCAAGCAGGGGCAGCCCCCCTGTTCCCCGCCGCATAGGCCGTCGCCAACAAGGTGGTGGCGGCGACAACAGGAAGGGAGAGGGAGAAGGACATTAGGTTTTTTGGGCAAAAAGATAGTTTTACCCCTTGTGAATTTGAGAAATTTCAATTTATTATTGGGGCTTACGAGCCTCCATTATATTTTTCATTTATTGTCGGGCTTGCATGTCTATGATTAAGTTGTAATCACATGAAGAGGCTCAGCGGGAGTATGGATGTGACAGCGGGACCCACGAGACGGATGATCGCGATGCATGAAGATGCGTCGAGATGCCGACGGAATCGACAAGGATGAGATGGACGATCATAGGGCATGGAGATGCACCACTGCACACATAGATCTTGATGTGAGTGATTAGGCCCACTGGCTTGGGCCTGATCACATTAGGCTATGGTCCATGATCATCTGATGTGATTACATATGTGATGTATAATTACTAAATACACCTACTAGATATGTATATATGTTTTCATGTGATGTAGATATATATTAAATATGTATGTGTGTGACATATCATATCAGGAGACCAAATCAAAGAAATCCCTCTCTCGACAATATTAAGTTGGTAAACTTAAGACAATTAGATTGACCCATGTGGCCTTCGATTGTTATAGGTAGGGATCGATTCTCGGTATAGGTTGAGTTGGTTGAGTCCCTCGAGGCTCACCTATCTCACGATTCGCTATCTTGCCTATGACATAGAGATGTTGCCGGTGACCTGAGGACATGGTATGCTTGGTTGAGCCCCTCGAGGGTATATCATTGAATCAGACTCATCTTGTAATGATGGTATTGACTTAACCGAAAACATATTTAGTCGAGTCCCTCGAGACCATGGTGATTTAGAGGCCGAAAAAGATGGGAATCATAAGGAGTTGTGATCGGCAAGAGTTGCCTACCTTTTGGGCATAGTGTAATTGGTCGAGTCCCTTGAGGTTATACTAAGATGGTGATTGGATCCAGATCCCCACAAGAAGTCTGCCGGAGACTTCCGTTTCATGTGCTAAGGGTGTCGCATGACTCACCAGTAAAATAGTGGGAGTACATTAAGATAGAAGTCCATATCTTGATTTTTTATTTTTGTAAAATTTGCATGTTATTTATTTCTACTACATCTTTATTTTTAGAAAATATCGCTTTCAAATCCCTTACGTGGCATACTTGATGTCAACCGCCTCACTAATCCAAATTATATGGATTAGCTCCATAACTTGAGAATTGTTCTCATGGCGGAGAAAATCACGTACGTCCTTGATATAGTGATGCCTACGCCCGAGGAAGGGGCAAGCGAGAATAAGATCGCTCGCTACGTGAAGTACATTGATGACTCCACTCTTGCTCAGTATTACATGTTGGGCTCCATAACTCCTGAGTTATAGAGACAGCATAAAAAGATGGATGCTAGATCCATTCTCCTATATGTCTACAAACTGTTTGAGGAATAAGGAAGGACTCAGCGATATAAGATATCCAAGAGCCTCTTCTGTGCTAGGATGATTGAGAGGATATCGGTTCAGAATCATATCCTAAAGATGATTGAGTGGATAGAGAAACTCACAGTTCTAGGAATGGTCCTAGAGGATAACCTGTGTGTGGACATTGTACTTAAGTCTCTACCAGATTCCTTTTCATAATGAATTTTAACATAAATAAGCTTGAGGTGACTCTCCCGAAGCTCCTCAATGTGTTAGGGAGGCAGAGAGGACTATCAAGAAAGAGAAGCCAATTCTTTACACTAATGAGACCAGAAAAAAAAGGAAAGCAGAAAAATCCCTTAAGAAGGGCAAGGGCAGACCAGGTAAAGCAAAGGTTGCTAAGAAAAACCTGGCAAAGGATAAAGGCCAATGCTTCCAATGCAAAAATGATGGGCACTTGAAGAGGAACTACAAAGAGTACCTTGCAGAGAGGGTGAAACAGAAGATTGGAGAAGCTTCAGGTACATTCATGATCAGTTTCTAGTTGTCAAATTTTTGTGATAGTGCATTGGTATTGGATACCGGTATTGCTTATCACATCAAAAATTTGTTGTAGATTCTAACAAAGTTGAGGAGTTTGGTGAGAGGAATATTGCATATGGTTTGTTTATGCTAGATATTGCTTAATATATCATAAATGTAGGTATGTCCAAGAGAAAACGAGATGAGGTGAACAGTGCATACTTATGGCATTGTAGCCTAGGTCACATTCATGAGGGAAGGATTCATAAGTTGCTAAAGGATTGATATCTAGATCCATTCAACTATAAGTCATATACAACTTGCGAGCCTTGCCTTCGTGGAAAACTGATTAACTCTCCATTTAATGGAACTGGAGAAAGAGCCACTAAGTTACTAGAACTCATATATAGTGATATATATGCACCCATGTCAACTCATGCCATTGGTGGTTACTCCTACTTCATTACCTTTACTGATGATTTCTCAAAGTATGAACATGTGTACTTAATGAAGTACAAGTCTAAGGCCTTTGAGAAATTTAGATAGTATAAGAATGAAGTGGAGAACTAGATTGGAAAGAGTATCAAGACTCTTTGATCAGATCGAAGAGGTGAGTACTTAAGTACAGAGTTTACCCAGTTCCTCAAGGACCATAGGATTTTATCCTAATTGACACCTCCTTATACACCTCAGCTCAATGATGTATCTGAAAGGCGGAATCGTACATTGTATGGTCTATGATGAGTTTCGCTGACCTACCCATCTCATTCTGGCGATATGGAGACCATAACTTACATTCTGAATAGAGTTAAAACTAAGTCGATAGTTTCAACACCATATGAGATATGGAAAGGGACGAAGCCCGATCTTAAAGTTGTTAAGATTTGGGGCTGCCTAGGCCATATTAAAAAGATACAACCCCGATAAGTTAGAATTGAGGATGGAGCGGTGCAAGTTCGTGAGATACCCCAAGGAAACTTATGGGTACTATTTGTATCATCTCAAGGACCAAAAGGTTTTTGCAGCCAAGAGAGCAGTGTTACTTGAGAAGGAACATATACTTGGTAGAGACAATGGGAGCATGATAGAGTTAAGCGAGGTTGGAGAACCTAGCTCAAGTACCACTCTACAGCCCGAGTCTGTTCAGATACCTAACACATAAGTTCTAACTTTACATATGTCCGATAGAATATCCTATCCTCCTTAGAGATATGTGGGATATATTAGAGGAGAGAATGTTGAGGATATTGATCCTTAGACCTACGAGGAGGCTATTATGAGTATAGGCTCTGGGAAGTGGCAAGAAACTATGAATTCTGAGATAGATTCCATGTACTCCAATAAAGTTTGGAACCTAGTTGATGTGCCCGAGGGTATTCTACCCATCAGTTGCAAGTGGATCTTTAAGAAAAAGATTGGAGTAGATAAAAAGGTAGAGAATTATAAAGCAAGGCTAGTGGCTAAGGGGTATTGTTAAAGGGAAGATTCTGACTATGACAAAACCTTCTCACCCATAGCAATGCTAAAATTCATCCGAATTCTATTAGCTATTATAGCACTTAATGATTATGAGATCTGGCAGATGGACGTAAAAACTGCATTCCTCAATGGCAACCTTGAGAAGGAGGTATATATGATATAGCCCGAGGGATTCGTGTCCAAGGACTGCCCAGATAAGGTGTGTAGGTTTCTTAGATCTATTTATGGACTAAAGCAAGCTTCCCGAAGTTGGAACATAAGATTTGATTAGGCAATCAGATCTTATGACTTCGTTAAGAATAAATATGAGCCTTGTGTGTGCAGGAAGGTAAGTGGGAGCGCTATCACCTTCTTGGTATTATATGTGGATGACATCCTGATCATTGGGAATGATGAAGAAATGCTATCCATAATAAAGGCTTAGTTATTTAGATACTTCTCCACAAAGGACTTAGGGGAAGCATCTTATATCTTGGGAATTCAGATCTATAGAGCTAGATCCAAGAGGATGCTTGGCTTGTCCCAATCCAATGATATAAACATCATTGTCAAAAGGTTTGGCATAGAAAATTCTAAGAGAGGTCTCACACCGATGAGACATGGGATATCGTTTTCTAGGAGTATGTCCCCAAAGAGTCCTAAAGAAAGGGCGAACATGGATAGGATGTCCTATGCCTCAATAATAAGGTCTATCATGTATGTCATCCTATGTACTAGGCCTGATATAGCACATGCTTTTAGTGTCATGAGCAGGTATTAGGCGGATCCAGGCTTGGAGCATTGGAAAGCAATAAAGTGTATCCTTAAGTACTTTAGAATGATTAAGGATCTTTTATTAATATATGGAGGTAGTAGCCTCAAGGTTGAAGGCTACAAAGACTCGAGTTTTCAGTCTGATGTCGATAATAGCAAGTCGAATTCGGGGTATGTGTACACCCTGAATGGAGGAGCAGTGTGCTGGAAGAGTTCCAAGCAAGATATTACTACTAACTCGACCATAGAGGCGGAATACATTACTGTAGTAAAGGGGGGGCAAAGGAGAGAGTCTGGATGAGGAAGTTCATTGTAGATATGGGAGTTGTACTAGGCAGTAAGGAGTCGATTTCATTATATTATGACAACTACAGGGTTATTACTCAAATAAGGGAACCCGGGTCTCATCAGAAGTGTTCTGAGGAGGTTCCAGCTTATTAGAGAAATCATGACCTCAAGAGATGTAGTAGTGAAAAGAGTTACATCCGAATATAACATTGCGGATCCACTGATAAAGTCGTTGTCTCATATTATCTTTGAGCGTCATAGGAGTCTGATGGGTATCAAACACATAGGTGATTGGCTTTAGGTAAAGTGGGAGATTACTAGTCATATATGCCTTGTAAGCCAAACATGTGAGTGATAGCACGTGTGACTTGACACGCTGTCATTTTGCTTATTATATTTTGGCATTTATCACTTTATATTACTTATTGCATATATGCATATATATACTGTGATGTCCTTGGATCTGTGTAATGGGAATCATATCATGATGAGATTACGAGAATGAGACCGATTCGCCTTTAAACAGATCCTAAATAATCTCGGTCATAGGTTACTCGAGAGGGACATCGAGATAACCAGACATACTGGTGTATTGTATACCCGTCCATATGATGGATGCAGCTAGTCTCATAGCTGCTCGTGTGGAGACACTAGGGATATAATATAGGTGCTTATTGGGGATTGAGTTCATTGATTGTTCCGCTTACAGAATGCTGAATGGTTGATGATGCCTTATTATCAGACAATGATTCCATAGTCCTAGTGGTATATCTGGTCCTTAGACTTAAGATATCAAGGATGTCCTGTATGAGTTCTCCACTCTTTGATACCAGACTTATAAGTTTGGATGTCCCAGATCAAGCATAGTGGGTTATTGGGAGTGGTAGTCAACCTTACGAGGGCTATTGAGTGTCGATAGAGGATCATCCACTCTCGGTGTCATGAGAAGAATGTCCATGAGTTCTTACTCAGATAAATCCCTAGTCAAGATCATTCAGATTGAGAGAGAAAGAGTTCTCCGGGAGAATCTGATTAGAGCGAGACTCGAGTAGAAACCGTATGGGTTTGACAGCATCATACCCAATATATGGTCTCTGGGATATTAGATAGATGAGGGACTATAGATATATGGTAATTGAGGACAAACAAGTCCAATAGATTGGATTCCCTTGCATCGTCTAGGGACTGCGGCGTTGTGGCCTAGTACGTCCGCAATCGATGAGTCGAGTGAATTATTATAGACATAATAATTCACTAAGCCAGAAGGAATTCTAACAGGTATAACTCACAGCCAGCTCGATATTGGGCCTAAAGGGTCACACACATATGGTAGACATTGCGATGAGTAGAGGTTCGGATATGAGATATCTACCGGAGCCTCTATCTTATTGGATATCCAATAACCCCCTGAATTAATGGATCCCATAGACGAGATCCAATGTCACATCCCAGGTTTATAAAAAGAATTATAAATCAGTATTTTATTATCCATAATTTACATAATAAACTCCCTCATTTTCTTTTCATTCGTCTTTGAATTCAAATCATTGTCTTTATAGTAGTAAATATTCTATTAAACTAAAAAAATGATAACATCTTCTTGGTAGGGTCACAAGTCTCTTCCACCCAAGCTTCAGATCTATTACATAGTAGTAGATTACTCTGAAAATAAATATAAAATAAAAACATATCAACAGCCACACATGTTGGTATGAACCTCAAAAAAATCATAAAAATAATCTTTAATATTCATGAAATATAAATAAATATCAATAATTCAATAAGAAAATATATCGATTCGTCATAAAACTTATGCATCAGAAAAATAATGATAATTTCTTACATAATAAATAAAATCATGCATCAGCCACATGCAACACATACATAATAACAAAGGCGTACATCACCCGATGGTGCACTCTCCCAATAGCGGATGGAGAGGCATATTACATAGGATGGATTCCTCCCAACAGCAGATGGAGGAACCATCAAACCATCACGTTTGATGGCCCGCTAATCCCTAAAGGGAATCACCATACCTGCCCTCGGTAGGGATACATAAGCATCCATGATCATTCATTTACACTCATCTAATCACTCACGCATACATCAAGAAATCAATATTATTAAATATTATGAGAGACCATACTTGATGTAAATATGCTAGACTATGTTCATTGGTGGCTTCGCACTGTGATGGGCCTGTAGCTCCTTTCACATGTTACACTCCCAATGTGAACTACTAGTCTAGTCACATCTATTACATGATACTCATCATATCAATATTATAAATATAAGAAAATAGAAAACCAATAATCATTTTCAAATGACATCTTCAGATAAAACTTTAAATTTATCAAATTATAGAAGCATGAAACATCAATATCTTAATAGTCCTCAATCAACCAAAACCCTAATTGGAATAGCTCAATTGACTTAAACTAAACTCAATTCAATTATGATCTAACGGAACCAACATTAAATCCTTATAGAACTAGTCTAGAATTAGCCTAGACTGGTCTAATTTAGATTTAATTGATCTTGATTAGGTCAAATAGGTTTGAACTAGTCAAATTAGTTTGGAATCACCCTAAACCGGCTTTAACTGATCAAACCTATTTGATTTAGTCAATTAATAAGCTCAAACCAATAAAGAGGGAGAAAATTGGACTATGTCATATAGTGTTAACCCAAACCGAACCAACCCATCTGAGTCTTGAACGAGTCACATACACTACATATACCTATTCTAAGTACTAGATTGAGTTGAGGTACGATAGACTATATAAAAGGATTGACGTTATGTCTCATGTCAATCGCGTAGCTAGGCAGGCTACTTCATGGACTAGGCTAAGCCTCACTTATAAGTTGGGTTGAGTCTTACCATTGAATTAGGCCATGCTTGGTTCGTGAGTTAGTTCTAGAAATATGAGTTGGGGTCGTATCTGACCACATGGACTAGGTCGTACCTAGCCACATGAGGCTGGCCCATACCTAGCCACATGAGTTGGCCCATACCTAGCCACATGGTTGGGTCATACCTTACCACATGGTTGGGTCATACATGACCACATGTACTGGATCATACCTAGCCACATGAGTTGGCCCATACCTAGCCACATGAGTTGGCCCATACCTAGCCACATGAGTTGGCCCATACCTAGCCACATGAGTTGGCCCATACCTAGCCACATGAGTTGGCCCATACCTAGCCACATGAGTTGGCCCATACCTAGCCACATGAGTTGGCCCATACCTAGCCACATGAGTTGGCCCATACCTAGCCACATGAGTTGGCCCATACCTAGCCACATGAGTTGGCCCATACCTAGCCACATGAGTTGGCCCATACCTAGCCACATGAGTTGGCCCATACCTAGCCACATGAGTTGGCCCATACCTAGCCACATGAGTTGGCCCATACCTAGCCACATGAGTTGGCCCATACCTAGCCACATGAGTTGGCCCATACCTAGCCACATGAGTTGGCCCATACCTAGCCACATGAGTTGGCCCATACCTAGCCACATGAGTTGGCCCATACCTAGCCACATGAGTTGGCCCATACCTAGCCACATGAGTTGGCCCATACCTAGCCACATGAGTTGGCCCATACCTAGCCACATGAGTTGGCCCATACCTAGCCACATGAGTTGGCCCATACCTAGCCACATGAGTTGGCCCATACCTAGCCACATGAGTTGGCCCATACCTAGCCACATGAGTTGGCCCATACCTAGCCACATGAGTTGGCCCATACCTAGCCACATGAGTTGGCCCATACCTAGCCACATGAGTTGGCCCATACCTAGCCACATGAGTTGGCCCATACCTAGCCACATGAGTTGGCCCATACCTAGCCACATGAGTTGGCCCATACCTAGCCACATGAGTTGGCCCATACCTAGCCACATGAGTTGGCCCATACCTAGCCACATGTTGGTATGAACCTCAAAAAAATCATAAAAATAATCTTTAATATTCATGAAATATAAATAAATATCAATAATTCAATAAGAAAATATATCGATTCGTCATAAAACTTATGCATCAGAAAAATAATGATAATTTCTTACATAATAAATAAAATCATGCATCAGCCACATGCAACACATACATAATAACAAAGGCGTACATCACCCGATGGTGCACTCTCCCAATAGCGGATGGAGAGGCATATTACATAGGATGGATTCCTCCCAACAGCAGATGGAGGAACCATCAAACCATCACGTTTGATGGCCCGCTAATCCCTAAAGGGAATCACCATACCTGCCCTCGGTAGGGATACATAAGCATCCATGATCATTCATTTACACTCATCTAATCACTCACGCATACATCAAGAAATCAATATTATTAAATATTATGAGAGACCATACTTGATGTAAATATGCTAGACTATGTTCATTGGTGGCTTCGCACTGTGATGGGCCTGTAGCTCCTTTCACATGTTACACTCCCAATGTGAACTACTAGTCTAGTCACATCTATTACATGATACTCATCATATCAATATTATAAATATAAGAAAATAGAAAACCAATAATCATTTTCAAATGACATCTTCAGATAAAACTTTAAATTTATCAAATTATAGAAGCATGAAACATCAATATCTTAATAGTCCTCAATCAACCAAAACCCTAATTGGAATAGCTCAATTGACTTAAACTAAACTCAATTCAATTATGATCTAACGGAACCAACATTAAATCCTTATAGAACTAGTCTAGAATTAGCCTAGACTGGTCTAATTTAGATTTAATTGATCTTGATTAGGTCAAATAGGTTTGAACTAGTCAAATTAGTTTGGAATCACCCTAAACCGGCTTTAACTGATCAAACCTATTTGATTTAGTCAATTAATAAGCTCAAACCAATAAAGAGGGAGAAAATTGGACTATGTCATATAGTGTTAACCCAAACCGAACCAACCCATCTGAGTCTTGAACGAGTCACATACACTACATATACCTATTCTCCTGCTTGGCCACATGGTTGGGTCATACCTTACCATATGAGTTGGGTTATACATGGCCACATAGATTGGATCGTACTTAGCCACATGAGCTGGCCCATGCCTAGCCACATGGTTGGGTTGTACCTTACCATATGAGTTGGGTCATACATGACCACATGTACTGGATCATACCTAGCCACATGAGTTGGCCCATACCTAGCCACATGGTTGGGTCATACCTTACCACATGGGTTGGGTCATACATGGTCATATGGACTAGATCGTACCTAACCACATGGGTTGGGTCATACTTGGCTACATGGGTTGGGTCATACCTTGCCATATGGACTGGCTCTTACCCGGCCATATAGGTTGGGTCATGCCGAGTCCTATGGGCTAGGTTGTACTTGGTCACATGTGCTAGGTCGTACATGACCACATAGGTTGAGTCGATTATTTCTAATCGATCAACTTGATTCAAGTCAGACCTCAATTATACTCCTCTTATCAAATTAGATTTAAACATTTAAAATTATTAAAGGACTAAAATCCATTAATAAAAATTTTAAATTCATAATCTTAAATTTAAAACTAATTACATGGTAGAAATTTATACATAATTCTTGAAACATAGATATATCTAATTAAATAAATTAGAACTATTATGCTAATCCAAAAATAAGAATTTTAATAACTAAATCGATATTAAAATTCACTTAAGCTTAAAAAATCAAGATGAATCAAATAATCATTCTAACATCACAAAATAATTATCATTATTTATTAATCATAAATTTTTAAAATTAGAACATCATTATGCATCAAAAATTATAATAATCTCAACATCAAGATTTCAAAATATAGATCAAAACTAGTTAAAAAGAAGGGATCCTACCTCTTCTCGGCTATCCTTTAATCGATATCATCTCCTTGGGAAGTCCTCTCCTAAATCCTTCGATTGTTAGTGTTAGGAAAGGGGTCGGCACTAAGAGGGGGGGTGAATTAGTGCAATGGTAAAAACATCGGTTTAAAAATTCTTTTGTACGTTTAAAACTGATTTCGGAAACTTAACTTGAAACACGTGTTCATAAATGTATTGAAGGTAATAAGCAAGTAAAATAGTTTGTAGTAAAGTAAATGACAACAATAGAAATGCAAACTAGAGAACACGCCAATTTTATAGTGGTTCCGTCGTCATGACCTACATCCACTATGTCGATTCCTCTTCCGTCGAAGCCACCGGCATCCACTATCGATCTTCCGTTAATAGGCGAAGATCAATCTCCTTCTTACACCCCTCTTCTCCTTTTCTCGGGTTTAGGAGATAACCCTTACAAGCACTCACTCCTCTATAAATAGAATTCTAAGTTTAAGATAGAGGAGGGATTTCTCAAGTGGTTTCTATAGCGTTTTCTCACTTTAAAACTTTCTGTGCTTGTATATATTATCCAGGGATGAGAGAGGTATTTATAGGCTTCAAGTGAATTCAAACTTAGAGCCTAAAAACATCTCATCCCGAGTTTTCTAGGTGTAGGCGGTACAATCGCCCAGTCTGGCGGTACCACCGCTTGACACTGAGCGGTACCACTGCCCAGATCGACGATACCACCACTTGACACAGTCTTGAATATTGTGCCACGATGGTGCCACTTCTTGGGTCACTATTTGGGCCTCTTATTAGGCCCAACATAGTCCTTACATGGGCCCAACTAGCCCCTAATTGGGTTGGCCTAGATCCAAAACTAAATACGTGCTAACTATGATTCCTAAGACATATTCTAAGCTAAACAAGTCTGTAAATCTAGTTTCATCCGGCGAGCTTCCGGCGAACTTCCAACAATCTCTCGGCAATGCTCCGGTGGACTCCCGACAAGCTTCTGGACTTCACAACATTCTTCTTTGTGAGATCCGACGAGCTTCTTCTAGCAATCTTGGCTGGTTCCTGAAGAAGTTCCTACGAATGTCTAGACTTCCAACGAACTCTCGAACTCCCAACGAAATCACGTTCTTGACTCTGGGACTTCATTTTGCTTTATGTCTTGCGATCGTAGTTAATCTTGCACATGTAAAAACACACTTTGATCTAAACAATTAATACTAAGCATTAATCATGTTGTCCGGCATGTCATTAGTCCCTCGACGCTTCGTCCGATTCTTCGGCGTATTGTCCTCTCTTGCGGCCTATTGTCCAATCGGTTAGTTGACTCCGAAACTCTGATATCTTTGGTGAAATATCCGCTCATCTTGGCTTGATACCTGAATCCATGGCATGAAGCCTTCTATCAAAACATCAATTGATCCTCCGGCTCGACATCCAATCTTCTGACATGTTTTCCTTCGGCACAACATGATTTTTCCTGCTTTAATTGTCTAATCCTAATCAAAGTATCTTGCATCACTCAAAACACATATTAAATCATAAATAATTATCAATTTGTTTCATCATTAAAATACGAGATTCAACAATCTCCCCCTTTTTTATGATGACAACCAATTGATGATGGAGTTAATCTTAACTCTTGGAGTTTCAACAAACTCCCCCTATCAATATGTCATATTGATAAAACCTTGAATTCAAGCTGAATTCAAGTCATTGCAAATTTCATTATGAATATTTACAACATATCATCATGCATCATATGATCACACTTCTCCCCTTTGTCATCGACAAAAAGGAGAAGTTCAATTCTCATGTGTTTAGAAGTAAAAGTTCAAATCATTGCATATTAAACATAATTTCCAATTTGATCATTATGCAATATAGCAATAATTAAAGAGGTACAAGTTTAGCTTGTTTGCTTCTTGAGATAGGCAAGAAAACACTTCTTTGTAATGTTCAAGATAGCATGTTCAAGATAGCAAGTTCTACATCATGCAAGCTAGCAAATTAGAGATATTCAAGAAAGTAACTCTTGCTTCTTGAAATATGCAAGTTGCAAGTTAGCAAATTTTTGCTTCCTTTGCAATGTTTGAGCTAGCAATTTTGCTTCCGTTGCAAAGTGCAAGTTAGCATGTTTTGCATCTTGAGCTAGCAATATTTCTTCCCCTTTATCATTGTCAAAAAGAAGGGAAGACCCTTTACATCAATTTTCAAATTATGACAAAGGTAAAAAATCAACCTTATTTCAATATGTTTGTGTATTATTATGTTTTCAAGTTGAAATATGCATAATTTTAAAATCTTACATTTCAGTTTTCATGCATGATACCAAAAATAAATCAATCATCACTACAACTCATCATGCACATTATTAAAATGTAAAAATCATCAAACATAATACAAATATTGATTTTCAAAATATTCATCATTATTTTGAGCATATCATATATGATACTAAGACATTCATAATACATCATTTTAGCAATAAATCATAGTATTTCAAATCATGATGATATGTAAATGTCTTTATATCCTATCATGCATGATCATAACTTCTCATTTGTATAATATCATGAGTATTGCATGATTTAAAATCATCAAATGAAAATTAACAATAAAAATTAATGATGAGATATACAAATCATGAAGATAAATTGTGAATAACAAGAGACATATTATAATTCTTTTTAGATAACTCAAATAGCGAAAAAATCAATCATAGTAAATAATTTTGATTTATAAAAAAATTCTCAAGTTATAATTCCAAGAAATCAAGAGAAAATATGATTCATTTTAACAAATCTCCTCTTAAATAAAATGACAAAAATAATTCTTAGGAGATCATAAAATAAAAGATATTCAAGAGAAATTTTAAGTCATGAATTTCGAAAAAGATATTCTCTTTAGTAAATCGTAAAAGAAACTTAGGTGAAAAAGATTTCAATTCATGCATATAAAATCTTGATTTAAGCATCAGAAATCTAAAGTTATAAATCTCGAAAAATCAAGATTAAGCTCATTCAAATTTAAAACGTCAAATCAAAATCATTTTCAAGAGATTCATAAAAAGGACATAAATAGATTCATTAATCTCTCATTTTTAGAAAAATGGTAAGAAGAAACATATGAGTTCAAAAACTAGATCTTGATTCATAGAGAAATCAAGATGATAATTCATATAAAAAAATATCACAAGTTATAATCAAAAGAAAAATCATCATTTATCTGCAAATCATTCAACTTGTTAAATCAACAAAGTCATTTTTAAGTGATTCATAAAAATGATACACATAGATTCATCAAAATCAATAAGATAAAGATGTTTCATTTTAAGTTGTTGGTTTTATACAAGTATGCTTTTATCTTTTTACCAACCAAAAATACGCATCATTTTTAAAACCGAAAAAGCCACTTTCATTACGGTAAAATTTGATAGTCCATAAGTCACTAGAATCATCATGCATAATTTCGAAAGATAAACTAATTAAACATGATCTAAAATCATCATTATATTATTAAAACATCAAGCATGGTTTCATTAATCATAAGACATCTTCAATCAAAATCAAAAAGCAATACGAAAATCAATATGATTACATATTTTTGCTTCCTAAAAACATACATATGATTATTCTTATTAGGTATACAAGCATTAGATTTACATTTTATTGTATTTTCATAAAACATATAATTTTCATGATCATTTGCAAAAATTACTAGAAAGATAAGCATGATTCCTAATTTTTTACATTTTCATTACATTATTAAACATGTAATTTTCAAGAAAAATAAATTTTTCTAAACTAAAATAACTCATGAAAAAGCATATGTAATTTCGAAATAAACTAAAGGCATTTTGATTACATCATCGTCGAAAGCCGTTAAGGCGTAGTTTGCCACCTCGCCTTTGTTGATTTTCTCCTCATCTTCAAATGAGCTCGATTCATCCCAATTTGTGTTCTTCTTCCTGCGTTCATAGCAAGTAGTTGCGTTCTTTTTATTCTTTAATTTTTGTTTCATTAACTTTTTAAATTTTCTGAGTAGTTCAAGTTTATCATCACTTGAGCTTATACTCGAGTGGTCTGCATGTATTTTAAGTATTAAATCCTTCCTGTTCTTTGGAAGGTTATTCTTGAGTTCTTCACGTGCATTGCACTTAATTCATAGGTCATTAAAGACCCTATTAGTTCTTCAATTGGAAAGATATTAAAAAAATTTTATTTTTGAATTGTCGTTACTTTTGAATCCCAATTCTTATTTAGAGAATGTAAAATTTTGTTTACAAGTTCAAAATCCGAAAAACTTCTACCAAGTGATTTTAAACCATTGATGACGTCCGTAAAACTGGTGTACATGTCATGTACATTCACAATGGTTTCACATGGTTTCATTCGAAAAAGTTCAAAATCATGCATTAAAAGGTTAATTTTCAAATATTTAACTTTGCTAGTTCCTTCATGTGTGATTTCAAAAGTGCATCAAATATCGAAAGACATTTCGCAAGTAGAAACCCGATTAAACTCAGTTTTGTCTAAGGCGCAAAATAGAGCATTCATAGCTCTAGCATTTAAAGAAAACGTCTTCTTCTCTAAATCATTCCAATGGTTCATTGGAAGAGAAGACATTTGAAAATCAAATTTGACTATGTGCCATAAATTGACATTCAATGAAAGCAAGAAAACTCTCATTCGATTTTTTCAATAAGTGTAGTCCATCCCATTGAAAAAGGGAGGACGAATGAGAGAGTGACCCTCTTGAAAGCCGAAAAGAGCCATTTCTATTTGGGTGTTAAACCAAAATAGAAAATGAGGCTCTGATACCAATCATTAGGAAAGGGGTCGGCACTAAGAGGGGGGTGATTTAGTGCAGCAGTAAAAACATCGGTTTAAAAATTCTTTCGTACATTTAAAACCAATTTCGAAAACTTAACTTGAAACACATATTCGTAAATGTGTTGAAGGTAGTAAGCAAGTAAAATGGTTTGTAGTAAAGTAAATGACAACAATAGAAATGCAAACCAGAGAACACGCTAATTTTATAGTGGTTCGGTTGTCGTGACCTACATCTACTCCGCTGATTCCTCTTCCATCGAGGCCATCAGCATCCACTATCGATCATCCTTTAATTGTCGAAGATCAAACTCCTTCCTATACCCCTCTTCTCCTTTTCTCGGGTTTAGGAGACAACCCTTACAAGCACTCACTCCTCTCTAAACAGAATTCTAAGTTTAAGCTAGAGGAGAGATTTCTCAAGTGGTTTCTATAGCGTATTCTCACTTTAAAACATTCTGTGCTTGTATATATTACCCAGGGATGAGAGAGCTATTTATAGGTTTCAAGTGGATTTAAACTTGGAGCCTAAAAATATCTCATCCCGAGTTTCCTTAGTGCAGGTGGTACCATCGCCCAGACTAGCATTACCACCGCTTGCAGCCTCTCGGAGGCTATGTCGGGGTGGTACCACCACTTGAATAGTCTTGAAGAATATGCCACGATGGTACCACTTCTTGGTTCACTGTTTGGGCCTCTCATTTGGCCCAACATAGTCCTTACATAGGCCTAACTGGCCCCTAATTGATTGGCCCAAATCCAAACCCAATTACGTGCTAACTACAATTCCTAAGACATATTCTAAGCTAAACAACTCCACAAGTCTAGTTTCTTCCGGCGATCTTCTAGCAAACTTCCGACGATCTCTCAGTAATATTTTGGTGGCCTCCCGGCATGCTCCTAGACTTCATGACAATCTTCTTGACGAGTTCCAATGAGCTTCTTCTGGCAAGCTCTAGGACTTCTCAACTGGTTTCTATAAAACTTCCGACGAACGTCTGGTCTTCCAATGAACTCTCAAACTCCTAACGAAATCGGGTTCTTGACTTTGGGACTTCATTTTGCTTTATGTCTTACTATCATAGTTAATCCTACACATGTAAAAACACACTTTGATCTAGATAATTAATACTAAGCATTAATCATATTACCCGACATGTCATTTGTCCCTCGATGCTTCGTCCGATTCTTCGGTGTATCGTCCTCTCTTGTGGCCTATTGTCCAATATGCCAATTGACTCTGCAATTCCGATATCCTTAGCCTAATATTCACTCTTCTTGGCCTGATGCCCGAATCCATGGCCCAAAGCCTTCTATCGATATATCGATCGATCCTCCGGCTCGACGTCCAATCTTCTAACATGTTTTCCTCCGGCACAATATGATTTTTCCTGCTTTAATTGTCTTATCCTGATCGTAGCATCCTGCGTCACTCAAAACACAGATTAAATCATAAACAATTAACAATTGGTTTCATCATCAAAATACAAGATTCAACAATCTCCCCCTTTTTGATGATGACAACCAATTGATGACGGAGTTAATCTTAACTTCTGGAGTTTGAACAAACTCCCCATATCAATATGCCATCTTGATAGAACCTTGAATTCAAGCCGAATTCAAGTCATTATAAATTTCATCATGAATATTTGTAACATATCATCATGCATAATATGATCATAATTCTCCCCCTTTGTCATCAACAAAAAGGAGAAGTCCAATTCTCATATGTTTACAAGTACACGTTCAAATCATTGCATATTAAACATAATTTTCAATTTGATCATTATGCAAGATAGCAATAATTAAATATGTACAAGTTTTTCATTTTTGCTTCTTGAGATAGGCAAGATAACACTTCTTTGTAATGTTCAAGATAGCAAGTTCTACATCATGCAAGCTAGCAAATTAGAAATGTACAAGAAAGCAACTCTTGCTTCTTGAAATATGCAAGTTGCAAGTTAGCAAATTTTTGCTTCCTTTGCAATGTTTTAGCAATTTTGCTTCCGTTGCAATGTGCAAGTTAGCATGTTTTGCATCTTGAGCTAGCAATATTTCTCCCCCTTTGTCATTGTCAAAAAGAAGGGAAGACCCGTTACATCAATTTTCAAATTATGACAAAGGTAAACAGTCAACCTTATTTCAATATGTTTGTGCATTATTATGGTTTCTAGTTGAAATATGCACAATTTTAAAATCTTACATTTCATTTTTCATACATGATACCGAAAATAAATCTATCATCACTACAACTCATCATGCACATTATTAAAATGTAAAATCATCAAACATTATACAAAAATTTATTTTCAAAATATTCATCATTATTTTGAGCATATCATACATGATACTAAGACATTTATAATACATCATTTTAGCAATAAATCATAGTATTTCAAATCATGATGATATCTAAATGTCATTATACCCTATCATGCATGATCATAACTTCTCATTTGTATAATATCATGAGTATTGCATGATTTCATATCATCACATGAAAATTAACAATAAAAATTGATGATCAGATATACAAATCATGAAGACAAATTGTGAATAACAATAGACATATTATGATTCTTTTTAGATAACTAAAATAGCGAGAAGAACGAATCATAGTAAACAATTTTGATTTATAAAAAGAATTCTCAATTTATAATTCCAAGAAATCAAGAGAAAATATGATTCATTTTAAAAAATCTCCTTTTAAATAAAATGACGAAAAGAATTCTTAGGAGATCATAAAATAAAAGATATTCAAGAGAAATTTTAAGTCATGAATTTCGAAAAAGATATTCTCTTTAGTAAATCATAAAAAAAACTTAGGTGAAAAAGATTTTAATTTATGCATATAAAATCTTGATTAATCATTAGAAATCTCAAGTTATAAATCTTGAAAAATCAATATTAACCTCATTCAAATTTAAATCATCAAATCAAAATTATTTTCAAGAGATTCATAAGAAGGACATAAATAGATTCATTAATCTCTCATTTTTAGAAAAATGGTAAGAAGAAACATATGAGTTCAAAAACTAGATCTTGATTCATAGAGAAATCAAGATGATAATTCATATAAAAAAAATATCATAAGTTATAATCAAAAGAAAAATCATCATTTATCTTCAAATCATTCAATTTGTTAAATCAACAAAGTCATTTTTAAGTGATTCATAAAAATGATACACATAGATTCATCAAAATCAATAAGATAAAGATGTTTTTATTTTAAGTTGTCGGATTCAAACAAGTATGCGTTTATCTTTTTACCAACCAAAAATATGCATCATTTTTAAAACCGAAAAAGCCACTTTCATTATGATAAAAATTGATAGTCCATAAATCGCTAGAATCATCATGCATAATTTCGAAAGATAAACTAATTAAGCATGATGTCAGATCATCATTATATTATTAAAACATCAAGCATGGTTTCATTAATCATAAGGCATCTTCAATCAAAATCGAAAAGCAATCCGAAAATCAACATGATTACATATTATTGCTTCTTAAAAACATACATACGATTATTTTTATTAGGTATACAAGTATTAGATTTACATTTTATTATATTTTTATAAAACATACAATTTTCATGATCATTTTCAAAAATTACTAGAAAGATAAACATGGTTCCTAATTTTTTACATTTTCATTATATTATTAAACCTGCAATTTTTAAGAAAAATAAATTTTTCGAAACTAAAATAACTCATGAAAAAGTATTATGTAATTTTGAAATAAATTAAAGGCATTTTGATTACCTCATCGTCGAAAGCTGTTAAAGCTTAATTTACCACCTCGCCTTTGTTGATTTTCTCCTCGTCTTAAGATGAGCTCGATGCATCCCAATTTGTGTTCTTCATCTTGCATTCATTGCAAGTATTTGCGTTCTTTTTGTTCTTTAATTTTTGTTTCATTAACTTATTAATTTTTTTGAGTAGTTCAAGTTCGCCATCGCTTGAGCTTATGCTCAAGTGGTCTTCATGTGTTCTAAGTGTCAAATCCTACCTGTTCTTTGGAGGTTGTTCTTGAGTTCTTCACGTGCATTGCACTTAATTCATAGGTCATTAAAGACCCTATTAGTTCTTCAATTGGAAAGATATTAAAATTTTTTATTCTTGAATTGTCGTTACTTTTGAATCTCAATTCTTATTAAGAGAACGTAAAATTTTGTTTACAAGCTCAAAATCCGAAAAACTTCTACCAAGTGCTTTTAAACCATTGATGACGTCCGTAAAACAGGTGTACATATCAACAATAGTTTCACTTGGTTTCATTCGAAAAAGTTCAAAATAATGCATTAAAAGGTTAATTTTTGAATATTTAACTTTGCTAGTTCCTTCATGTGTGATTTCAAGAGTGCATCAAATATCGAAAGCCATTTCACATGTAGAAACCCGATTAAACTCAGTTTTGTCTAAGGCGCAAAATTAGCTCTAGCATTTAAAGAAAACGTCTTCTTCTCTAAATCATTCCAATGGTTCATTGGAAGAGAAGACATTTGAAAACCAAATTTGACTATGTGCCACAAATTGACATTCAATGAAAGCAAGAAAACTCTCATTCGATTTTTTTAATAAGTATAGTCCGTCCCATTGAAAAAGGGAGGACGAATGAGAAAGTGACCCTCTTGAAAGCCGAAAAGAGCCATTTCTATTTGGGTGTTAAACCAAAATAGAAAATGAGGCTCTGATACCAATCATTAGGAAAGGGGTCGGCACTAAGAGGGGGGTGATTTAGTGCAGCGGTAAAAACATCGGTTTAAAAATTCTTTCGTCCGTTTAAAACCGATTTCGAAAACTTAACTTGAAACACATATTCGTAAATGTGTTGAAGGCAGTAAGCAAGTAAAATGGTTTGTAGTAAAGTAAATGGCAACAATAGAAATGCAAACCAGAGAACACGCCAATTTTATAGTGGTTCGATTGTCATGACCTACATCTACTCCGCTGATTCCTCTTCCATCGAGGCCATCGGCATCCACTATCGATCATCCTTTAATTGTCGAAGATCAAACTCCTTCCTATACCCCTCTTCTCCTTTTCTCGGGTTTAGGAGACAACCCTTACAAGCACTCACTCCTCTCTAAACAGAATTCTAAGTTTAAGCTAGAGGAGAGATTTCTCAAGTGGTTTCTATAGCGTATTCTCACTTTAAAACATTCTGTGCTTGTATATATTACCCAGGGATGAGAGAGCTATTTATAGGCTTCAAGTGGATTTAAACTTGTAGCCTAAAAATATCTCATCCCGAGTTTCCTTAGTGCAGGTGGTACCATCGCCCAGACTGGCATTACCACCGCCTGCAGCCTCTCGGAGGCTATGTCGGGGTGGTACCACCGCTTGAATAGTCTTGAAGACTATGCCATGATGGTACCACTTCTTGGGTCACTGTTTGGGCCTCTTATTGAGCCCAACATAGTCCTTACATGGGCCTAACTGGCCCCTAATTGGTTGCCCCAAATCCAAACCCAATTACGTGCTAACTACAATTCCTAAGACATATTCTAAGCTAAACAACTCCACAAATCTAGTTTCTTCCGGCGATCTTCTAGCAAATTTCCGACGATCTCTCGGTAATATTTCGGTGGCCTCCTGGCAAGCTCCTAGACTTCATGACAATCTTCTTGACGAGTTCCGATGAGCTTCTTCTGGCAAGCTCTAGGACTTCTCAACTGGTTCCTATAAAACTTCCGACGAACGTTTGGTCTTCCAATGAACTCTCAAACTCATAACGAAATCGCGTTCTTCACTTTGGGACTTCATTTTGCTTTATGTCTTGCTATCATAGTTAATCCTACACATGTAAAAACACACTTTGATCTAGATAATTAATACTAAGCATTAATTATATTACCCGACATGTCATTAGTCCCTCGATGCTTCGTCCGATTCTTCGGCGCATCGTCCTCTCTTGTGGCCTATTGTCCAATCAGCTAGTTGACTCCGCAATTCCGATATCCTTGGCATAATATTCACTCTTATTGGCCCGATGCCCGAATCCATGGCCCAAAGCCTTCTATCGATATATCGACCGATCCTCCGGCTCGACGTCCAATCTTCTAACATGTGTTCCTCCGGCACAACATGATTTTTCATGCTTTAATTGTCTTATCCTGATCGTAGCATCCTACGTCACTCAAAACACAGATTAAATCATAAACAATTATCAATTGGTTTCATCATCAAAATACGAGATTCAACAATCTCCCCATTTTTTATGATGACAACTAATTTATGACGGAGTTAATCTTAACTTCTGGAGTTTGAACAAACTCCCCATATCAATATGCCATATTGATAGAACCTTGAATTCAAGCCGAATTCAAGTCATTATAAATTTCATCATGAATATTTGTAACATATCATCATGCATAATATGATCATACTTCTCCCCCTTTGTCATCAACAAAAAGGGGAAGTCCAATTCTCATATGTTTACAAGTACAAGTTCAAATCATTGCATATTAAACATAATTTTCAATTTGATCATTATGCAAGATAGCAATAATTAAAGATGTGCAAGTTTAGCATTTTTGCTTCTTGAGATAGGCAAAATAACACTTCTTTGTAATATTCAAGATAGCAAGTTCTACATCATGCAAGCTAGCAAATTAGAAATGTACAAGAAAGCAACTCTTGCTTCTTGAAATATGCAAGTTGCAAGTTAGCAAATTTTTGCTTCCTTTGCAATGTTTTAGCAATTTTGCTTCCGTTGCAAAGTGCAAGTTATCATGTTTTGCATCTTGAGCTAGCAATATTTCTCCCCCTTTGTCATTGTCAAAAAGAAGGAAAGACCCTTTACATCAATTTTCAAATTATGACAAAGGTAAAGAATTAACCTTATTTCAATATGTTTGAGCATTATTATGGTTTCTAGTTGAAATATGCATAATTTTAAAATCTTACATTTCATTTTTCATACATGATACCGAAAATAAATCTATCATCACTACAACTCATCATGCACATTATTAAAATGTAAAATCATCAAACATGATACAAAAATTTATTTTCAAAATATTCATCATTATTTTGAGCATATCATACATGATACTAAGACATTGATAATACATCATTTTAGCAACAAATCATAGTATTTCAAATCATGTTGATATCTAAATGTCATTATACCCTATCTTGCATGATCATAACTTCTCATTTGTATAATATCATGAGTATTGCATGATTTCATATCATCACATGAAAATTAACAATAAAAATTGATGATCAGATATACAATTCATGAAGACAAATTGTGAATAACAAGAGAATATTATGATTCTTTTTAGATAACTCAAATAGCGAGAAGAACGAATCATAGTAAACAATTTTGATTTATAAAAAGAATTCTCAATTTATAATTCCAAGAAATCAAGAGAAAATATGATTCATTTTAACAAATCTCCTTTTAAAGAAAATGATGAAAAGAATTCTTAGGAGATCATAAAATAAAAGATATTCAAGAGAAATTTTAAGTCATGAATTTCGAAAAAGATATTCTCTTTAGTAAATCGTAAAAGAAACTTAGGTGAAAAAGATTTCAATTTATGCATATAAAATCTTGATTTAAGCATCAGAAATCTCAAGTTATAAATCTTGAAAAATCAATATTAAGCTCATTCAAATTTAAATCGTCAAATCAAAATTATTTTCAAGAGATTCATAAGAAGGACATAAATAGATTCATTAATCTCTCATTTTTAGAATAATGGTAAGAAGAAACATATGAGTTCAAAAACTATATCTTGATTCATAGAGAAATCAAGATGATGATTCATATAAAAAAAATATCACCAGTTATAATCAAAAGAAAAATCATCATTTATCTTCAAATCATTCAATTTGTTAAATCAACAAAGTCATTTTTAAGTGATTCATAAAAATGATACACATAGATTCATCAAAATCAATAAGATAAAGATGTTTTATTTTAAGTTGTCGGATTCATACAAGTATGCATTTATCTTTTTACCAACCAAAAATATGCATCACTTTTAAAACCGAAAAAGCCACTTTCATTATGATAAAAATCGATAGTCCATAAATCGCTAGAATCATCATGCATAATTTCGAAAAATAAACTAATTAAGCATGATGTTAGATCATCATTACATTATTAAAACATCAAGCATGGTTTCATTAATCATAAGGCATCTTCAATCAAAATCGAAAAGCAATCCGAAAATCAACATGATTACATATTATTGCTTCTTAAAAACATACATACGATTATTCTTATTAGGTATACAAGTATTAGATTTACATTTTATTATATTTTTATAAAACATACAATTTTCTTGATCATTTTCAAAAATTACTAGAAAGATAAACATGATTCCTAATTTTTTGCATTTTCATTATATTATTAAACCTGTAATTTTCAAGAAAAATAAATTTTTTGAAACTAAAATAACTCATGAAAAAGTATTATGTAATTTTGAAATAAATTAAAGGTATTTTGATTACCTCATCGTCGAAAGTTGTTAAGGCGTAGTTTACCATCTTGCCTTTGTTGATTTTCTCCTCGTCTTAAGATGAGCTCGATGCATCCCAATTTGTGTTCTTCTTCTTGCATTCATTGCAAGTAATTGCGTTCTTTTTGTTCTTTAATTTTTATTTCATTAACTTTTTAATTTTTTTTAGTAGTTCAAGTTCACCATCACTTGAGCTTATGCTCAAGTGGTCTTCATGTGTTCTAAGTGTCAAATCCTTCCTGTTCTTTGGAGTTTGTTCTTGAGTTCTTCACGTGCATTGCACTTAATTCATAGGTTAAAAGACCCTAATAGTTCTTCAATTGGAAAGATATTAAAATTTTTTATTCTTAAATTGTCGTTACTTTTGAATCCCAATTCTTATTAAGAGAACGTAAAATTTTGTTTACAAGCTCAAAATCTGAAAAACTTCTACCAAGTGCTTTTAAACCATTGATGATATCCATAAAACGGGTGTACATGTCAACAATGGTTTCACATGGTTTCATTTGAAAAAGTTCAAAATCATGCATTAAAAGGTTAATTTTCGAATATTTAACTTTGCTAGTTCCTTCATGTGTGATTTCAAGAGTGCATCAAATATCAAAAGTCATTTCGCAAGTAGAAACCTGATTAAACTCAGTTTTGTCTAAGGCGCAAAATAGAGTATTCATAGCTCTAGCATTTAAAAAAAACGTCTTCTTCTCTAAATCATTCCAATGGTTCATTGGAAGAGAAGACATTTGAAAACCAAATTTAACTATGTGCCATAAATTGACATTCAATGAAAGCAAGAAAACTCTCATTCGATTTTTTCAATAAGTGTAGTCCGTCCCATTGAAAAAGGGAGAACGAATGAGATAGTGACCCTCTTGAAAGCCAAAAAGAGCCATTTCTATTTGGGTGTTAAACCAAAATAGAAAATAAGGCTCTGATACCAATCATTAGGAAAGAGGTCGGCACTAAGAGGGGGGTGATTTAGTGCAGCGGTAAAAACGTCGGTTTAAAAATTCTTTCGTACATTTAAAACCGATTTCTAAAACTTAACTTGAAACACATATTCATAAATGTGTTGAAGGCAGTAAGCAAGTAAAATGGTTTGTAGTAAAGCAAATGGCACCAAAAGAAATGCAAACCAGAGGACACGCCAATTTTATAGTGGTTCGGTTGTCGTGACCTACATCTACTCCGCTGATTCCTCTTCCATCGAGTCCACCGGCATCCACTATTGATCTTCCTTTAATTGTCAAAGATCATCCTCCTTCCTACACCCCTCTTCTCCTTTTCCCGGGTTTAGGAGACAACCCTTACAACCACTCACACCTCTCTAAACAGAATTCTAAGTTTAAGCTAGAGGAGAGATTTCTCAAGTGGTTTCTATAGCGTTTTCTCATTTTAAAACTTTCTGTGCTTGTATATATTACCCAAGGATGAGAGGGCTATTTATAGGCTTCAATTGGATTCAAACTTGGAGCCTAAAAATATCTCATCCCAGGTTTCCTTAGTGCAGGTGGTACCACCGCCCAAACTGGCATTACCACCGCCTGCAGCCTCTCGAAGGCTATGTTTGGGCGGTACCACCGCCTGAATAGTCTTGAAGACTGTTCCACGATGGTACCACTTCTTGGGTCACTATTTGGGCCTCTCATTGGGCCCAACATAGTCCATGCATGGGCCCAACTAGCCCCTAATTAGGTTGGCCCAAATCCAAACCCAATTACGTGCTAACTATAATTCCTAAGACATATTCTAAGCTAAACAACTCCACAAGTCTAGTTTCTTCCGGCGATCTTCTGGCAAACTTCCGACGATCTCTCGGCAATGTTCCGGTGGACTCCCAGCAAGCTCCTAGACTTCACGACAATCTTCTTGACGAGTTCCGATAAGCTTCTTCTAGCAAGCTCCTGGACTTCTCAACTGGCTCCTACAAAACTTCCGACGAACATCTAGTCTTCCAACGAACTCTCAAACTCCCAACGAAATTGCGTTCTTGACTTTGGGACTTCAGTTTGCTTTATGTCTTGCTATCATAATTAATCCTGCACATGTAAAAACACACTTTGATCTAGATAATTAATACTAAGCATTAATCATATTACCCGACATGTCATTGGTCCCTCGATGCTTCGTCCGATTCTTCGGCGCATCATCCTCTCTTGTGGCCTATAGCCCAATCAGCCAGTTCACTCCGCAATTCCGATATCCTTGGCACAATATTCACTCTTATTGGCCCGATGCCCGAATCCATGGCCCAAAGCCTTCTATCGATATATCGACCGATTATCCGACTCGACATCCAATTTTCTAACATATTTTCCTCTGACACAACATGATTTTTCCTGCTTTAATTATCTTATCCTGATCGTAGCATCCTGCGTCACTCAAAACACAGATTAAATCATAAACAATTAACAATTGGTTTCATCATCAAAATACGAGATTCAACAATCTCCCCATTTTTTATGATGACAACTAATTTATGACGGAGTTAATCTTAACTTCTGGAGTTTGAACAAACTCCCCATATCAATATGCCATATTGATAGAACCTTGAATTCAAGCTGAATTCAAGTCATTATAAATTTTATCATGAATATTTGTAATATATCATCATGCATAATATGATCATACTTCTCCCCCTTTGTCATCAACAAAAAGGAGAAGTCCAATTCTCATATGTTTACAAGTACAAGTTCAAATCATTGCATATTAAACATTATTTTCAATTTGATCATTATGCAAGATAGCAATAATTAAAGATGTGCAAGTTTAGCATTTTTGCTTCTTGAGATAGGCAAAATAACACTTCTTTGTAATATTCAAGATAGCAAGTTCTACATCATGCAAGCTAGCAAATTAGAAATGTACAAGAAAGCAACTCTTGCTTCTTGAAATATGCAAGTTGCAAGTTAGCAAATTTTTGCTTCCTTTGCAATGTTTTAGCAATTTTGCTTCCGTTGCAAAGTGCAAGTTAGCATGTTTTGCATCTTGAGCTAGCAATATTTCTCCCCGTTTGTCATTGTCAAAAAGAAGGGAAGACCCTTTACATCAATTTTCAAATTATGACAAAGGTAAAGAATCAACTTTATTTCAATATGTTTGTGCATTATTATGGTTTCAAGTTGAAATATGCATAATTTTAAAATCTTACATTTCATTTTTCATACATGATACCGAAAATAAATCTATCATCACTACAACTCATCATGCACATTATTAAAATGTAAAATCATCAAACATGATACAAAAATTTATTTTTAAAATATTCATCATTATTTTGAGCATATCATACATGATACTAAGACATTGATAATACATCATTTTAGCAACAAATCATAGTATTTCAAATCATGATGATATCTAAATGTCATTATACCCTATCATGCATGATCATAACTTCTCATTTGTATAATATCATGAGTATTGCATGATTTCATATCATCACATGAAAATTAACAATAAAAATTAATGATAAGATATACAAATCATGAAGACAAATTGTGAATAACAAGAGACATATTATGATTCTTTTTAGATAACTCAAATAACGAGAAGAATGAATCATAGTAAACAATTTTGATTTATAAAAAGAATTCTCAATTTATAATTTCAATAAATCAAGAGAAAATATGATTCATTTTAACAAATCTCCTCTTAAATAAAATGACGAAAAGAATTCTTAGGAGATCATAAAATAAAAGATATTCAAGAGAAATTTTAAGTCATGAATTTTGAAAAAGATATTCTCTTTAGTAAATCGTAAAAGAAACTTAGGTGAAAAAGATTTCAATTTATGCATATAAAATCTTGATTTAAGCATCAGAAATATCAAGTTATAAATCTTGAAAAATCATGATTAAGCTCATTCAAATTTAAATCATCAAATCAAAATTATTTTCAAGAGATTCATAAGGACATAAATAGATTCATTAATCTCTCATTTTTAGAAAAATGGTATGAAGAAACATATGAGTTCAAAAACTAGATCTTGATTCATAGAGAAATCAAGATGATGATTCATATAAAAAAAATATCATAAGTTATAATCAAAAGAAAAATCATCATTTATCTTCAAATCATTCAATTTGTTAAATCAACAAAGTCATTTTTAAGTGATTCATAAAAATGATACATATAGATTCATCAAAATCAATAAGATAAAAATGTTTTATTTTAAGTTGTCAGATTCATACAAGTATGCCTTTATCTTTTTACCAACAAAAATATGCATCATTTTTAAAACCAAAAAAGCCACTTGCATTATGATAAAAATCGATAGTCCATAAATCGCTAGAATCATCATGCATAATTTCGAAAGATAAACTAATTAAGCATGATGTCAGATCATCATTACATTATTAAAACATCAAGCATGGTTTCATTAATTATAAGGCATTTTCAATCAAAATCGAAAAGCAATCCGAAAATCAACATGATTACATATTATCGCTTCTTAAAAACATGCATACGATTATTCTTATTAGGTATACAAGTATTAGATTTACATTTTATTATATTTTTATAAAACATATAATTTTCATGATCATTTTCAAAAATTACTAGAAAGATAAACATTATTCCTAATTTTTTGCATTTTCATTACATTATTAAACCTGCAATTTTCAAGAAAAATAAATTTTTCGAAACTAAAATAACTCATGAAAAAGTATTATGTAAATTTGAAATAAATTAAAGGCATTTTGATTAACTTATCGTCGAAAGCTGTTAAGGCATAGTTTACCACCTTGCCTTTGTTGATTTTCTCCTCGTTTTAAGATGAGCTCGATTCATCCCAATTTGTGTTCTTCTTCTTGCATTCATTGCAAGTAGTTGCGTTCTTTTTGTTCTTCAATTTTTGTTTCATTAACTTTTTAATTTTTTGAGTGGTTCATGTTCACCATCACTTAAGCTTATGCTCAAGTGATCTTCATGTGTTCTAAGTGTCAAATCCTTCCTGTTCTTTGGAAGGTTGTTCTTGAGTTCTTCACGTGCATTGCACGTTAATTCATAAGTCATTAAAGACCTTATTTGTTCTTCAATCAGAAAGGTATTCAAATTTTTTTATTCTTGAATTTTCATTACTTTTGAATCCCAACTCTTATTAAGAGAATGTAAAATTTTGTTTACAAGTTCAAAATCCGAAAAACTTCTACTAAGGGCTTTTAAACCATTGACGATATCCATAAAACTGGTATACATGTCAACAACGGTTTCACTTGGTTTCATTCGAAAATATTCAAAACCATGCATTAAAAGGTTAATTTTTGAATCTTTAACTTTGCTAGTTCCTTCATGTGTGATTTCAAGAGTGCACCAAATATCGAAAGTCTTTTCGTAAGTAGAAACCCGATTAAACTCAATTTTGTCTAAGGTGCAAAATAGAGCATTCATAGCTCTAGCATTTAAAGAAAACGTCTTCTTCTCCAAATCATTCCAATGGTTCATTGGAAGAGAAGATATTTAAAAACCAAATTTGACTATGTGCCATAAATCAAGATTCAATGAAAGCAAGAAAACTCTCATTCGATTTTTCTAATAAGTGTAATTCGTCCCATTGAAAAAGAGAGGACGAATGAGAGAGTGACCCTCTTGAAAGCCGAAAAGAGTCATTTCTATTTGGGTGTTAAACCAAAATAGAAAATGAGGCTCTGATACCAATCGTTAGGAAAGGGGTCGGCACTAAGTGGGGGGGGTGAATTAGTGCAGTGGTAAAAACATCGGTTTAAAAATTCTTTTATATGTTTAAAACCAATTTCAGAAACTTAACTTGAAACACGTATTCGTAAATGTATTAAAGATAGTAAGTAAGTAAAATGGTTTGCAGTAAAGTAAATGACAATAATAGAAATGCAAACCAGAGATCGCGCCAATTTTATAGTGGTTCGGTCGTCGTGACCTACATCCACTCCACCGATTCCTCTTCCGTCGAGGCCACTAGCATTCACTATCGATCTTTCTTTAATAGACGAAGATCAACCTCCTTCTTACACCCCTCTTCTCCTTTTCCCAGGTTTAGGAGACAAGCCTTACAAGCACTCACTCCTCTCTAAACAGAATTCTAAGTTTAAGCTAGAGGAGGGATTTCTCAAGTGGTTTCTACAGTGTTTTCTCACTTTAAAACTTTCTGTGCTTGTATATATTACCCAAGGATGAGAGGGGTATTTATAGGCTTCAAGTGGATTCAAACTTGGAGCCTAAAGACATCTCATCCCGAGTTTCTCGGGTGCAGGTGGTACTACCGCCTATGCTTGGCAGTACCACCGCCTAGTAGTTCTGACACTGGGTGGTACCCCCGCCCAGACTGGTAGTACCACCGCCTGCAACCTCTCGGAGGCTGTGTATGGGTGGTACCACCGCCCAGACTGGTAGTACCACCGCCTAGTAGTTCTGACACTGGGTGGTACCCCCGCCCAGACTGGTAGTACCACCGCCTAGTAGTTCTGACACTGGGTGGTACCCCCGCCCAGACTGGTAGTACCACCGCCTAGTAGTTCTGACACTGGGTGGTACCCCCGCCCAGACTGGTAGTACCACCGCCTAGTAGTTCTGACACTGGGTGGTACCCCCGCCCAGACTGGTAGTACCACCGCCTAGTAGTTCTGACACTGGGTGGTACCCCCGCCCAGACTGGTAGTACCACCGCCTAGTAGTTCTGACACTGGGTGGTACCCCCGCCCAGACTGGTAGTACCACCGCCTAGTAGTTCTGACACTGGGTGGTACCCCCGCCCAGACTGGTAGTACCACCGCCTAGTAGTTCTGACACTGGGTGGTACCCCCGCCCAGACTGGTAGTACCACCGCCTAGTAGTTCTGACACTGGGTGGTACCCCCGCCCAGACTGGTAGTACCACCGCCTAGTAGTTCTGACACTGGGTGGTACCCCCGCCCAGACTGGTAGTACCACCGCCTAGTAGTTCTGACACTGGGTGGTACCCCCGCCCAGACTGGTAGTACCACCGCCTAGTAGTTCTGACACTGGGTGGTACCCCCGCCCAGACTGGTAGTACCACCGCCTAGTAGTTCTGACACTGGGTGGTACCCCCGCCCAGACTGGTAGTACCACCGCCTAGTAGTTCTGACACTGGGTGGTACCCCCGCCCAGACTGGTAGTACCACCGCCTAGTAGTTCTGACACTGGGTGGTACCCCCGCCCAGACTGGTAGTACCACCGCCTAGTAGTTCTGACACTGGGTGGTACCCCCGCCCAGACTGGTAGTACCACCGCCTAGTAGTTCTGACACTGGGTGGTACCCCCGCCCAGACTGGTAGTACCACCGCCTAGTAGTTCTGACACTGGGTGGTACCCCCGCCCAGACTGGTAGTACCACCGCCTAGTAGTTCTGACACTGGGTGGTAGCTCCAAAATTTGAATTCTCTTCGATTCCCGAAGCTAGCGGTGCCACTGCCTGTCAGTGGCGGTGCCACCGCTTGTCAGTTCTGACACTAACAGTGTACTGGGCGGTGCCACCGCCTAGTCCAGCGGTGCCACCGCCCAGACCAGCGGGTACCACCGCCTTATCCTCGGGCTCTAGGCGGTGCCACCGCCTAATCTAGCGGTGCCACCGCCTACACTATTTCAGCTCACTAGTTGGGCTCCAAACTTGGCCCAAACTAGTCCGAACTTGGGCCCAATTGGCCCCTACTTGGGTTATAAGATTAACACCTAATCCTAACCCTAATTAACATGCTAACTACGAATTTAAAGACATTTCCTAAGCTATTACAAAGTCCGCAAGTCAAGATTTCTTCCGGCGAGCTTCCAGCGAACTTCCGATAGTCTTCCGATAAACTCTCGAAAACCATTCTACGGACTCCCGGCAAGCTTCGAGACTTCACGATTTGATCTTGGCGAGTTTCGACGAGCTTCTTCGGCAAGCTATGATCTTTCTCGGTGAGCTCCGCGAACTTCTGACGAACCTTCCGGCGAGCTTCCGAAAACCCATTGGCAAGCTCCCTACTCATTCTCGGCTAGTTCCGACAACATTCCCGACGAACCTTCGGACTTCCGTCGAACTCTCGAACTCCCAACGAATCCTTCGCGCTTGACTCCGACACTTTGTTTACTTTATGTCTTCATCGTTATCGTAGTTATTCCTGCACACACAAGCCAAAACTCTACTCCGATCTAGACAATTATTACAACGCGAATTGACATTCTGTTGCCCGACACGTCATTGGTTGGCGCTTCATCCGATTCTTCAGCGCATCGTCCTCTCTTGCGGCTTGTTGCCCAATCGGCGGTTGACCTCCGCAACCCTGATATCCTTGGTGCAATTTCGCTCTCCTTGGCCCGATGCCCGACATCCGAAGCGTTCTGCCGTCCAATATCCTAACGTGATCTCGTCCGACGCAACGTCAATTCCTCCTACGTCAACTATCTAATCCTGATTGAGTAGACCTGCATCATTCAAAATGTAGTTAAACATCTAAACACAATCAATTAGTTTCATCATCAAAATCCGAGATTCAACAATCTCCCCCTTTTTGATGATGACAACTAATTGATGACTAACGGAGTTAACCTTAACTCCCCGAAGTTTAACCAAACTCCCCCTATCAATATGCCATTGATAGAAACTCTTGGATTAAAAAATCCAAGCAACATGTCATGATCAAATCATGCATGTCATCAACTTACTTCTCCCCCTTTGTCATCAACAAAAAGGAGAAGTCCCAACTCTTATGTGTTTAGAGATATGAGTTCTAATCATTGCATAATAAACATAGTATCCCATTTTATCATCATGCAATTTAGCAATTAAAGATGTGAAAGTTTAGCATGTTTGATTTTCTTGAGACAGCAACTATTTGCTTCTCTTTATACTACAAGCTACAATTTTTACGATATGCAAGTTTTGCTACATACAAGCTAGCAAAAATTTCGAAAGCAAATGCAAGATAGCTTTCTTGTGTAAGCCCATGATTCTTGCTTCCTATTGCAATTTGCAAGTTTTTGAAATATCCAAGTTCAACACATTGCATAACTAACATAATCTCCTAGTTTTATCATTATGCAATTTTGCTATCATCATAGATATGCAAGGTAGTATGATAACAATTTCTATAACATACAAGCTAGCAAATTTTACAATATTTTTAGAACATGCAAGCTAGTAGTTTTGAGATGTTCAAGAAAGCAACCCTTGCTTCTTAAAATATACAAGTTTGCTAGATGTGCACGTTAGCATGTTTTGCTTATTGAGATAGGCAAGATAGTGATGTTCAAGAAGATAACTTTTTTTCTTGAAATAAGCAAGTTAGCAATCTTTGCTACTTAAGATAGTCAAGCTAGCAATCAAGTTTTTGCATCTTCTTGATTTGTGCAAACTAGCTATCTCCCCCTTTGTCATTGTCAAAAAGAAGGGAAGACCCTTTACATCAATTATGACAAAGGTAAGTATCAATCTTATTTGTACATCATTATATTTTCAAATTAGAATATGCACATTTTCAAAAATCTTATATTTCATTCATGCACGATATTGAATAAATCGATCAACATTATGAGGATATCATATATGATACTAAAATTTTTAACTATTTATAAACATTTTGATCATGATACCAAACATTCATCATTTAGAGTATTCATGACACAAAACATTAAATCAACATTTCTAATACATCATTTTAGCAACAACTCATAGTATTTTAAATTATGATTTACATCATATGTAATACATCACATCATAATTAGAAAGCACAAGTATTGCATGCATCATTGTAAATCATAAATGTTTCATATCATGATGGTATCAACTTGTTAAATTATATCCTACCATGCATGATCAAAACTTTTCATTTGTATGCATCAAAATAATATCAAGAGTATTTCATGCATATTATTAAATCATCATTTATAATTACATCAATATTCCAATCATTATTTCAGTCTACACATCATGAGATCAATAAATTTGCATTATAGACAATCTCATGTTTTATCATTCATATTATTTCAATCATTGTTTCAATCATCACTATAACTCATCATGCACAAAATATAAAATCATGTAACATGATTCAAACATTTATTTTCAAAATATTTATCACTATTTTCATGTATGATAATAAAGTATTCATGATACCGAACATTAAATCAATATTTTTAAGTATTAATCTCTTCATGATTGTTGGTACCAAACATTTATCATTTAAAACATTCATGATACACAGCATATGCAATACATCACATACATCATCATAATAAAAAGCATATGCATCATTTCAAATCATAAACATTTCAAATCATCATGGTATTAATCTGTCAAATTGCATCCTGTCATGCACGATCATAACTTTTTCCCATTTTATCATTGTAAACAAGAAAGAATAAGGGAAGAACAAAATAGTGTAAAATATTTCAATTGTTTCAAGGCATACAAGCCATAAATCCAATGGCATCATGTCATGAAAGATAAGACCTCTTGAATTACAAAAGACATGATTCATTTTGTCAAATCTCTTCTTTTTATAAATAACAAAAATTGTAGGTGTACAAAGAAGATATTATGATTAAAAAAAAATCAAGTAGTAAATCCAAGAAATCAATATCATAATTTGAATACAAACTCATTCAAATTCAAATCGTCAAATTTATCAAAATCTCAACATTACTTTCAAGAGATTCAAAATGGTATACATAGATTTATCATAATAATCATCAAGATCAATAAGATAGAGAAAAATATTTTTTTAAGAAAAAAAATATATTTTCCTCAGTTGTTTCAATTCATATGATTTTATTTCATTTATGCCAAATAAAATCATGTATCATATTTAAAACCAAAAGTGTAAGATTTATTACAATAAAGATCAATAAGGCACTTTCATTTTGATAAAAATCAATAATACGTAAATCACAAGATTCATCATCATATTTTTAAATTGAACAATTTCAAAACTATACCTTTCATTTTTCATGCATGATACAAATAAATTAATCGTCATTATGAGCATATTATACATGATATTCAAGCATTCATGATACATTATTTTGGCAACATGATCATAGCTTTTCAAATGATAGTATCTAAATGTCAAAATTCATTACATCCTATCATGCATGATAATTAACTTCTCATTTGTATTTCATGCATAATTTTATTCATCACATTAGGAATATCAAGAAGAATTAATTGGGTGATGAGATGAATATTTTCATGAATACAAGCAATTGCATAAAAATCATATCATGAAGGATTAGAATATGTGTATACCAAAAGGCATGATTTCTTTTTGAAGAACCTCCTCATAAATAATCAAAAGAAAATCTTAGGAGATTGATTAAAGAAAAATCTTGATTTATAATAAAATTTCATATATCAAATATCGAGAAATCAAGATGATGATTCATAAAAAAATATCACAAGTAATATTCAAGAGAAAATCCATCATTCATTTTTAATTCATTCAATTTGTCAAATCAACATTTCTTGGGTATGCATGATATCAAAACATGGTTTCAAATCTTCAACATATAACATGTATAAATTTAAAAATCGATAGGAGAAGCAAAAGAATTCAAAGGTACAAAGATTTCAACCATCTCATAAACAAATGAAGGATCAATTCATGAATCCAAAATTCCATGAATCATTTCGACAAATCTCCTTTTAAAGAATCAAAATGATCATCAAAGGAAATCTCATGTTATTCCAAGAAATCTAGATCATGATTTTGATAAAACTCATTTCAAATTTAAATCATCAAAATCATTTTTAAGTTTCACAAAATTCATAACATTAATAGATTCATGATTTCATTGATAATATATTTTCCCCCTTTTTTAAGTGTTTCATTTTAAGTGATTGATTTCATGTTAGCATGTTTTTTCATTTATGTCAAATAAAAACATGCATCAACGTTTAGGATCGAAAAATGAATTTCATCATAAAACCATCAAGACCAATAAATCATAAAAATCATCATGTATAACTTTAAAATTTTATACATAAAATCATTATATCATGGTATCAAAACTTTAATATTTTCATTACAACATTAAGCAAGGTTTCATTGAACATAATTTTGAATGATTCTTATAGATACCTAAAACTTCTTTAGTTTTAATTTATATGATTAATTTTATAATAGCATACTCAAATTTTTGTTCTTATGTCAAAACCATACATCATGTTTGAAAAACAAAGATAATGTACATAAAAAATATCAAGCCTTTTATACAAAAGCAATGCATCTTCATTGAAAAGCAATATGAAAATCATCAAAATACACATTCTTGCTTCTCAAGCACATACATAAGATTAATCTCACTAGGTTTACAATCATTAGATTTATATCTAACTTTTTATTCCATTAACATAAAACATATAATTTTCAAGAAAAATAATTATTTAAAAAAAGAAAATGCATCATGGAAAACATCAAGTAATTTCAAAATAAATTAAGGGAGTTGAGTTACTTACCTTGTAGTCGAAGCCCGTCAAAGCCCAATTCGCCATTTCACCTTTGGAAGTTCTTGATTCATCCTTGGTTGCCTTCCTCTTCTTTGGCCTCTTCCTTCATTCAAGTTCATTATTTATTTTAGATTTTTGTTTAATAAACTTATTAAGATTTAGTATTCGAAGTTCAAGTTCATCATTGTCCTCATCACTTAAGTCATCGCTCAAGTGGTATTCATTTGTCCGGAGTTCCAAATCCTTCCTATTCTTTGGAAGGTGGTTCAAGTGCTCATCGGGTTCAAAATGTTCCAAAAGTGTCATTTCATAGGTCATTAATGACCCAATTAATTCTTCTAATGGAAAATTATTTAAATTTTTTATCTCTTGTATTGCGGTTATTTTAGGATCCCACCTTTTGGAAGAGATCTAAGATCTTACTTACGAGATCAAAATTCGAAAAGATTTACCAAGAACTCTTAGATTATTGACGACATCCGTGAAACGGGTGTATATGTCGCCTATAGTCTCGCTTGGTTACATTCGAAAAAGCTCAAAATCATGCAATAAAATGTTAACTTCGAGTCTTTGACTCTACTAGTTCCCTCGTGCATGATTTCAAATGTTCGCCAAATATCAAAAGTCGTTTCGCACATAGAAATCCGATTGAACTCATTTTTGTCCAAAGCGCAAAATAAGGCATTCATAACCTTTGCGTTTAAAGAAAAATACTTCTTCTCCAAATCTGACCATTCGTTCATCGGTTTAGAGGGAAGTTGAAAACCATTTTCAACAATATTCCATAAATCCAAATTCATAGAAATCAAGAAAACTCTCATTCGAGTTTTCCAATAATTGTAGTCCAATCCGTTAAACAACGGTGGACGAACAACCGAAAAGCCCTCTTGAAAGCCATGAAGAGCCATTTCTCTCAGGTGTAAATCTGAAATGAGAATACCGTGCTCTGATACCAATTGTTAGGATCGGAGCGGCACTAAGAGGGGGGGGTGAATTAGTGCAGCGGATTAAAACGTCGGTTTTGGAAACTTTTTCATATGATAAAAACCGAACTCGGAAGTGCTTAACTTGAAAGTGTGTTCGTAAAGGTGTGCAGCAAAAGTAATGGGGAAGTAAAAGCTCAAAATCAGGCAATAAAATGTTAACTTTCGAGTCTTTGACTCTACTAGTTCCCTCGTGCATGATTTCAAATGTTCGCCAAATATCAAAAGTCGTTTCGCACATAGAAATCCGATTGAACTCATTTTTGTCCAAAGCGCAAAATAAGGCATTCATAACCTTTGCGTTTAAAGAAAAATACTTCTTCTCCAAATCTGACCATTCGTTCATCGGTTTAGAGGGAAGTTGAAAACCATTTTCAACAATATTCCATAAATCCAAATTCATAGAAATCAAGAAAACTCTCATTCGAGTTTTCCAATAATTGTAGTCCAATCCGTTAAACAACGGTGGACGAACAACCGAAAAGCCCTCTTGAAAGCCATGAAGAGCCATTTCTCTCAGGTGTAAATCTGAAATGAGAAATACCGTGCTCTGATACCAATTGTTAGGATCGGAGCGGCACTAAGAGGGGGGGGTGAATTAGTGCAGCGGATTAAAACGTCGGTTTTGGAAACTTTTTCATATGATAAAACCGAACTCGGAAGTGCTTAACTTGAAAGTGTGTTCGTAAGGTGTGCAGCAAAAGTAATGGGGAAGTAAAGCACATATGAAAGTTTGCAGTAAGATAAATAGCAATAAGTAAATGCAAACCAGAGAACACGCCAATTTTAAAGTGGTTCGGTCAAAATGACCTACATCCACTTGCGAAGCCTTCTTCGATGAGGCTCCCAACTTCCACTAGCAAATCACTTTGAAGGGGAAGGACAAATACCTCTCTTACAACCTTTTACAAGTGGTTCACACTCTTACAAAGTTTCAATGAGAAAGAAGGAGGTGAACACTCAAGCAATTGAAAATAAGACTTGCTAAAGCTTTGCTAAGACCTTTTTTTTCACTCTATTGCTTCTAAAAAGTTGTTATCTCTTCTGAGAATTGAGGGGTATTTATAGGCCTCAAAAGGATTCAAATTTGAGCTCCAAAATTTGAATTCTCTTCGGTTCCCGAAGCTAGCGGTGCCACCGCCTGTCAGTTCTGACACTGACAGTGGCGGTGCCACCGCCTGTCAATTCTGACACTGTCAGTGGCGGTGCCACCGCCTGTCAGTGGCGGTACCACCGCCTTATCCTCGGGCTCTAGGTGGTGCCACCGCCTATACTATTTCAGCTCACTAGTTGGGCTCCAAACTTGGCCCAAACTAGTCCGAACTTGGGCCCAATTGGCCCCTACTTGGGTTATAAGATTAACACCTAATCCTAACCCTAATTAACATGCTAACTACGAATTTAAAGACATTTCCTAAGCTATTACAAATCCTCAAGTAAAGATTTCTTTCGGCGAGCTTCCGGCGAACTTCCGGCGGTCTTCCGATAAACTCTCGGAAACCATTCTACGGTCTCCCTGCAAGCTCCAAGACTTCACGATTTGATCTTGGCAAGTTTCGACGAGCTTCTTCGGCAAGCTATGATCTTTCTCGGTGAGCTCCGCGAACTTCCGACGAACCTTCCGGCGAGCTTCCGAAAACCCATTGGCAAGCTCCCTACTCATTCTCGACTAGTTCCGACAGCATTCCCGACGAACCTTCGGACTTCCGTCGAACTCTCGAACTCCCAACGAATCCTTCGCGCTTGACTCTGGCACTTTGTTTTACTTTATGTCTTCATCGTTATTGTAGTTAATCCTGCACACACAAGCCAAAACTCTACTCCGATCTAGACAATTATTACAACGCGAATTGACATTCTGTTGCCCGACACGTCATTGGTTGGCGCTTCGTCCGATTCTTCAGCGCATCGTCCTCTTTTGTGGCATGTTGCCCAATCGGCGGTTGACCTCCGCAACCTTGATATCCTTAGTGCAATTCCGCTCTCCTTGGCCCGATGCCCGACGTCCGAAGCGTTCTGCCGTCCAATATCCTAATGTGATCTCCTCCGACGCAACGTTTCCTATAAAACTTCCGACGAACGTCTAAACTTCCAACAAACTCTCGAAATCCCAACGACATCGCATTCTTGACTCCGGGACTTCATTTTGCTTTATGTCTTACTATCATAGTTAATCCTGCACATGTAAAAATACACTTTGATCTAGACAATTAATACTAAGCATTAATCATGTTGTCCGATATGTCATTGGTCCCTTGACGCTTCATCTGATTCTTCGGCGCATCGTCCTCTCTTGCGGCCTATTGCCCAATCGGCCAATTGACTCCGTAGCTCCGATATCCTTGGCACAATATTCGTTCTTCTTAGCCCGATGCCCAAATCCATGGCTGAAGCCTTCTGTCGATATGTCGACCTATCCTCTAGCTTGACATCCAATCTTCTGACACGTTTTCCTCCGGCACAACATGATTTTTTCCGCTTTAATTGTCTCATCCTAATTGAAGCATCCTGCGTCACTCAAAATGCAGATTAAATCATAAATAATTATCAATTGATTTCATCATCAAAATACGAGATTCAACAGTTAGGCTCGGTAATGAATGAGGGAGGAGTAGTCCCCTTTATATAAGAGAAATGATATCTCCCCACAAGATAAGTAATAATTTAATTCTTATTTTTAATTTATTTTTATTTTCTATTTACACATAAAGAGAGAAATATAATATTCATTTTTATAGTTCACATACGAAAATGGAATGTAAACTATTAACTTCCCAAAAATCAAATCACTCATTAGGAAATAAATCAATTAATAATTTACTTGACTAGTAGAATCCCTAACTTATCCATGTGATTAAGAAAACTAAATTTAATTATTTCCTTAACTATAGTACACAAATATAGAATTTATAATAAAGTAGTACATCATTTATAGTAATTAATTTATGTTAATGGAGAAATTATCGATGATTACATCCAATAAGAGCCCATGAGAGATTATTGGATAGAAATCCACTAATCTAAGAGGCTTGAGTAGTTTGATTAAGATCCAATACCCAATATGGGAGGATCCATTAGAGTTAAGTTGATAGGGAATCTCTATAAATAGGAGAGATTCAGTCGTTTATAAGCTAGAGCATTTTGCTTGCCTCTCCTATTATCCTCCCCCTCTCCACCTAAGAATAGGCTTGTAGTTTTGAGGAGTATCATCGCAGCCCTACTGTGTGGATCACCGCTAGAGAGGATGGCGCTTGACCTCCTTCACCCTCTCCTAGAGATCTATAATGATTCAGGAATATACGATCTCCCTAGATAACACAATTTATCTTATACGTAGTTTTAAGTTTCATAATTTTTACGCACTAATCTTCACACGACAATGAATATATCTTTGGGAATTTGGGATTTTGTTTTCTGTTCATTCGTTGCGCATGTGATGTCATCCCCAAGATTTCCCAACAAGAAGGGGGGCATGGTTGAATTTGTGATATTGAAAACTTTTAACGATTTTAAAAATTTTGTTCAATAAAAACCAATATCAAAAGTGAGTTTGACTTAGACAAAATTCTAAGCATTTAAAGAAGAGGGGAACTCTCAAAAGATTATAATGGAGTTTTCTCGCTTAGAGTCACAAGCTTTTATTTACAATTCTTCTGTAAACCGAGCAAGGATAAGTGAGGTATTTATAGGCCCTAAATAGTTTCAAAAATAGAGCCAAAGTCACATTCTGGGTTTTCAGAGTACTAGCAGTACTATCACTAGTCCTAGGTGGTACTATTGCTTGACACCCTTACATTGGCGGTACTACTGCCAGTTTAAGCGGTACGACCAGCTAACATAGCCTAGAAGACTATGTCTGGATGGTACCACTACTTGTTTAAGTGGTACTACCACCAGTCTCGGTGGTACCATCGCCTAGTTAGTGCTTGGGAGACCGAACCTCTGGCGGTGCCACCGTTTGACGTAACTATAGGCCATTGAATAGGCCAACCAGTAGGCTCAATTCGGCCTTGATTTAGGCCCAGTTAGCCCCTAATTGAGTTAGTAGGGTTACACTCAAACCTAACTCAATTTAAGGCCTAACTATGACAATTAAGACCTAAACAATTACAAGACAAGAATCTAAGTTGTCAAACATGTCATTGGTTCATCTGAACTCCCAGCAAACTTTTGGTATGTCATCCGAACCTTCGTTATATCACCTGATCCATCGGATGTTGACTCCTGCAACATTTGATCTTGGTGCAACATTTGATTCTTCTAGCTCGATGCCTGATCTCTGACACTGGCCCAATGTCTGATTCTTCTTGCTTTAATTATTTTGTATTTTCTAATTTAAGTTAGTCCTGCATCACATTTTTCAAAGCACAGATTAGATCATAAACTCATCAATTGATTTCATCATTAAAATCTGAGATTCAACACTTATGTAATGCATCTCTCTTATACGCGTAGTTTTAAGTTTCGTGTGTTTTGCGCATCAATTTCGCATAACATATACCTTTTGAAAAATCTAAGATTTTTATTTTCTATTCTTCCACTATGCTATGATGTTGCCCTAGATTTCCCTACATCTGATCCCCATTAGGCCCTTATGATACTCAAAGACAATATGAGACAAACTTATCAATTGATTTCATCATTAAAATCTGGGATTTTTATTTTCTACTTTTGTATACTAATCTTTACATGATGTTATCTTCAGATGGAACTCTTTTCACTACTATATCTCTAATGGCCACGATCTCTCTAATAAGTTGGAACCTCCTTAGAACACTTCTAATGAGATTCAAGTTTCCTCGTTTGAGTAATCGCCCCGTAGTTATCGCAATATAAGGGAATCGGCTACTCGTTGATCGGTACGACCCTGAGATCTATGAGAAATTTTTTCATCTAGATTCCCTCTTTTGTTGCCTCTGCTGTAGCAATGTACTATGCCTCTATGTTCGAGTTAGTAGTAGTATCTTGCTTAGAATTCTTCTAGCATACTGCTCCTCCATTCAAGGTGAACACATACCCTGAATTAGACTTACTAACATTGATATTAGACTGGAAGCTCAAGTCCATGTAGCCCTCAACCCTCGGGTTACTTCCTCTATATATTAATAAAAGATCCTTAGTTCTTCTCAAGTACTTGATGATACAATTTACTACTTTTTAGTACTCCAAGCTTGGATCTACCTAATAACTACTCGTGATACTTAAAGCATACGCTATATCAAGCTTGGTACATAACATAGCATACATGATAGACCCTATCATTGAGACATAGTGTATCCTATCCATGTCTACCCTTTCTTTAGGAGTTTTTGGGGATATAGTCCTAGAAAATGATATCCTATGTCTCATCGATATGAGACATCACTTGGAATTTTTCATACTAAACCTTTTGACAATGGTGTCAATGTACCTACACTAGGACAAGCCAAGCATCCTCTTAGATCTATCTCTATAGATCCGAATCTCCAATATATAGGATACTTCCCCTAAGTTCTTCATGGAGAAGTGTCTAGATAGCCAAACCTTTACTATGGAGAGCATTTCTATATTATTCCTAATGATTAGGATGTCATCCACATATAACACCAAGAATATGATAGCGCTCCCACTTACCTTCTTGTACACACAAAGCTCATCTTCGTTCTTAAAGAAGTCATAAGATCTGATCACCTCATCAAATCTTATGTTCCAACTTTGGGAATCTTGCTTTAGTCCATAGACGGACCTAAGCAATCTACACACCTTATTTGGATTGTCCTTAGAAACGAATCTCTCATGTTATATCATATACACCTCATCGAGGTTGTCATTGAGGAACGTGATTTTCGTATCTATCTGCTATATATCATAATCATAGTGTGTTGCAATGGCCAATAGAATTTGGATGGATTTTAGTATGGCGACGAGTGAGAAGGTTTCGTCATAGTCAACACTTTACCTTTGATGATACCCCTTAGCCACTAGACTTGCTTTATAGGTCTTTACCTTTCCATCTACTCTGATTTTCTTCTTGAAGGTCCATTTACAACCAATGGGTACAACACCATCGGGTGCATCAACTTAGTTCCAAACCTTATTGGACTATATGAAATCCATCTCAGAATTCATGGTCTCTTGCCACTTGCTAGAGTCTATACTCGTAATAACCTCCTCGTAAGTCTAAAGATTAATATCCTCAATATCCTCTCCTTTAATGTCTCACATATCTCTCATGAGGAGATGATACTCTACCGGACTTACGTAAAGTCAAAACTTGTGTGGTAGATAACTGAACAGATTCTAGTTGTAGAATAGAGCTTGAGCTTGATTCTCTAACCTCGTCAACTCTATCAAACTCCCACTGTCTCCACAAGAATGTGTTCCTTCTAAAGAAACACTGTTCTCTTAGCTACAAAGGTATTTCGGTCCTCTAGGTGATAGAAATAATACTCATAAGTTTACTTAGGGTATCCCACGAACTTGTACCCTCAGTCCCAAATTCCAACTTGTCGGGGTTGTGTCTCTTAATGTGGGTAAGACAATCCCAAATTTTAACAATATTAAGATCTGACTTCTTCCCTTTCCATCTCATATGGAGTAGACACTATTGACTTAGTCGGAATTCTATTCAGAAGGTAAGCTGTAGTCTTTAGGGCGCATCCCAGAATGAGATGGGTAGATCGACGAAACTCATCATGGATGACATCATATAGAGCTATCCTAAAAATTTTATATAGCAACGAAGTGAGCATATAGAGCTCAGCAAGCGACTAACATATCCATGGCAAAAAAAGATAGTTTCAAACAAATAAGGTACAAATACAATGTAGGGATATAAGATTCATAAATAACCACTCATCGAATGCAGAATTACAATGTCATCTCATTTGAAGATGTTTATTTATAACAAAGGAGTATAGATTAATTGGAGCATATCAATGATGTAAGGAGCATTTCGGGGCATATCAATGGCGTATGAAATGTTATGAAATATATCAATAGTATATAAAACATTTCAGAGCATATATGTGGTGAAAGGAAAATGTTTCAGAGCAGAGCATATCAATGACATATAAAATATTTCGGAGCATATCAATGGCGTATGAAATATTTCAGAATATATTAATGGCATATGAAATATATCAGAACATATTAATGATATATGAAATGTTTCATAGAATATTAATGACATATGAAATATTTGGAGCATATCAATGGCATATGAAATGTTTCAGAATATATCAATGGCATATGAAACATTTTGGAGCACATTAATGGCGTATGAAATGTTTCGAAACATATCAATGGCATATGAAATATTTAAAAGCATATCAATAGCATATGAAATGTTTCAGAGCATATCAATAACAAATAAAAATTTCAAAGTATATCAATGGCGTATGAAATATTTTGGAGCATATCAATTGCATATGAAATATTTTGGAGTATATCAATAACAAATGAAATATTTAGAATATATCAATGGCTTATGAAATGTTTTGGAGCATATTAATGACATATGAAAAACATTTTAGAGCATATCAATAACAAATAAAAATTTCAAAGTATATCAATGGCTTATGAAATGTTTCGAAACATATCAATGGCATATAAAATATTTCATAGTATATCAATGGCTTATGAAATGTTTCGGAGTATATCAATGGCATATCAATAGCATATGAAATATTTTGAAATATATCAATAGCATATAAAATATTTCATAGTATATCAATGGCGTATGAAATATTTCAGAATATATCAATAGCATATAAAATATTTCGGAGCATATCAATTGTGTTTAAAATGTTTCAGAGCATATCAACAACAAATAAAAATTTCAGAGCATATCAATAATATATAAAATATTTTGGATTATATCAATGGCATATAAAATATTTCATAGTATATCAATGGCTTATGAAATGTTTCGGAGTATATCAATGGCATATCAATAGCATATGAAATGTTTCGAAACATATCAATGGCATATCAATAGCATATGAAATGTTTCGGAGTATATCAATGGCGTATGAAATATTTCAGAATATATCAATAGCATATGAAATATTTCGGAGCATATCAATTGTGTTTAAAATGTTTCAGAGCATATCAATGACATATAAAATATTTCGGAGCATATCAATGGCATATCAATAGCATATGAAATATTTCAGAATATATTAATGGCATATGAAATATTTCAGAATATATCAATGGCATATCAATAGCATATGAAATGTTTCATAGAATATTAATGACATATGAAATATTTTGGAGCATATCAATGGCATATGAAATGTTTCGGAGTATATCAATGGCGTATGAAATGTTTCAGAATATATCAATGGCATATGAAACATTTTGGAGCACATTAATGGCGTATGAAATGTTTCGAAACATATCAATGGCATATGAAATATTTTAGAATATATCAATGGCATATCAATAGCATATGAAATGTTTCAGAGCATATCAATAACAAATAAAAATTTCAAAGTATATCAATGGCGTATGAAATATTTTGGAGCATATCAATGGCATATAAAATATTTTGAAGCATATCAATAGCATATGAAATATTTCAGAATATATTAATGGCATATGAAATATTTTGGAGCATATCAATGGCATATGAAACATTTTAGAGCATATCAATGGCGTATGAAATGTTTCGAAACATATCAATGGCATATAAAATATTTCATAGTATATCAATGGCTTATGAAATGTTTCGGAGTATATCAATGGCATATCAATAGCATATGAAATGTTTCGAAACATATCAATGGCATATCAATGGCGTATAAAATGTTTCAGAGCATATCAATGGCGTATAAAATGTTTCAGAGCATATCAATGACCTATGAAATATTTTGGAGCATATCAATGGCGTATAAAATGTTTCAGAGCATATCAATGGCGTATAAAATGTTTCAGAGCATATCAATGGCATATAAAATATTTTGGATTATATCAATGGCATATGAAATATTTTGGAGCATATCAATGGCATATGAAATATTTTGGAGCATATCAATGACCTATGAAATATTTTGGAGCATATCAATGGCATATGAAATATTTTGGAGCATATCAATGGCATATAAAATATTTTGAAGCATATCAATAGTGTATGAAATATTTTGGAGCATATCAATGGCGTATAAAATGTTTCAGAGCATATCAATGGCGTATAAAATGTTTCAGAGCATATCAATGGCGTATAAAATGTTTCAGAGCATATCAATGGCATATGAAATATTTTGGAGCATATCAATGGCATATGAAATATTTTGGAGCATATCAATGGCATATGAAATATTTTGGAGCATATCAATGACCTATGAAATATTTTGGAGCATATCAATGGCGTATAAAATGTTTCAGAGCATATCAATGACCTATGAAATATTTTGGAGCATATCAATGGCGTATAAAATGTTTCAGAGCATATCAATGGCGTATAAAATGTTTCAGAGCATATCAATGGCATATGAAATATTTTGGAGCATATCAATGGCATATAAAATATTTTGAAGCATATCAATAGTGTATGAAATATTTCAGAATATATTAATGGTATATGAAATATTTTGGAGCATATCAATGGCGTATAAAATGTTTCGGAACATATTAATGGCATATGAAATATTTCGGAGCATATCAATGGCGTATAAAATGTTTCAGAGCATATCAATGACCTATGAAATATTTTAGAGTATAGTAATGGCGTATGAAATGTTTCAAAGTATATCAAAGACGTGTAAACTTTTTGGAGCATATCAAAAGTAAATATAAAATAGAATCTCATATGTCATATTTGACATTGTATTCATTTCATTCTTATCTAAAGCACATATACAAGCACATAACCAAAGCTTTAGATATCATATCAGATACATAGAAGGTGAAGTGGGATCTCAAATATAATCTTTCATGTTTGGGAGCGTCATCCATCCACGTTTGGATGAAGCCAAAGGGGGCTAGTAGAGCATCGTGGGCTCTAAGTATATACCATTTACCATTTCTAGCAAAGGTCAATATAATCTCTTTATCATTTCTGGCAAAGCTCTATATAATCCTAAAAATACCAGAGTACAAAAGGTTATTATGAACAATAAAATTGACACATCGGAAACATATGCAGAACAATGGAATGCATGTGCCTATACGAAATATTACGATACAAACATAAATTTTACATAATAGATTCAGGTATGTAAATAATTGAAGGATAAGAGTCAATAAGATTTCAAAGCAATAATGTAAAGCTCAATTGAAGCAAAGATTTTAGCTGAGATCAATTTCCAAAAGAGATGAAACAAGTATAGGTAGAATCGACAAAATCTTGATTCTAGCATAATTTAATAGGCATGTTTCATGAACTATTTGAGTCACTAGTTATACTCTAATTTATAAAAAATTGGTATCATTCGAAAGATGTATCAATCTAGTTTTGGATAAATGAAGTTTTGCATAAATTGGAGTTTCCAACAAGGAGTTATAAATAGTTTTGTAACCAAACATCATATAATATTATCTCTATTTTGTATAATTCATAGAGTTAATTAGAATAGATGCTTTAATAGGCATTTATGCCTCCAAATTTTTTAAATCACCATGCACAAAAATATTTATGAGTCTAGTTTTGAATAAATTATGTTTTGCATAAATTAGAGTTTTGAATAAAGAGTTATAAGCGAGAGAGCACTGAAAGGTCAGAACCGATAGTCTCTATTTTAAAATTTCATAGGGTCAATTAAAATAACAGTTTGGATAGATAATTAGACTCCAAATTTATCAATCTTAATATAAAAAAAGAACTATAAGTCTATTTTTGGATAAATTTAGTTTTTCCTACATTAAAAATCGATGCAAAAAGTTATGACTAGAAAAATATAGAAAGGTCAAATGTCGAAAATTCCAGATTCATAGTTTTATTCCAAAATTTTCAAGATTAAGATGAAATCAGAGATCAAGACAAGTATTAAAAATTTTGATTCCCAAATGTAGAGAATTGATACAAAACCTTAAGCTAAAGTAAAGCTTCTTCTTAGTCAATTCAATTCCTCTTCCCTTCTCGTCTCAAGCCTATGCTAGTTGCAGCAAGCATCCCTTCTTTATTAAATTTTTCTTTAATTTCTCATCTAATTACTTAGGTTTTGCTAACACAAAGATTATAAGGTGCTAAGCATATATGAAAGAAACTTATGTGTCATCTATAGAACAAACATATGTGGCACTATCCTTAGGTTAGCTAATGACACATATCCTCCTTTTTTTTAAAATTAATATGATTCTTTCACAAATCATATCAAATTGCTAAGATTTATATTTAGGTCCTAACATTATAAATAAGCCCTTACAAAATTTTTAACAATGAGAGATGTTGTAGTATATAAGGAGGTGTTTATTGGTACAGAATCTTATGGTCCTTCAGGAACTGGGTGAACTCTATACTTAAGTACTCACCTCTTCAATCTGATTTAAGAGTCTTAAAACTCTTACCAATTTGGTTCTCCACTTTAATTTTATACTCTCAGAATTTTTCGAAGGCCTCGAACTTATACTTCATCAGGTACACATGCTCATACCTTGAGAAATCATCAATAAAAGTAATAAAGTAGGAGTAACCACATATGACATGAGTTGACATGGGACCACATATATTACTATATATGAGTTTCAATAACTTAATGGCTCTCTCTCCAGTTTCACTAAATGGAGAGTTGGTTAGTTTTCCACAAAGGCAAGGCTCACAAGTTACATATGACTTATAGTCGAATGAGTCTAAATATTCATCATTTAGTAACTTTTGAATCATTCTCACATGAATATGACCTAGCCTACAATGTCATATATATGCATTATTCACCTTATCTCATTTCCTCTTATACTAAATTACATTTATGATATGTGGAGTAGTGTCTAGCATAAACAAACCATTATACAATGTTCTATTCGTGATGATCTTATTATATAATAATATTGAACAACCATTATTCTCAAAAACTAATTTATCTACTAACTATCAAACATGAAATGGAAATAATATTTTTGATAATAGAAGAAATAAAATAGCATGCATCCAATGCAATAATAGCTCCACCAAGCAGATGTAGGATGACCTTGACAATAGCCACTATAGTAACTTTTACTCCATTGCCCATCTTGAGGCCCATCTAGCCTCTTGCCAATCTCCTAAGACTTACTAGAACCTACAATAAATTACAAATATGATAAGTGTTAGGATCAAGAGCGGCACTAAGAGGGGGGGGTGAATTAGTGTAACAGAAAACTTTCGCTATTTCAAAAAACTTGTTTCCATTAAAACCGATTCCAATGAGAATGGTTTCGATTCAATCCGTTCCAAAAGGAATTTGAACTTCAAACCTTTCATGAAAGTGCAAGAGAAGACTAAGGTGATTTGCAGCAATGTAAATTGCACAAATGAAAAGCATCAGTTTCGTAAGTCTTCATACGATTAAAGCTAATCTCGGAAGATGTTTACGTGAAAGCGTATGTAGACGTAGTTAAAGCATAGTAAGGAGGAGAGGTAGTTTTCTATAAAAGAAAGTTGCTCAAAGTAAATGCAAACCAAGTTTTAAAGTAGTTCGATCAATGTGACCTACATCCACTTTCGGATTTCTCCTCCGACGAGGTCACCAGCATCCACTAGAGGCCTTCCTTCAATAGGTGAAGGCCAACCACTTTTTACAGCTTTTCTCCTTTTGCCGGGTTTAGGAGACAACCCTTACAAGTCTCACTCCTCTTTCTTGGATGGTTATAAGGCTAAGAGATGAAGGAGGAGAACTCTAACTTTTATAATGCTTTAAGGCTCAAGAACTCAAGATTATGCCAATAGGTTTCATGCCCTTTCATACATAAAAGGGTGGGGTTTTTATAGACCTAATGGCTTCAAAAAGTGTCTAATCCTGGATTTTTGAGTTCCTAGCGGTACCACCGCTTAGCACCTGACACTGGGTGGTACCACCGCCTGACAGGGGTAGTACCATCACCTAGAATTCCTAGGAGGGCACTGCTTTCCAAGCAGTGCCCGAACCGGCCCAACTTAGGGCCCAATTGGCCCCTAATTAAGTTAGTGGGATTACCTCCCAATCCTAACTTAATTTACGCTCTAACTATGATATTTAAGACATGATTACTGCACTTTTTGTTCCGGTGCGTCAATTGCTCTTCCAGCGACCTTTCGGCGTACTTCCGACGAACATCCGACGAACTCTCGGCAATGCTCCGGCGGACTCCCGGCAAGCTCCTGGACTTTGCGATGATCTTCTTGGCGAGTTCCGACGAGCTTCTATAGCAAGCTTTTAGACTTCTCGGTTGGTTCCCGTAGAACTTCCGATGAACATCTGGACTTCCGTCGAACTCTCAAACTCTTAATATGATCTCGATCTTGACTCTAGCACAACACCTGCTTTATGTGTTACTGCAATCATAATTAATCCTGCACACTTTTCTCAACATATAGATTAGATCAAACAAATTACAATTGACTTCATCATCAACATTCGAGATTCAACAATCTCTCCCTTTTTTATGATGATAATCAATTGATGACGGAGTTAACCTTAACTCCCCTTATCTATATGCCTACTTGAAAAAAGACTTTCTTGAATTCAAGACCTTTGAATTCAGGAAACAAATTGCTAAGATAAGTTAATTAAACTTATCAATATGCACATCATGATTCCTATCATGATCTATCATTCTCAAAATACAATGCCAAGTATGATGTCAAGTCATGACATCCATTTTAAGTATGGTATATCAAATGTGAAAGATGACAAAGATAGCAATTCATCATTCTATGGTAAGATATCAATTATAAAATAGCAAGTTAAGCTCTAGATATCATATGATGAAATACATTGTATACATTTGTCATCAATTTACCACATTTGATATTATTTCTCCCCCTTTGTCATCAACAAAAAGGAGAATAATTCAACAATCCAAGTGTGGTAAAAATTCATGTCACATTTCAAATTGTAAAGAAATTCATACCAATCATATTTCAAGCATTTATGACATGGTATCATTCAAAAGTTCTCAACATTATAAGTGATAAACATTAAAGAGATGGCTTCCATCAACTTCTCCCTTTTTATTTTTCATCAAAACTTTGCATGAAGAAGAAGTGTAAGGAGGAAAATCCATTGAGAACCAACTTTGAATGAAGTTAAAAATGATAAAAGAGTTTCATTAAATAATGCTTCGATTTTCATAAGGATCAAAATATTCATGTGAAATCAAATCCTCATTCTTGCACGTGTTCATCTCATAAAAAAGTTCTTCCTTCATTAAGAAGGAATTCATGTGAAAGAATCATCATATGAAGGATTTCATGAATAAGCCTTCATATGAGAGGATCATCACATCAATCCATTTCTCAATTCACAAGAGATAAATCCGATAGATGCATTTGTCAATGGTCTTCCATGAATCAAACATCAAGATATGTATAAATACTTTATGCATTTATTGTTAGGATCAAGAGCACTAAGAGGGGGGGGGGTGAATTAGTGCAGGCGAAAAACTTTCGAAGATTTAAAACGACGTTCGTATAATAAGAACAATTTTGGTATGAAAGTCGATTCGGAAATTGCTTTAACTTAAGATCAAGTAAAGTGACTTTACAGCTTTTCTCCTTTTGACGGGTTTTTAGGAAGTACAACATTTACAAGTCTCCACTCCTCTTTCTTGGATGGTCTATAAGGCTAAGAGATGAAGGAGGAGAACTCTACTTTTTATTAATGACTTTTTTAAGGCCTCAAGAACTCAAGATTTATGCAATCGGTTTCAGCCCTTTAATACATAAAAGTGTGGGGTTTTATAGACCTAAATGGCTTCAAAAAGTGGTCTAATCTGGTATTTTTGAGGTTCATAGCGTGTACCACCGCTTAGCAACATGACCCACTGGGTGTGGTTACCACCGCCTGACAGGGGTAGTACCATCACCTAGAATTCCTAGGAGGGCACTGCTTTCCAAGCAGTGCCCGAACCGGCCCAACTTAGGGCCCAATTGGCCCCTAATTAAGTTAGTGGGATTACCTCCCAATCCTAACTTAATTTACGCTCTAACTATGATATTTAAGACATGATTACTGCACTTTTTGTTCCGGTGCGTCAATTGCTCTTCCAGCGACCTTTCGGCGTACTTCCGACGAACATCCGACGAACTCTCGGCAATGCTCCGGCGGACTCCCGGCAAGCTCCTGGACTTTGCGATGATCTTCTTGGCGAGTTCCGACGAGCTTCTATAGCAAGCTTTTAGACTTCTCGGTTGGTTCCCGTAGAACTTCCGATGAACATCTGGACTTCCGTCGAACTCTCAAACTCTTAATATGATCTCGATCTTGACTCTAGCACAACACCTGCTTTATGTGTTACTGCAATCATAATTAATCCTGCACACTTTTCTCAACATATAGATTAGATCAAACAAATTACAATTGACTTCATCATCAACATTCGAGATTCAACAATCTCTCCCTTTTTTATGATGATAATCAATTGATGACGGAGTTAACCTTAACTCCCCTTATCTATATGCCTACTTGAAAAAAGACTTTCTTGAATTCAAGACCTTTGAATTCAGGAAACAAATTGCTAAGATAAGTTAATTAAACTTATCAATATGCACATCATGATTCCTATCATGATCTATCATTCTCAAAATACAATGCCAAGTATGATGTCAAGTCATGACATCCATTTTTAAGTATGGTATATCAAATGTGAAAGATGACAAAGATAGCAATTCATCATTCTATGGTAAGATATCAATTATAAAATAGCAAGTTAAGCTCTAGATATCATATGATGAAATACATTGTATACATTTGTCATCAATTTACCACATTTTGATATTATTTCTCCCCCTTTGTCATCAACAAAAAGGAGAATAATTCAACAATCCAAGTGTGGTAAAAATTCATGTCACATTTCAAATTGTAAAGAAATTCATACCAATCATATTTCAAGCATTTATGACATGGTATCATTCAAAAGTTCTCAACATTATAAGTTATAAACATTAAAGAGATGGCTTCCATCAACTTCTCCCTTTTTATTTTTCATCAAAACTTTGCATGAAGAAGAAGTGTAAGGAGGAAAATCCATTGAGAACCAACTTTGAATGAAGTTAAAAATGATAAAAGAGTTTCATTAAATAATGCTTCGATTTTCATAAGGATCAAAATATTCATGTGAAATCAAATCCTCATTCTTGCACGTGTTCATCTCATAAAAAAGTTCTTCCTTCATTAAGAAGGAATTCATGTGAAAGAATCATCATATGAAGGATTTCATGAATAAGCCTTCATAATGAGAGGATCATCACATCAAATCCATTTCTCAATTCACAAGAGATAAATCCGATAGATGCATTTGTCAATGTCTTCCATGAATCAAACATCAAGATATGTATAAATACTTTATGCATTTATTGTTAGGATCAAGAGCACTAAGAGGGGGGGGGGTGAATTAGTGCAGCGAAAAACTTTCGAAGATTTAAAACGACGTTCGTATAATAAGAACAATTTTGGTATGAAAGTCGATTCGGAAATTGCTTTAACTTAAGATCAAGTAAAGTGTAGTTAAAGTAAAGCTATGGAAGTAGTTGCAGTTAAGATAGAGAACAAAATGTAAATGCAAACCGAGATTAGAGTGGTTCGGTCAATCTTGACCTACATCCACTTTTGGCTTCCTCCTCCGATGAGATCACCGACGTCCACTAGAGGCCTTCCTTCAATAGGCAAAGGCCAATCACCCTTTTACAGTTTCACTCCTTTTGACGGGCTTAGGAGACAACCCTTCCAGATTTTTCACTCCTCTCTTGAATGATCAAAACTTCTAAGAAAAGAGAGAGAAGAACTTCTAGCCTTTTACAACACTTTTAAGCTCTCAAAATCTCAGAATAAATGCTAAGTTTCGGTGCCCTTTCATGCATGAAAGGGTGGGGTTTATATAGGCCCCAAACTGATTTGAATTTGGTGCTCAAAAATGTCATTTCCCATATTTTCGGGGTCCTGGCGGTACTACCGCTTGACAGAGCTCGGAGACCGAGCTCGGGCAGTACCACCGCCTGATAGGGGCGGTACTACCGCCCAGTCTCACTCAGAGACTGAGCCCAGGCGGTGCCACCGCCTGACAGGGGTGGTACCATCGCCCAGCCTCACTCCGAGACTCGGCTGCCAGGCGATGCCACCGCCGGCCAGGGAATCTGGGTCCGAATGGGCTGATCTATTCGGCCCAATTTGGGTCTGTCATGGGCCCAATTGCCCCAAGATTAAGTTAATGGGATCACCTCCCATTTCTAACTTAATCATCATGCTAACTACAATAATTTTTAAGACATTTACTGCAACTTGCTCCGGTGCATCAATCGCTTCTTCCGTCGAGCTTCCGGCGAACTTCCGACGATCATCCGACGAACCCTCGGCGATGCTCCGGCGGACATCCGGCAAACTCCTGGACTTGCGACGATCCACTTGACAAGTTTCGATGAGCTTCTTTGGCAAGCTCCTGGACTTCTCGGATTTGTTCCCGCAGAACCTCCGATAACCGTCCGAACTTCCGTCGAACTCTCAAGGAAATTTTTCAACAATGAGTGATAGGATACCAATTATACAAACATCTCAAGGAAAGATTAAATCACGCTTCATTTTTACAAGGATCAAGATATGTATGTGAATCAATATCCTTGCAAGTCAAAAATCTTCCTTTTTCAAAAAGGAAATTATAAGAAGGAATCATTTTATCAAATCCATTTCTCGAAAATATTTTTCACATTATAAGCCTATGAAGGATGCATTTGCTAATTGATTCCATATGTCAAAAATCAATGATATGAATCAAACTCGATATGACATATGCTTATGAGAGCTACATTAAGTTTGGAAGAGAATAAGGTATCAAAAAAATCCGAAAATAAAATTGAACACTTTCATGCATTCGGACAAGGTTTTGCTATAGATTTTCCAATACAATCATGAAGATAAAACATGCTCATTATCATGGAAATTTTTATATCCAAAACACATAATTTCCAACATATTATTAAGGCATGTAATCATGTAAAATCATCATAGCAATTGAGTTATTTGATTATTGAATCAAGAAAGTTCG